>VRYO01000100.1:12452646-12512129 GCA_009812075.1 Sialia sialis | reverse complement strand
TTTCCTTTCCTTTCCTTTCCTCTGTCAGGTATTGCTCCGATTTGTCCTAGTGACACAGGGCTGCCAGCAGGAAAGCAAGCGTAGTTAATGCTCAGCTGCTCAAACCAGTCAAGCAAGCTAGCAAGTCCCAGCTGTGCTACTTGATGTTTTTTGATTGCACCTAGTCCTCAATCTGTGAACTGTTTTCTGGACTTAGATTCATCAAGCTCTGCCGCTTTAAAAACTCATGCAGGCAGGCATCCTAGGATATGCCATTATAAGCTGCTGCCAGGGGATCTTCTAGGAGATAAATGGAATCTGTGTGAAGTAAATTAGTGTGAACCAGTCAATCTGTGTGTCAGCCTTGAGCCACATCCATGGGTAACTAGCTTGCTGACTGAAAAGTCCACTGTCTTTTGCCAATCAGAGGTCTCAGCCACCAGGAAGCAGTCCTATACAACATTAGTTTCTTGGAATAATGCCTGTCTGACCAGCTAGTGAAACTCTTCAGTATACAGTTCTGTACTGCTTGAGTTTACTTATTGCTTACAATTGAACTGAAAATCTTTTAAAGTCAGATAACATTTTAACAGTAGGGAGCATCACAGAAATGTCTTGGAAATAAGTACTTCCACTTTCCTACAGCAGCCATTCAGCAGAGTCATGCTGTGCTGCAGTTGGCTTTACCGCCCTATCAGTAATTCATCTCCAAGGCCATAATGCAAAAAAATAACAATAATCTGGCGAGAAGAGGTTAATAAAGAGGCTCTGTGTATTTTTTTTTCCATGGATTAAGCTATTTGGACAGCTTTGATAGAGAGATGGGAAGAGTGTGAAAGCTGTAACACTCATATTATGCACAGGGATGTGTCAGTGTCATAACCATGCTGCACACTTTCATTTAGTTTTGATTTTAAAAGTAAATTGATGCAATCTACAGCAAGAATATCTCTGTAGAAAGGAACTGAACCAGAATCCTCTGCAAACTTCCTGCAAATGATTTTGTATTTGAATACCAAATCAATCTACTGTCAAGAAAATAATAATGCTGTCAAATATGCAATTTTTAAAATAGGAAGTATTTCTTTGTTGGTTTTGTAGGTGCTACTGACACAGTGATTCGTATCTTCACTGTGTGCTCTGCAGCACTGTCAGTCTAATGGATAGAAATTGGGAGAAATTTTGGTGTATTTCTTTATCCTTGATGGTTGGTGGGCAGGCACTGGAACAGGCTCCGCAGAGAAGTGGTTACAGCACCAAACAGCTCAAGAAGAATTTGGATAATGCTCTCAGGCACAGGATGGGATTCTCAGATGCAGGGCCAGGAGCTAGACTTGATGACCCTTGTGGGTCCCTTTCATCTCAGCGTATGCTGTAATGCTTTTAGAAATTTGGATAGGCGAGAAAATGCTGTAATTTTAAAAGAGACTGATTATCTAGTAGCTAACAGTTTTTGGCTTTCTTTACTAATTCTGTAACAATTTTCTCTTCCCTATTGTCTCTCAATCACTGGTTGGAAAAAATAAATGAGAGAGGGATAAATAATGTTGATCAAATAATTCAACGTTTACTTAAAGGACACACTAAGGGAAATTGGAAGAGAGAAATTTAGACTTTCTAGCCAGAGAGGACATTGAGAAGAACAAACAATATATAACAATAGAAGGGTTGCATTTTCCTTTTTTAAATCCTCCTAAGCTTTACAGAAGCTTGTACTTCGGAGATGGGTGGTAGATGCTGTGTGGAATTTTATGGGAAAGCATTTTATTTCTTGCAGCAGAACCCACAGAGACAAATTTAACTAGTTAGGTGTTTTATAATATATACTACACAGAATACATGGACAGAATCTGCTATAAATCACAACTAAGATCAAGACAACTGCTTTAAAATTGAGTGAATGTTTCATTGCACTAATGAAACAAAAATGGGATGTCCTTTGAGAGCATAATTTGTTACATGCCATTACATTTTAGTTGAGAGAAGTAGGGAAGTCCCTCTGGGTGAATAAAACTTCAAGGTATATTGGGAAAAGAATCATTGAAAATTTCAATTTTTCTGTCTGTAGGAATTCTGCCCTTGTAGACATAGGGAGAGAGGAAAATAGACTTTTGAGAGGTTTTTTGATATATTAAAACCTTTCCCACATACAGAAAGAAAAATGTTTAGCTGCAATTCACTTGGTGAGTGGCATGAGTTCTGTTTGCATGTTTGCCTGTTTGCCTTTGAAGTGCAAGACCCAGGCATATAGGTTGCTTGTTCTGTGAACTGAGCTCTGCCACGTCATGTCAGGTTCTACTTCTGCATTCGTTGTAATGGATTCAAGTTACAGGAGCTTCCAGTTTGACTGGTTCCAGACTGGCTTATTTCAACTTCCAGACACTGCAGCATTCACTGCCAAATAGTAATGTGTTTCTCTAGGTTAATATCTTCATCTTTCTTTTTAAAATTAAAATATAATGAAAACTGGGACAGTGTGATATTTAATCATCAGAAGATAACCAGCTATTCTCAATTAAACGACAACTACATAGATCTGTGCAGACTTTTTCAAGTGACACTAAAATTTATGAAATAACTGGCATCTGATGTCTTCTGTCAGGGAAATGAATTTTTGGTTTGTAGAGCCTGAGAAATGGTCTAGGAAAAAAATAGGGTCCAATTCAATAAGGATGAGGACAGGGATCTAGACTGAGGTTGGATTCATCTTCTGCAAAGAGACAGGATGGGGAAGAAAAAGCAAGATAACAGTTTCTCAGGATAGAGCGTGGATCGCAAGCTGAGCATGAATTGACAGCATTACTGGTGTGGCAACAAAGGCAAACACCATAGTAGGGAGTATCACCTGGAAAAACTGTGAGTGATCCTTGAGCTGTGCTCAGCACTGGTGCCATCAGGGGCACATCCCCATCCAGGCAGACTCCTGGCTGCTGGGAGCCTGCTGGGCAGGGGCGTCACCCACCACAGGGGCAGGGTGGGAGCTCCATCTGCGCGGTGCCACCTCCACATCTGCCCTTCCTTTGTCTCTGGCATTGTGGAGTTTCTGCTGATATTTCTCTTGGCAGTTCATGAATATGTTCTGCATTTCTTGTAATACTTGTGAAATAATTTTACCCTTTTAGTTTGGCTGGAACTACATGGAAAAAGCAAAGTACATTAGGACCCATCAGTCTGGAAAAGAGAGAAGACAAAGGATTTCAGCCACAGAGGGCATGGAGAGAGTGTGCCGGGCTCATACCTGTGCCTTTTCTCAAACGAGAAGTTGCACATTAAGCCAACAAGGAATGGCAGGCAAACAAAGGCACTCAAACAAAATTTGGTGCCTTTCTGTGTGATAAAACTATGGAGTTTGCCATGACAAGTGAGTTAGGGTGTAGGATGTTAAGGATCCAAAAATTCCACATTTAGGGAAAAATTGAAGAAATTGGTGAAAGAGAAATCTGCTATGAGTTATTAAGGAGGAGGGAAAAATTCTTTGTAATTCCTCGAGTTTCGAATTGGACTTTAGGAGAAATTTCTGGAAAAGTATTATTTTATGGTTGTTGGAATCTTGTTGGATTCTTACACTGATATTTTTTAGTCTCAGCAAATATGGCTGTTCTTATACTTCTCATTATATTTTTATGATATCTATGAAATGCACTTTTAAAATAGTACTCAAAGCATTTATTGCTCCATCAGGCTTCTTAGGTATAATACAGTGTCTGTAGAAGCCAAACAGCCCAGAAATGACATTGCAGCACAATTGTTTCATCCATTTACAAAAATAAAAACCCCACCATTTTGTATCCCTTTGCAGCATTTTTTCAAATGCAGTTTTATTTAGATTCAGGTTGCTTTGTATTCCGTATTGAACCGTAAACATATTTGTCACCTGTATCCTGTCTTGCCTAACATCTTAGAATGAAAAATAATTTTTCTTGCCCTATCCAGTTCTTTTGAATGACAAATAAGTTGTTGTTTTCCCTGCAAACAGACTGTCTTTAAGTCACTAATCCACCTTATCAATAACACAGGCGTCTTATCAGAAAATGCTAAATGTTTTATTTGCCTGAATTATGCAAACTTCTTTCTCCAGTGTGTCTGCCCTCTAAATATTGGTATGCAAAGCGTGTTATTTAGACTTTAGTGTAGGATATTTCCAGAGTGGAACAAGGCTTTTCAGAGTTTCAACCAAACGTGCAGAAATAATTGACCATGGTGAGTTGTTGCTGTATTTTGTCATTAGGCTATATTCACAAAGAACAGCTTCAACAGTGTGTTCAAAGATTGTTCTTTAAAAACTGATCCCAAGTCTGTGGTACCTCTTTGGAAATGATTTGTTTTTATTGTATGGAATTGTTTGAAATATTTTGAAACTAGATACATAAATGTTTCATTAAATACTATGATCTTGTGACATTCTTTACTATTCTAAATCCCATATCTATTTTAATGACTTTTTCTGTTTCAATAATGTAAGAGAATGGATATCAAGTTCAGTAAACAAGTCCTAAGAGCTCATTAGGATGCATCAGAAAAAAATACTACAATTCTCGGGATTGATCCTATGCAATGAAGATTTATGTAATCTTTATATGCTAAGTTCAAGGTCGTTTGCTTCAATGAAATATGTCCTTTTACCTTATTTCCATGCTAACAAAGGTAATCCCTTCTGTCCATGTAACAACAGAAATGACACTGCACTGAAGAGAAAGAAAATGTTATTGGAGTTATAATATCATAAATGTTTTTAACTTGCTTATGACTCGTAGATTTGAGGCTCATTTATACTCTATTTATGTCACTTTGACTACAGAGATTACCTTTCAAAGGGAAGCAAAAGTAATTTTAAGGTCCATTTAAACCCAAAGTAGGACAGAGTGTCTTCTGAATAAAGATGACACTGTTTATGTTTAAATAACTTAAATTTCATCAGCATCCTCAGTGCAAGCAATTCAGAATACTCTTTCTCCTATTGAAATTTGTCCATAAAATCCTATTCCCCTAAGAGAACATGCAGTAAAGTAGGTGTTAGTGCCTGAGATTTTTTTTTTCTGTTTTTCTTTGATTACATAATGCCATTTTTACTTTCACTCTTTATTTGGGCCAGACTGTACTCTCCTTATTTTTAACTTTTCAATTCCCTTTGTTCTTCTATGATATTTTTAAGAAACCTTTCTTTTCCAGTTGAGCATATAATGTGATGTTTCAGAAAAGAAAGATGTGAAGGTCTCTGCCTTGGTCCCTTTCTTGCTCACTGCATGCACTCATTATGTAACCTCATAAACCAGGGTCTTGTGAAGTTTATTTGCCTGGTTTTGTCTAGGGAGATGTGACAGGTGACAGGGCTGAGGGAGATTTCCCTTACTTGCACTTAGTGACCCAATCCCAGCCTGTCCCAGCCTGTCTCCTGGTTTTCTGAAACAACCACTTCCCTTCCTTCACTCACACTTGCTGAACTGCCTCCTTTGACAGCTGTTTTTGCACAAGTTCTCCAGAGTTCTGTCTCTCTATCCCGATGAAAACCATTTCCACCCCTGCTTTCCACTTCCTTTAAACTGTTCCTAATGGCCAGCTGTTACTGCAAGTGTTTCATGCTTTTTTGGCATTTTTCAGCTCTATCAGCTCTGCCTGTCATTCCTTTTCTTCTCATTTTTTGTCTTTCTTGGCTTTTAATGAATCCATCCTTTCCCAGATTTCCCCAAATCTCTGCAGTATCTGCTCAGACACATGAACTTGAAATCCTCCTTCTTTGTCCAAGTGTTTGTTGTCCTGTTTTGGTTTCTTTACTGTTCATTTCACAGTTTCCTTGTGAGGTACTTCATCTGTGTATGGACATGTTTCTAGTTGGGTTTTATTTGTTATGCTCTGAGTTACCTCTCAGCTGAATCCGGTATTTCACTAAGAGCACTGTTCAGTACTGTGTTGTGAAATCCAGCTGGTCAGTTGAAATTATCTGACTTGTGTTGACATGGCCTGGGAAGGAGCAGAGCACTTGCGCAGGTTTGTCTGTCCCATGCAAGGCAGTTCCAGGACAAACTTGCAGTAGGGGAAGTCTGCCAGCTCCTACCTGGAACTGATTCTGGTGCTGTGGAACTCTCTTCCCTCTTTGGTTCACCATGAGAGTTCTTGACTGGGTCAAAATACACAATTCATTTTGAAAGGCTGATTCTGAATTTTTGGTCACTACTATTAGAGCAAAACAGGCAGCCTTATGATTTTTTGCTTTCTCTCCAAAGGTATAGCTGTACTTTTTGTTTTCTCTCTTTCATCACAGGGCCCCTGTTGGAAATGTTCCTATTGTTCTACTTCAGAGTAGCTCTGACTTTTAAATTCATGCAGTTGTAATGACTCAGTCTATCAGTCAGAACAGTGCAGCTGACTCCACTGTATGAAAAACTGCTTTAGAAAAAAGTGCTCTAAAATTTTGGCATAAGATTATTTTGTGTTAAATATAATATGAGTGCTTGTATATTCCAATTTTTCTTTCGAAGGGGGAATATTCTCTTATGTATTTGAAAATCATTAAAATGTTGTAAAAAGAGAAAAGTTCGGGTATCTTTCAAGACTTTTCTTCCTTTTCATGTTGTAGCTTTTTTATGTATGAACAAGAACGTTTGTTATTTGTTACTGTAATTGTTCTTCAATGTCAATACACCCTGTGGAGATTATCATGTCAATGCTTCCTGCTTTACCTGGGCAGGGTTTTGCATACTGATTTGTTGCTATACAATGCAAACTTTTAAGCAAAATTTACTGGGGTTTTTTTGTTGGTTTTTTTTTTTTTCAGGTGAAATGCGTGATGTCACTGTCATAGATTTTATTATTTATTGTATTTTAATATTACATTTTCAAGGTTCTAATTTCACAATAGTATTGAAGCCCTAATAGCTTCAAACAGACTCTGTGTAGTTGCAGGAGTCAAGAATGATGAAACCTTTTGGTGACCTGGGATCAATAGCTGCAAACCCATGGCAAGCACAGAGCACTGAAGTGGAATATGTGTCTTTTGAGCTCCTCATGTCTGCATACTGCCCTGAGGCCCTGTTGATTCATTCATAATCTAGGAAAATTTAAATAGGTATTTAAGTTACATAATCCTTCAGCAAATATTCATTTTGTCTGAAAAAAATCCATCAAAATTTGTAAGGGAAAAAATTTCCTTTTTTGGAAAGAACACAGAAGAACATGAAGATTGTGCATAGCCATTGGTATCCCCAAAGTTTGGAACTTTGCTTATTTTTCTAGATATTACAGAAAAAGAGAAATGTTATCTCGCCACTGCTATTATCTTAGGAAATAGGATCAGCTAAGAGTTTTAACAGGACAGAAAAATCGAGATCTAGTTTTTACTGTGCTATGCTGTAATATACTGCTTAATAATGGTACTTCATCTTCAAGCTGCATTTGTGGCTTCATGTAGAGATATGAAGCAGAAGAGAGGGAAATGGACTTTGACAAGGGAAATACCTCTCTTCTGCTCAGGAAAAGTTATGTGGGATTTGTTCCAAAGCCAAGTGAATTAAAAAGTCATTTATATACAGAAAATTGTTTACCTGAAAATATTTGTATGCTCTGAAATGAAAATTACTTTAGCAATTAATTAAAACATGTAACGAAATTTGGTAATCTTTAAACTGCTCAGTCTGGGTTTCACTGCATTTTGGAATTATCAGTAATTTTATTATAGTCCAGCTTGTTGTATACAGCATATTTTCATCTTGGAGCACACACAGTTTCTCTCCCTGCTGAACGACTCCAGTGATTACAAAACCATCTAACTGATCTTTATGTTGTTAACTGGCTTCTTTGGTGAAACAGGCAAGCATTTTTTATGATTTCTAAATAATTTTATTATTTTAGGATTGTGTAAGAAAACCTGGTTTTCTACTTCAAAAAGACCTCATTTAAGCCGATGCCTCAAACTTCACTCTGCATACATTTTTGTCTATAAATTTTTCAACTGTCCTGTGGTTGCATATAAGTCGTTTGTATTTCTGGGGTTTTTTTAATCTATTATTTGTGTTTACAAATTATGTCTTCAACATTGAAAGCTCTGCAGAAAACCAGGAAGTGTTGATTTCTGCATACATTACTTTTCTCCCTCCCTGTGTTTTTATTCTTCCTTGCTCCAGTCAGTGTGCTGAAGCATGACAAGAGCTCCAACTCGGCAAACTTCCAAGATGTGGAGGATACGACTGACAGATGTGTCTTGGAAGAGTCTGAGAGTCCAGGTAAGAGGCATTTAAAGACAGCCACCAAGTATCAAGTGATAAATCTGACACAGCTTTTGGGTCTGTAAAAAAAAAAGCACATTGTAATGCTGTTTCCTTTTTAGCAGCTGCAATGTCAAATTAATGGTCACCTCCAGGGGTCACAGTGTGGAGCTGTTATCCTTTCCTCTTTCATCAGGAATTCAGGTCTTAGAAAGGATAAAGGCTTTATGACCAAAAAGAAAGCTGACACTACTAGTTCATTATAATTACTTTTGGACTACACTGCTTACTTAATATATGTACAATGTCTGACCCTTTGAAGGTAGAGTGAGATTATGAAAAATTAGAAGTACTGTATACACTGCAGCTGAACGCAGCAGTGGACACTCAAACACTGTATCTCTGGAGGAAAGCAAATTGGTGGCATCTTTCCTTTAAATCAGCTCACAATCATTATTTCATTTTAATGACTCTTAACATTGATTCAGCTAAATACAGGAACATCCATAAAGTGCATCCTTTTTGGTAACCGAAAGATTTATCTTCATGTCGTTTCATTATCTTTCTCGTTATGGAACATCTATGAAATTTATTCAATGAATTCCAAAAGGAAACTATTAAATATAAATTGTATCAAGTCACAGCTGATTAAAAACATTCTGTGCGACTAAATACTACGATCTTTTAAGCAAACTGTAAGCTTGACACAATACACCTAACCTGCACATAGTCTTCATTAGTGAAAGAGTTAAACATCTTTTTTCACTTGGTATTTTCCTTCCTGCTTTATCTGGTTTCTCTGTACCCTCCTGCATCTTTGTGTGCTGATCCGTGTATCATATTTTTGATTCATCGTCTCTGCGGCCTGTCAGCTTAGTTAAGAGATTTCCAAATCTTGCAGCCTGTGCTGACAGGGGGCAGCTGCCAACAGTCCCCTGATCCTTCCCCAAGGAACACTGCTGAGATTTAATTTTCAGTCAAAGGGTGCAGTCTGAAATCCATGTCAGGTCCCCTAAGTCATCTCAGAACCCGGATAGGACCCATGTCTGGGGGATTATATTTCAGCACACTCCGCTCTTCCAAGATTCCTTGGGAGTTCAACTACTGTCATATACCTGATTTGAACTACATTCCCTTTTCATCTTTTCCGGAGAAATGAACATCAGTATATGTTGCAATAATTGAAACCAATGAATTGTAAATATCTATTCCTTTTAAAGCCACATAGACTTGGACTCAATGTTGTCCAGCAGAAACCAGCATGAGATTTAGAAAGAAATAATCTACTCAGAAAGGAGCCAGGTTTGACATCTGTGGTGTTTAGTATCTCATTCAGAGACCGTCTGTAGTCCCTTCAACAACAATTATGGGCCAAAATATGGATTGTCCAAGATTTGATCAGGTTTGAAGGGAGAAAGAATTAAAGCAAGGTGGTACTACAGTGTTATGGGGAGAATTAATGTATCTTAAAGATAACACTAATTTTAACCTTAAATTAATTCTCTCAGGCAAAGTGTACCTGTTTGGATGGAAACTTACATATCCAATTCTACACTCTGCATATCTATATGAAGTAATGCAAAGAGTAAAAGCCTTTCAGGAGGTGAATATTGACTGGCAAAAATACATGTTGATAAAGCATCCAAACTTAAAAACTGAGTTCCAATCGGTCCATCTGACATCATTAAACTAGTAATAAACAATGAATTACTCTGGCTTTTGTTTCTGTCCATTCCTGCATTTTAAGACATCTTGTCTTATAGGTCTGAAATCCTCAGGAGATTTCACTACTGGTCTCACTGCTTTCCACTGAGAATTTGTGGCTTGGTTGTCATGGAGACATCGTATTTCTCCAAGAATTGCTCATATTGATCTGTGGACAGGCGTAAATGGCCAGGCGAATGTGAGGAGTAAAGGGGGTTGGGCAGTACTATAAAATGACCAGAGGTTATGGGTCGGAAATAAGCTCATAGCAAACACTTAGGTAAAGAGAAAGAAACAGTTTCATTTTGTTTCAGGATTTCGTTTTTGCACTTTATGCCATTGTCTTCTTTCACTATAGACTGAAAGAAACTTGTTAGTCACTTGTCATGTCAGATCTTTGGTGCTTGTCCTGACACAGCTGTCAGCCTTCCAGCTCTGTGCAGTTCAGGGACACACAACAAAGAGCTGGGAACATGAATTATTTATTGCTCCTTGTGCGGATGAAATTCTGTGATAAGAAATTAAGACACTTCTGACAGAAGTGCTTGTTTGAAAGGAAAGATTTGGTAACACAATACATTTACTTAAAGCTTACCATTTACTTTTAGTAGCAAACATTGAAACAATAATATGACATTCAGTTGGCTATGATTTTCTCAGGTGCTTTAACTTGGAATCATGGAACCTAAGAATGCTTGGGAGGTCAGCATTTGGTTTGGTGGAACCTGTGACTTAAGAATCTCTCTCACACATATTTAAAGTCTGGGCAAACTTACAAACTTAATTTATAAGATTTTATTAATAAATCTATAAAGAGTCTCTTGTATTTCACTTACAAGATGTTGTCATAGGTGCAAAAGTGATGTTGAGAAATACATTTATTTTATTATCTCTTGTGATGGGGAAAAGGTGAAAATATGGTAATACGCCTGGAAGGAGTTCCAACTATTCCTAGAAAGGGTTCTTTATTGCAATTTCTGCCACATTCAGGAAGGCTGTAGAGCAGCCATTAACACATCTATCTGTACATTGTGTTTTTTGGTGATGAAAGGCACAGCGTCTTTCCTTGACATTAGAATGAGCTTTATTTTCAAAGTGATCTTTGTTTTCAAAAATCACATGAAGCTTGCTCTGTTTTACTTTCACATTTTCTGTGTCTGCACATGTTCTCAGTGCTCTGCACGTGGCCCTCCAGCCAGTGTAGGAGGCAGATACTCAGATGAATAGCAGGAATCCATTTGACTACCCAAGACACCAATCCAAGATTTACCTGTGATTTTTTGTGTTTAATGTGTGATCTGAACTACTCTCAGATAGGTAATGAAACCCCTCAACCTGCACTTTTCTCTTGGATAGTTCACAGTAAACACTTTCCACAAGTGATGGACACAGGTAAATATCAGACTGCAGTTTCTTGTCTAAGTGAAATGGATTTTAGTTTCTCCCTTCATGTGGCTACAGGCTGCCATTATCTGTGATAGTGGCTCATGTCTATTTTAGGCCCCACACAGAGGAGATGCTGGGCTTCTCTCCCAGATGCCTAATAGTAGGTTTATCACTGCCATTTTCCCCCACATGCTGGGGACTACTCCTGTTTGATATGCAAAGCCTTGGCTTTTCAAACTTGTCTCTGCTCTGGCCTTGAACATAATAATCAGATAAGAATCACAACAGTTTTCTGTAGAACTTGACTTTTAATCATATCAATCTCCCATAAAGAGTGCGCTATCCCTTAAAGTGCTTCTTTCTTCAAATAAATATCCCCAGCGATTTTCCATTTTATCAGATAATTTTTCCACATTTAAGGAAACTGAAAAAGAAGCTGAAAGCGAGTGTCCATGGATGTGTTATTTAGACTTCTAGGTCTGAGCTATTCACCTGAGTTTTCTTGTACAAACAGTGGTGGAAAATTTACACCCCCGAATGCAGATCATCTTGTCCAAAGGGAGTTGCTTGAAATGGTTCCTAAGGGGATTGAAAACCCTCTGAATTTTATAAGTCAAAATCTATGAGGCTTGAAGTGGGTCTAAACACAGCTTGAAGTGTCTTAGCTTTCATATGTGGAGCAGTCCCACTAAGGAGGGTTTTGCAAGTGCAACTCCTGTGGGAAAAAGGAATAGATTTGAGCTGAAGTCACAAGAAACTATGTAGACACAGATGCCTTTTCCCTCTTATTTTCCCCAAAAGACACATTGCAGTAGAATAGGAAATAGACTATTACTTCACATGGTAATAGAGAGAAACTGAGCCTCACTAATGGAAGATTGAATTGGAATCTGTAGATGGAAAGTGTAGTGTTTTCCATCTTTTGCATAGAAACCACATAAGTGGTAAAACCCCTGTTTGCTTATGGCCTTCAGTATTAGTCTCTGCCTGAGTGTCTGCCTGGTCCCTTCTGCAGCTCATGATCTCTCCCACCCCTTCATTTCAAAACCATTAAAAAATCTTTCTCTTCAATTTTTCATTTTTCAGGAAAGAATGTAATTCTGGGTGCATAACAGATAATAGAGTAAATCTGAGCAGTTTTCGCAGTCTTGCTTAATTGCTTGTCCTGTTTAGAGACCTTGGCACAAAGATGGCAAAGGTCTCTGAGTGTCCCTGAAATACAGTGTGTGAGAGACAGAACTGCAGCAAATAGAAATAAAAATGTAGGAAGAACAGCAGATTCTTATTAGCCACACTGTGCTTAAAAATACAGCACTAAAAGTGTGACTATTTTGTTTTCAGGCAAGTTTTAATTACTGCATTCACTTATTTGCTCCAAGTTCCATCCACTGAAGAGTGTTTCTAAAATCAGCCTTGTGTCACCTCTATGGCTGTTGATCAGAGCACAGGCAGAATGTAAAAGTAAATTTCCAGGTATGAAGCACCCTAGAAAGTAATGATGTTCTGTATTTGCATTCTCGTGAAAAGCAGGAGGCAGTAAATGAGGACTGACCTGGGAATGGGGTGCTGGAGGCTGTTCTGGTGAGGATGCATGAAGCACAAAGATGCAATGTAGGGGCAGCGCGCTGGTCATGGGCACTGGTGGGCCTGGGGACTGTATACAAAGTGCCCAGGGATTATTCCAGAAAGAAGTTCTGGAATTTCCAGTGTCGGCATGGATGAATTCATCATAATTTCACTGCACTAGATGTAGTGTCATATCCTCTCAGTGTTCTGGGTTACTGGAATCATGACTCATATGTTTTGGTTTGATTTGTGATTTTTTTTTTTTTTGCTTTCATTTTTTCTTATTAATAGCAGATTAAACTGTAAACTCAGAGGCCTGCCTAATAGTCATCAAAAAATGTGTATGTCTCTGTGTCTATGGTGCAGATAGGCAGAAAGATCATGGATAATATGATAAATTTACAAAATATTCATTAGACTGGAATACAATAAGGTTGGCTGCTTTCTCAGTGTTCACATACTCATGAAAGGTGTGGTGGTACCTATCTGAGCAGTGTTTCTAATGCAAGTAATAAAAATTCAGGTTGTAAATATTGCTGTACATCAAATTAAAAGAAATCTTGAAGGTAAAAATTTGTCATTGAAAGTTTTTCTGTGTAATTCTAAAATGCCTTGACAGGATTAAAATATAATATAACATTACTTCTGTTTACAGCTATTGTAGGATTATTTCTGCTAAGAGAAAATTTTTGTAGAGGAAACATAAAATTCTATGAGTTTAAGATAGAAATTATCTTTCTGCTGATCCACTGGATTTCTTTAAAACAAAAGAAAAGAAGAAGCAGAAGTCTGTGCAGGAGAGGAGTTTAGAGGAATCCATGCATCTCTTGGGCTTTTTCAGGTTCTGTATTGCTTCCAGTGACATATCAGTTATTATGTGAACAGTTTCTGGAGGTAGATTTCTGGACATTTTAACATTAATATGAGGGTGCTGAAAAGTTTTTATTCCATTACAAAAATTATAGAGTTTGTTACTGTATAAAAAGACTGTAAAATAATATATATTTTAGTAACAAAATCTCACCTATTACTTCATACTGTAAAATTATTAAGCCTCAGATTGTAAATCATTAAGAAATTATGCAATTTTCTTCCAGATGACATGAAGCCACATCCTTGGATATCTAAGGTGTGCTCCTGTAAGGTGTGTTAGAAAAAACCCATGGAGATGAAAGAGTTAGAAGATGTAGAAGACAGCCAAGAAACAGGACGTGTGGTGTGGTGGACGTGAAATGGGTTTTTGTATTTATTATGGTACCTTTAACAATTCATTTTCAGAAGAAATACCTTCCACAAGATCAGCTTCATTTGGCTGATTTGTTGGCTTCAATTCATGTTTCCATTGCTAATAGATTTACATATATTCAACTAAATTTGAGTCGTTTTGATATAGAAAATACCAGTTCTTCATTTTTAGAAGTTATTCACTTGTTTACGTAGTGATCTTTACAACTTTGCCATTAAACAATTATATAAATTTTAGTATTTTTTACATACATGAAATTTAAATTTTTCTCTGTTTCCTTCTGACTTTTCTTACCAATAGCATTTTAACACTGAGCAAAACCAAATGCATTTCAAATAATTAGAAAATTCATTTCACCATGCAGAAAAATGGCATCTCTGAGTAGAAAAGTCAATGGTTTTAACACATTTGGTATTTTTCAGAAACAATTTTCCTTGTAGAAGGCGTTCTCCTCACTAAAATGTATCTTTTGTTCATATGTGGTTGTATTTGAATTATAGTGACTGAGTATTGAGTGCCACAGCTTCATTCTTGCATTTCTTGTGCGGGATGTGTGGAATAACACCATTGATGTATTTATACTTGCACAACATAACTGAGAGCAGAACGTGTCTTTAGCCAACATATATCCTCCTCTTAACTTTTGTGGCTGAATGAGAGTTGCAAATATCAAGAAGGTAAAATTAAAATTTTAACTATATCTATAGGAACTTAGTAGCTCTACAGGAACCTTGCAGACAATAGAACAAATTGCAAACAAAGGATTGACTCCCTCCTTTGCTCTTCTTCCATATAAACAACCATGTCCAGTTGTTGCAGGAGTCTCTTCCATGGACTTTAAAAAGTCTGTTGATAATAAGCATCACTGTTTTGATTCAGCATCTGCTCACTTGGGCCAGGATAACAAATCTTTTGCAAACTCTTTCATCTAGATATTTTAAAAATGGATGTGTTCAACAAGGTCTCATAGCTCGAGGAATTGGCATTGTCCATAACACCCAGTACTGCTATAGTAGCAATTACATTTGTGCAACATGATATTTGATTGCTTGTCTTTAATTCTGCAAAGCAGTGCACATCAGCAGCCTGCCAATACAGCCAGCCCTCTGGAATGGTTTGTGCAGTGATGATCGGTGTTTGGCACATGCTTGTGCGTACTTTCTGCTAATTATCATTACAGGATCAGTAAGGTAAGGCAGGAACTTTTTATTAGGTACATTTATGTCCCAGTAAAGCAAATATATTCCCCTTGTCTTCTGGATGTCTTTCAAACAATCAACTTTATAATATGTGCTCACAATGAACTCACTCAGAAAAATCTTTTTGCAGCAAAGTGACAAATTCAAAGCTGAGTACACAAATACAGCTGAACTTGCTGCAATAGTTTCTTGTATGCCAAACTGAAGAAGCATTTTATAAGTGTGGTCTGATGTACACTGCATTCATGCTTATGAAGATGGAGTTTACAACAAGCTCCCAAGGCAATTAAGAATATATCTTTCAATTGTGTTACTCTGAAGGAATCCTTTCCAGAGGAATGCTAGTATTTTTGAATGCTAATATTTTTGAGTAGATATTTAAATTTTAAATAGGGAAAAAAGTCATGAATACCTAAACTGCTTAAGGAACGCGGTGTATTGGTTTGGCTTGGATTTTTTCCCATACAGAAGTCACGGGTCCAATGACCTGTACAGCTCAAAGTGTGGATTCACAGTCAAGGGGGGTTTCTCCCCATTCCAGCCTCAGGCTTCTGTGTCTCCTCACTTGTGTTTGCACTACTGCTTGTGTGCCCAGGCTGTGCCAATGCAAGCACTGGCCCCATTGCGAAGACCAGAGGTGGAACAAGCAAAGCAGGGTGGAGATGTGGGACAGTTCACAAAAAATGAGCGTGAAATTGAAATATAGGGTGCTGTGTGCAGGGGTCTTACTAAAACATAGACTTTAGGCTTTCAAAACCTTTAAGCATTTTTTACATTACATGCATAATTCATTATATTATTTTAAAAAAATAAAAGGCACTTACTGCTTTAGTATAAGATGAAATCAAAAGTCTTCAGCATCTCTTTTATTTGAGGGATTTTGAGTTTTCCAAATAACTAATACTTAGTCTGACTGGTCATGCTGAGTGGTCACTGACTTAGATTCCTGTCTGGAAACCTCCCTAAACTTTGAACTGTTCATTCATGTCTCCAAATCCAAACATTATATTTTGAAATATTTTGTGCCATTTACATATTTTGAATCTTAAGTTGCAATAAACTGCTTCCATTTTGGAGTTGTATTTTGTGGAGTAATGCCCTTCCTTAATCCAATGAAAGATGTTCTCAAAGCACATTGGCATGGAACTTGTTGAGATTCTGTGTTTGAAATAGAGGCACTTTAACAAAACCATGATGGAATGGGGCTACAAGCTCCAAAGAGCAGCAGATTTGCAAGGGAAATGGTTTTGCAAGTCTGACTGAGATGAAGTGTTGAAAATTCAGAAAAGAAGGGACAGTTCAGTAAGCATCATTACCTCTGCCCAGGATTTTATTCCTTTTGAAAGACCAAGTTTTCTGAAGGCAGACAACAGTGAGCTCCAGCACATATCTCAGAGTTGTTGTGCCAGTGCTGAATAGCATTGCACTCACATCTGTGATGGGGGATCTGTGAAGACAAAGTCCTGCTTCTTGTAATGGATATTTCTGCTGGATTTTGCAGGCCATATTTCTTGGATGAGAAAAGGATGCAGAGGAATTTCAAGGACTGCTCTTCCCCCTTTTCCTTCCTCATTGAATATGTAGTCTGAACTTCTAGACAAAGATCTTAACATTACTGTTAGCATTTGAGTTGAGGTGTCATTTGAATTCATCAATCCCCAAACTGAAAATCCATCAATTTTACTTTTGGAGAAGTAGTTCTGAACTCAGATGCAACATAAAATTCACACAATAACCCAAGATTGTCTGGTTGGGCCCACGGGAAGTTTGTTTCTTGAATGACACCTGCTGGAAAGTTTCAAGTGTGTCTGAGAGCTGTGCTGTGGGTCAGAGGCACGTCTCAGCAAGAACACCTTCCCTGTCTTCTGATGGTTGTGCCTGTGATGGGTGAGTACAAACAGAGCTGCCAAGGTGAAGCATCATGAGTTGTTAAACAGTGTGGAAGATTATTAAACTTAACAAACATCTGTAAAGTTTTTTTACAGCAGACTCTGCACTTGAAAAAATTTCTTCGCAGTACAATTTTAATTACATTTATCTTTTTCTTTCGTGTATTTCAAGAAGGGTTTACTTCAGAATACAGAGTTGTGCTGCCTGAATTTACATTATGCCATGTAAATATAGCAATAAAACCTGTTTTTCTTTCTCTGCAATACTCTCAATAAGACAGTTGAGAAAAATAGTCTCAGTGGAGTAAGCAGTATATGTAAGTAGTATATGTTGTTGAAGTACATTAGTCCCTCTGGTTTTACATCAACTGGCAGATTTTCTTTCTTTCTTTTTTTTGGCATTTGAAAACATAATACACATCAGAAAAATACTGACAATACCCAAAACTAGTAAAATATTTTCCTTATTTAATCTTTAATTGTATCTAAATAATTTGTAATCTTTTTGATAATATGTATGTGAGGAAATCATACCCTAAACTATCATAAATTTTCCACACAGAAGCTCAGATTAGTAAAAGGTTCTGTTCCATTTCAGAACTGTATTTTCTATGGTCACACTGATCTGCAGACTTACAGCTGTGACCAGTAAATGTAACATACAGATTTTTGTTGTTTGTTTTGGCTTATAGTCTTCCTGCCATGTAGATGGCAGCAGCACTCAAGCCTTGAAATTCACTCCAGCTTTTTCTTGTTCGGAAAAAACATGTTTAAGAATATTATTTGCTGAGACTGAACTGAAAGTCTGATTACCTTAAAGATGGATATCAGTTCAGTGACATGTGCCTCTAAAGAAGCTTTTAGCTTTGTAATATCAGTGTTTAAAAGACAGTAAGTCATATCAGTCTGAATTAATATAATTGACACTATTAACTTTTTCTGCATTTTGATTTTTTTTCCATGTATATTAAATTTCTATAATTCTTCCTACTGCACTACGTTGCAAGACACATAGAATATTTTTGAAAGTTCAAACTTGTATTTCCTTGCAGAATGAACAGCAGCCTGGGCAGGGAAGCTGTTGACTGTGGACATCCTTGTCAAAGGTACAAAAAGGAAGGACAGATAAAGGATAACAGTATAAGATTTTGTGCTACAGGTTCTACTAATTACAGTGCTTTATAGAAAGCATCATGAATTATCTGGAAAAAAAAGCATTTTGAAGGTCGAAATATCTTTATCTTTGCATAGTGTAGAACTGTCTGCACGTTGGCTAAGTAGAGAGATTTTGAAAGAGAAGCAACAAAACTGAGACCCAGAATCAAAGCTGTCTAGCAGTCTCTGCAGCATCAGCTGAAACCTCAGGGACACTTTGTGGGATCATCTCCGAGCCCTCAGAGATTAAAAGCAGGTGTTACACGTGTAGCTGTGCACAGAGGGAAAACTAGCATAAGAAAGCATAATGATGCTAGTGACTTGAACTAGAAAATATTTTTTAAATGCTGAGGGCAAACAGTAGTGTTGTAGTGAGTTGTCATACAAAGTAGATCAGTACTTGCTCTCTCAATACTTTAAATCAGTAGCAGCTGAAGAAGGAGATGAAATATCCCATGGAGAGCATGTCTCATTCCACAGGATCCTGTCTGAGGATGCATTGTGTGGAGGTTTGGTCCACACTGACTATGGGATCAGTTAAAATAACTGGTAAAGGGGGCAGACTGTGGCACTGAGCCACCCTCAGCCAACTGCCACAGCTGCACATTTGGGCAGGTCTGTTCCAACCTCTGCAGAAGCTGGGAGAGAAACGAGAGCTGATATCCCTCACATGGCCTTGCTGCCTGGTGTGAAATAGAAATCCTTGGCACAGGGATCATCCAGCTGTTTGTCAGGCAGACTGCAAAGGCCAGGATTCCATATGGATGGGTCTGTCGTAGCTTCACACTGCAATCAGTGGATGGGCTCTGACCTAACAATCCTCTAATGTCTAATGGGGCTATGACCAAAAACGTGGTACAGATGTCATAATACACGTCCTGGAGTGAAGGCACTCCGTAACTACTGCCTCAGACAAAGGATTTACAAAGGGAAAGCAGAAGTTCTTGGCTGATAAAATGTGTGACAACAGTAAAAGTAGATGAGTGATGAGAAAAGAGCAGCAGCTGGACACATGGGGTAGGCAGCTTTTGTGTCTCCTACACTTGTTGTGTACAATGCCTTGGACATTGGTAATGGGAAAAGCACTTCTCTTCTTAAATGTCTTCCAGACTAATGCATGCTGAGAGCAAATATATTTTTGCTGCTTTTAGGATATAGTTTGAGGATTTGATGGGTTTTACTTCTCACTTCATGGCATCCCTTAAATCAATGTTAGATTTCATTCCTTTGAGCAGATATTTGTCAAAAAGCTGCTTCAAGGTCTCCCAAATCTACTTTTCCCCCTATATTTTCAAAATTATGCCACTGCTTAAGTAATAAAAAATATCTTTTCACCTTCCCTATACCTCACTGTAGTATATTCAGTGTACTTACGGGAATGTTCTATGCATTACAACCAAGCATACATTTAGAATTCATATTAGTACTGATTATTCATGACCTATAATGAAAATATATTTTAAAAGCTCCTAGGAATTTGAAATAACTATCATTATGTTAGTGTTATGACTGTGTTGTGCACTGGAGCAGTTTTGTAAGGATATATAAAAGGATGGTCATGGCATTTTGTAAGTTAATACAAAAGCAAATTTCCATTATAAAGTGTTGGTAGATTTTTGTTATCCCTGCCCAAACTTAGTGGGCTAAAGCAGCAAAATCACGTGAGTGGTACAGTATAGAAGCTCTTAGAACTACCAAACTGGCTTTCCTTAGAGGTATTTTTGCAGAATCACTTTGGAGTATAACTGCTCCTTAGGAACTTGAGATTTGCAGCAATAACATTTCAAGCTTTTTAAAGAAGTTGATAAACAATTTTAATGGATTGGATACTGAGAAAATATCAAAGAAGACATCACAAGCAAAGACTCATTTCAGGCACTCTTTCCTATATTTGCTGCTTTGGTTATGTGAAGTGACAGCCCAATGAATCACTGGGTGGTCTTTTGGTCTGGCAATTTGGGTATTGTCCAAGCAATTAACAGGCAGGCAGCCAGTTGCAGAAGCCAGTGATTAAATTACAGAGGTTCTTTGGTGATTACCATAAAGAAATCTCTGGAAAGAGTTAGATGGATCTACCATGATGATGTATGTGTCCTACTCTGTGTACAAGTTTATTTGACTCAATACTGAAGAATATTACTTCACTTGGAAAGAGTGATATTTGAGACACTCCATGCTTTTGGTTTCTCCTGTACTAACCCTGTGTGAGAAGAATTTATGATACTGTTGGAGTAAACCTTAAGCTTTGTGTTAGTTTTTTGGTATGAGATTTTAGAAATGTCTTTTCTCATATCTTAAGCCACATACCTGACTAACTGCATAAGTACTTCACAGGTTTTATTCTAGATTTTTCATCTAAAAATACCTTCTCTTATGTAAATCCTTTAAGCACATGCAATTGGTGTTAAATTTTTGCTTAGCCCATGGAACATGTAGCATCCTGTGTTACCCCTCTTTATATATTCTAATCTCTGTTCCTGCTATTAGGCTGGTTTTCCTCTGTGTGTGGGAAAAATCTATCTTTTTCCAGAATTTTGAGTTTTTTCTTCCTCCCATGGTATTCAGTGGTTAAGCTTCCACAGAGAGAGACCAAGGTAAAAGCAGCAAAAAGGAAAAATAAGAAGAAATAAACTCTATTATCTAGAGTAAATATACCAGCATGGTCAAATTATGATTACACTGACCTCCAAGCTGCACTCTGATCTTTTATGATCATTCTGAACAGTGCTCTGAAGGTGGGTGTAAATGTCAATACTCTAGGAAGACTGGGAATTTTGGGAATTTGCATATGATACATAGACCCATAATGCAATCCTGCAGGTATTGGGTACAGTGCCCACACTGATCTTGACACAACTCTCTTGTGGCATTTTTGAAAGGGAGTATGGGGCTGTAAAAGGAATCTCAGCAACATTGTCTTTAGCATTTAGTCTTTCTCCAGGGGGTAATTTTTCTGGATTAGCTGGGAAAGTGCCCTTGCTGGCTAGCAGAAAGGAGAGGAGGCAGCTCTGTACATTTTAATGTTTTTACAGCTTCTGTACTAAAAGACATTGGGAATAGCAGGGAAGCTTGCACGCCTTCCTCAGAGACAGACTCAGCTCCCTTCCACACAGAGGTTTTGCCAAGGTTTTAATAAAAGGAATACCCACTGTAGATTACTCCTGTACTTATCCAGTAGCCAGTCCTGGACCACATCCTCCAGCAGCTTTTTTTCAGCCAAAGCTGCTTCCAAAAGGGCTCAGGGGCATCACTCGGTCAGCAGCAATCAGCGGGTTAATACAGCCTCACTTCTGCCTCCCTCAGATGTTCAGGAGAAGATAATGAGGCAGGAATAGAGCCTGCAGGTTAATGAGATACCCCAACTGGAAGACACAAATTTGAGAGGAGAGACTGGGAAGCAGAAGAGGAAGGGGAAATGTGAATTTCTTTATATTCAGGTGTTACTCAATTGAGAGAATTGTTGGGGAAGGATCGTTTTCCAGTACTGTAAAAACCATTTGATTCGTTAGTGCACTGCTGAAATTACTCATCTACCTGGCAAAAACCATCTGCCTTTTACATTCCTGTTAAAATCAATACTGAACTACATTTGGAACTCTGGTATGCTAAAAAGAAGTGCCCCCGCAACCGTAAACAAAACACCAAAATCCAAAGGTGCTCATTTTAGGGTAAACACTGGAATCCCTCTAACAATTTCTAATCAGTGCGTGGGTAAGCATTGTTAGAAACATTCATCATGCATTTAAATAAAATCTATTAATAAAATGAATGAGTAGAACTTAGACAAGTATAGAGAGGCAATACAGTAAAACAAATGGCCCTACTAAGGGAGCTGTTGCACTGTGCTGTTTTGAATATCATCACGAAAGCAGCTTACCTTTCAGCTGAGTCTTTTCAATAATCCTGGGCTGTAAATGATGCAGCCATGTAAATAACTCTGACAGTGGCACTTTGACCATATAATATGAAAAATAGCTTGTTCTCTATAATCACATTGTCAAAAATTTCCTCCTTCTTATCAGTATGCGACCTCCTGCTACAGACAAGGAGAATACAGAACAATCTGCACAGTCTGCAGCGTTCAAGATACAATTCTTACTGTTATTATCAGCAATGACGATTATCTCTAAATGCTGAACAGTAAATCCAGAGGAATAAATGGGAACGTTTTTCCTAAGTGGTGTATAACAATACCTGACATTTATATAGCACCTTTCATCTGTAAGAATCCCAAAGTGCTTTACAAAGTCTGCTGGGATCACTTCAGCCACCACTGAAATGTAGCTATCTCTACAGTGAAATTCAACTTCTATTCCACACCACTGCCATTGCACAACGGTGTTTTTGAAAAAAGTGACAACCAAGTGAGATGCATTGAACTGTTCTTGTGAAAGCTATCATAAGGTCCTCTGTGGCAGTCCTTGGCTAAAACTTTGCAGTGGCATCTAGAAAAAAACCAGCAGATACTCATCCTCCTCTGCCCTCAGACACTTCCTTCCCAGCAAGAGCACTTCCATTCTGTTTCTGTTCTCAGAGCTATCAGTTGAAATGCTAACACTGAATGAAATTCTATTAATGAAATTACACTAGTAAACCTGAGTGTCTGGAGTTATCCTTAGAAAGCAATAATGAAAATAAAATGCTTAAAATTTTATAGGACAAAAATGGGCATAACTAATCTATAACTGTGCTTCTCTGACAACCTTAGTCTATTGAGCCCTGTGAACACTGTGAAATTAAGTACAAGTCTATTTTTTCCTTATGAGATATTTCTATTCTTTTTTGTGGTTTTAGTACCATAGCTGTGTATTTATATGAGTAGGTATGACTCAGTGTCTGTTGACTCTAGAAACAGATGCTGTGTCTGTACCAGCAAATTAGAGTGAGGTAACATTCTCAGGTATGGAAAATTACATAAATTGATAAAATGATGGAACAATCTCCATGCTCTTGGCCTACAACAACTAATACACTCCTGATGAGGATGTCTGACCATGACTGATAGGAAGTGTTTGAACATGCCCA
This sequence comes from Sialia sialis, assembly GCA_009812075.1. Classification (NCBI taxonomy): domain Eukaryota; kingdom Metazoa; phylum Chordata; class Aves; order Passeriformes; family Turdidae; genus Sialia; species Sialia sialis. The sequence continues at coordinate 12,488,782 of VRYO01000100.1, read as the reverse complement.
TGCTTTTCTGGAGGGTAAAATAATTTTTCACTCAAACTTACTTTCAGTTCTACTGGCAGTTGGCTTAATTGCCAGGAAACTGTCTGAGAGTCATTGCTATTACTGATATATATACAAAGGGTATGCACAGGATGATGGAATGTATGTAAAGCATAGTATTTGTGCATTTCTGAATATGATAAAAGTCAGTATAAAAGTGGATTGAATCCTCTTCAAGAGAAATGCATGATATGCAATATGAGTAATCTTGCAAGTGCTCTACCAATATTAATCAAATCATGGAGCTGAAAATACATGTTCTTGCTAGAGTTTGCTATTACATTTTCATCTCACAGAAGGACGAGAGCAAGCCCAGCCAGGAGATCTGAGCCCTGCTAAATTTTGAAGAGCTTAGCTTTTGCTGCTGATATAGATTTGATCTCTCCAACTTGGGTTTATGTCTGTAATATGTCACTTTAAAAAAATCAAGGTCCCATTTGGGTTCACTCCACTGCAGTGTTACTACTTTATCTTATATTTCATCTTCTTTGTGGTCTTGGCTCTTCTTTGGCAAAAAGTGAGTTCCTTTTCTTTTAAACCTGGGGAAGCATTGGACATATGTCACCAGTGAATTACAGAGTGTGTGGGGAAATTAGCTAAGTAGACAGAACCACTTTACTGCTGAGAATAAAGTGGTCTCTTGCTCTTTCTAAGCTACAGACAAGAAAGAGAATCAAGAGTGTTTCAGAAGTTACTGACCTTTTGAAACTAAGCTGATATATTTCTTTAATGGCACAAATGCAGGTAAACTGATTAATATATTAAGAAATTAAACGTAATTTTCCTTCTCCTAAGAAGTTTCATTGTACTTTTGAAATAAACTGTAGAGTGAAGCTTAAAGAAACAGCAATAACTGTGAATCCACTATGAGATATTCTAGTGGCATCTTAAGAATTTGGGGTATGAATAGGCTATCAGAGTTTGTCCTGCGCATAAATCCAGAAAATCCTGTAGCCAGAGAGACAAAATTATACATGCTTACAATGAATGTCTGTTTTATGAAACTTATTTGTGAAGGTGAAAAATATCTCCTATTAGAGATTCTAAATTAAAATGTTTACTAGGTTTTTTTAATGCATTGAAATTTAAAGTTGCAAATTTGCATTAACAGCATTGCATTTATTTGCTGTGGCCCACTAGAACAGGCTTACTGATTCCAAAGTACAGTAATTTCACAATTATAAGCCGCACCTTTTTCATTGAAGAATCCAGCCTACCCCAGTCGTGCGGCTAATCATCAGGTGTGGCTTATTTTTGGACAAATCCCAGCGAAATGCCAACCTGGAAGTGAGAGCCAGCCAGGGAGAGTGCCTGGGGCTGTGTTTAAAGGCTTTGCTGGTCTATGAAAACTGTTTACAACTTGAGCACCTGACACCAAACCCTGAGCTGGCACGATTCTGTTACTAATTTGTTACTTTGTCACACATGGATCCTCGCTTAAAAAAAAAACCAATAATGCGGCTTATATTCAGGTGCGGCTTATATATGGACAAATCCCATGATCTACCCAGCTACCCAAATGTGTAGCTTATAATCAGGTGCGGCTTATAATTGTGAAATTACTATATCTTGAGTCAAGCCTTGTATCTGTGTACAGTCTGTGTATGTGTAGGCATTTATTTGTATCCACTACTGCATATTCCCTATTGAGACCAATTTAATAGTGAACATGAAGATTGCAGTTATATTAGGGAATGTCAGCTCTAGGACTGTAGAAAGAATGGTTGTGGCAATGCTTAACTCTTCCCTCTGCACATACATATTGCACACCAATCTTTATGTGTATTAGCCCATGCCCATTTATAATCAATACTGTTGCTTCATCAAACTCTTCTATACTTTTATATACACACATATGTTTAGCAGTCTTAGAGGTATTTTAAAGATAAATGTGTCTCATTTTGGTCCTGACAATCAAACCACAACAACACCATTGATAGACTTGGCTTCACATTTGAAATGTTAACCCATGGTGAGGCAGATCTTAGCAAACATGCCAGCAAACAGAAGAATCTTACCACTTATTTTTCCTGTCTTCAAAGACTTCATCTTTCAAGCTGAAATTTACAATGCTGCTTTTTATATTTCATTATTATTTGTCTACTGCATCTTCAGTAAAAGCCATATCCTCCTTAAATTTCCCAAGTTTTTTTCCCTTTAGTTGATAGGCAGTTGCTAATCACATGTATAATACCCTGAGCAAATTTCAGGCCATAGGGGGATAAGATAGCTTCCTGCATATTTTACTCTCTTCCATCCTTATTTTTTTCAGTTTCTATGACAGTCTGCTTGCATTTATGAATGAATGCTATGATGTGTATTGGCTGTGTTGAGGCATCATGTGTATGTTAAGCCTTTAAACATAAATGGTGAATTTTAACTGAGGCTTTCAAATTCACACATTCATTCACATATGCTCTCTCTTCTTGCTTTGAAGCTCTCAGCAAAGAGTCTGCTGAGCACACACAGTCAAATTTTATTTATACCAATCCTAGGCATGTATTTTGCATTTTTCTGGCAGACAGGATAGGGCAGCATCTCTTCTCTGAATGCTGTACTGCATTTTGTTGGTGACATCTCTGCTGGTGAGCACAGGGGTATCAGAGTCTTTAGCTAATATATAGCAGGGACAAGAGAGCTCCAGGGAGATTCTTTTGAGAAGAATCATCCCCTCCTGTAGCCGGATTCTAAGTTTACAAGTTTTGGCATATGGATTTTAATCTCTGAGTTGCCTTAACAGAAAGAAAATTCCATAACTTCCTCTGCAAGGTGTGTTTGACTTTGCTGGAGGAAGAACGCTTGTTCAAAGCCAGCCCAGCAATCATCATTCATCACCCTGTCAGTCACACGCAGATACCAAGAAACGCTCTGTAGTGTAACCCCTGGGTTGGTTATTAGTGTTTCCCACAAAGTTCCAGTAGTCACAGGACATTTTTGAACTTTATGGGATTTATATTAACTCATAGCAATCTTTGCAAGGTTGCCAGAAGGTGTAAAGAAACTAATGATTAACTAGATTCTTCTTAGTAATTTAGAAATATTGATGAGTGCTGGTTCAAGTTGTTGCTACCAGCAGTGTATTGCCTGCAATGCTTGACTCCTGATAAGAAGGAAGTCTTCGAAACTCAACACAATCTTACTGTTCCTTTTTTCATATTTTAAAGTGCAAAATACTTGTGCTGTTGTATCTCTGATAAAATTAATTTTCAGCAGCTGCTGAAATATTTAAATCCTGCTGCAGACAGTCATTAACTGTGGAGTGCTGTGTCTAAAGCAGATGCAGTAGCGTCCTCAAAACTTGTAATCAAAACAAAAATTCTTTCTAATAATGAAAATGCCTTTTACTTCATATATGAGGCCATATGAATTAAGTTCAGGACCAGTTAATAGAATGTCATACTGGGTATATAAGTTACCTTAAACTAGATTTAGTCTTACTCTGGACTATAAGGAGAAGTTGAAAAACATTTAGACTTTGTTCAAACACTGTCTTGTGTACAATTCAGGAAAAAGCACCTAACTGATAACGACAGTACCACGTGCAGCTTTCCCAGAGAAGGCTGTTTACTTAAGGCCTGAAGCAAGGGTCAGTTTTGAAGAAAACTTGACAACGACAATTTACTTACTTACCTTAACTAGCAGACAAAGCAAATAATAATAATGATGGGTGGTTGCATTCCAAGCATTTCACTCACTTGAAACCCCACAGAGCAATTTATATTTATTTGTTTTTCACTCTCTCCATAGTATTACACAGCTAGCTGGAATTTCAAAAGAAACCCAAGAAATAAAACGTTCAGCCCTCAGAAAGAACTATTGAACTGCCTGAACTCTGCTCATTCATCCACAGCAATGCTGGGTTTTTTTCTGAGGCCCCGTGCTTAGGGATGGGAGGACCACACTCTTGACACTTCCTTGCATCACTCCTCACTCTCCAATATTGTCACATGCATGGGGCACTTTATGGAACTATAAATGAGATTCCTTTATTTTTCTTACCTAGAAAGGCTCTGCCAATCCTTTTGAGCAATTTTGCTTTTTAATCCATTCCACTCCTCCTCTTTTCCCAAGTTCTAAACCTTTGTGTTCATCTGCCTTTTGTAGCTTTTATTTAGCTCTCTGGATGTCTGAGGGATATATGAGATTCTTTCCCCTCTACTGACTGAGAGATACTAACACTGAACTGACTGCTCCACTGAAGCCTCACCACAGGCCAGAGAGATTTTACTCTGATACCTTGCCCTGATCAGTACGTGGTATTTGGAACAAATGCTTTGTCCTTACCCTTCACTCTCTCTGTGCCCTGTTAGTTCTGAACTGTCAGTGTTTCCTAATCAGCCTTTTAATGGATAATCAAAATAGCAAACAAGTAAGAGGGACATTTACTTAGCTCTAGAAAATCTTTTCATAAACAAAGTTTTGGGTTGAAGCAAAATATTTTTCCCTTGCTTGTAGAGCTCTCTAATCAGGATCACAACCTCATCCAAATCACTGAAGTATCATCATTGCAAGATCTGGCATTACTGCACTTTTCTGCCATATTTTCTAAAGAAGACAGTTCTGCATGATAAGTTTAGACCTTTAAACTGTAGCTGGATGAGCAGCCTTGGTGGGAATTTGTCTGCGTTTGGGAAGGAACAATGATTGTCTGAGCTCCCTAACTCATCTCTTGTCCCATTAAGGCAGAAAGGTGCAGGATTTCAATGTACTTTGCTATTCAATAAGTTTTTTTCCCACATCAAATGATAAAATCTTTCCATGGATGTTAAACATTTTTATATGGAAAGCTCATGTGTCCATCTGACTCACCCTCTGGTTTTGAGCAGTAGGTCAGTTTTTCCATGATGCCTTTTGAAAGATGGAGGTATCAGTTGAGCAAATCAGAGCAGGCAGTTTCCTGTAATCATCTATGCCATCATCTGTGCTGGATCATGGCAACAGTTGATCAATAGAGGAGTATTTAAATATGTTAGAGCCTGAATCTGATATTCTACATGTTTAACTGCATAAACAGATCAATGGGATGGGATTGATCTCCATTGATATTTGGCAGTTTTCAAATACAATTAAACCACATTTGGAGTACTGAAAGCACTTGGAATAAACAACTAGGCACTATTTATAATTTAAAGAGCTACTCAAAAAATTTAATAGATCAAGTGGTTGTTTCAACAATGCCAGTGTCAAGGGAAAACTTGAAATCTATATGCTGTATATAAATAGGAAACTGAAATTGATGGCAAACTGAAAATCAGTGTGTTCTTTAGCACATATTACTATATACAAATATTTTCATATTTATGAGATAAGGATATGCAATTAAATTGTCATTAATAGATACAGATGAATGCTTATGTCTGAGCAGAATGTGGAACTGAAATTATTGGAAATGGTGTTGATAAAATGGCCACCTTACCTTCGTCACATCCCTAAAACAGTGGAATTCAAGAGTTATCCAACCAGTTTTTGGCTTTGCTGATCTCTGTTGCTGTATTCTCCCTGTGTCTGACAAGTTTCCAGCAATTCCCTGGATTCCCTGTTTGCTGACACCTGGCATCTCCATTGCTCCTTCTGAGAGCCTGGCACCAGCATGTGTCTAGGCTACCATCAAAACCTGTTTGCTCAAGTAGTGACAACCTGGGAATGTCTTTGGGTTGCCTTTGAGGGTAATGTCTTTGTCACCAAAAAGGCACATCAGATAGCTAAAGGCTGCTCAGAGTGTCTGACTCATTGGCACAATACTGGTGGTCATAAAAAGAACCAGTGTCCACAAGTTTCAAGACAGGCCAGTTCAAGAGAACCACACTAAAGCTGACCAGAAGAACAGTCATTTTGGGAAATGAGATTAATTTGCCATTCTGGTCTCCCTCTGGGCAGTTTTACACAGGAGCACAGGTGCAGTTGTAATAAAACCTATTGAGGAAGCTGAAGTCTTAGTCCAGAATATACAAGGTGATTAGGACGGTTACTTTCTAGAGAATTCTTTGCAAAGAAAGGCTTATGGTTCAAATCAATTTGAAATACATAAAGGAAACATGGATCATTAAGACTATCCTCAGCTATAAACTAAGAGCACTGCTGTAAATCCCAGGTTCTGTAAAGACACAGACTTGATTCATTGCAAGGACACTGAATGTCAGCTCAGCAGTACATTTACCAGACACCTCCTGTGTGGGCATGAGGAAATGTAATTTTGCATTTTTACTGACAATATTCTGAAACACAGCTAAACAGAATCAATGTGATTTTCTTTCACTGGCATTTTGAAAACAATCTCCTATGTTTTTTGCTGAATCTTTATTGTGAAAAGATATTAAAAGTGGTTTCCACCTGTTGCAATTGCTTGATCCAGCGCCAGTGCAAAAAATCAAGGACTTACTGGTGATATGGATTGTGAAGAGGAAAACAGAATTTCCTTTTGCATAGGAAGGACTAGTTTAAACAGCATGGAGACAGTGGGGCTTCCCAATATAGGCCTGTCAGAGTGGGGACGCTGCAATCCTTGACTCTTCAAACTTTCCCAAACCCCTCCCAGCTCCAGGAGGGCTATGAGTGTGCACAGAACTGTATACCCTTCTCCTGAAAGTATACATATACACACACTCGAGGGAACTGCTTTTTCTATTAATGATATCAGCAGTGTTTTCAGCTGAGCAGATGTTGCAGGGTGAGATTCAGAGGTTGTATTCAGTATTCAACTCTGCATTGTTCCAATGGCCATGGTACACTCTGGTACCAATCTGTGCTGCACGGAGCAATAGTGAAAACTGTACAGCAGAAATACTTTGGCATTTTACCTGAAGAGACATGGTGATGACTTATAGTACACCCTGAACAATTTTTCTTCTCTGTGCTTTATCTGGACCAATAAATGCTTATGCTTGTGGATGCAGGAAGAGCTGTTTGTTCTCCTCAGCTGACAACCCATTAAAAAGAAAATAAAGTAAACATATCAGAATTAGTCCCCTAAAGCTTCCATCAAGCCTTCTGCCATGAGCACTTTGCTGCTGTTTTTGTTTTTTTCCATTGCCAGCTTTTGGCACTCGGGCAATCTATCTTTGGGAGAGAGAGTAGATTCACTCTCCTTCCCCAGGATGTATGGTCCAAGAGCTAAAAATAGAGGTTATTCAGAACAATATCAGAGAGCTGCATAACAAATAAGTAGCCATAACTGTTGAAAAAATCTTCTTTGGGTGTCAAGCAGTACAATACCCTTAAGAAAAATTACAAAACCTTACAGGAAGCGATTATGAGATAACTAAACAAAAGTTATTTCCTTACCCCTTGCAGTAGTGGTCAGTTTAAATACTGAACCTGTGACAGTTTCTCAGAGGAAATACTTCAATATGGATGATGTGTCCTAAAAACAGCATTCAAGTTTTCCTGTTCACCATGAGAAAGTAAAGAAGAAAGAATCATCCCCATGATAAAAAAATCCACAAGGTGCCATTTCACCTGAATTTTTCTATGCGGTCTGTCAAGCGCTGGGCTTTAGGACCTACTGGAAATGCAAACTCTAACAGCTTTCAGGCAAGCCCTTGTTTTCAGCTGATCATTACCAGTTCTGACCTTTTAAATCTTCTGCCTGCTAAGGGAGAATCTGGTCTTTACAGAAAAGCTGTTCTGTATTCCGTTCATAGACAATGGAGAACTTAACTATATTTACTGGTATTTAACATATGGAGCATATTTGCCTGGAAGGTAGATGAAATCTTCTGCATTTAAGATCAAATCAATTTGAATTTAAGGTCACATTTGCAGAAGTCAATGTTCCGTAAAATCAAAGAAGAGCTTAATTCAACTATTTTTTCTCTGTCAATCAACTAAGTAGTTTCACACAGTGGAGTTGTGCAAGCCTTCCTCCTGCAAGGAATCCTTGCACACACAGACATTCATACTGCCTCAGCAGGACTTGGATCTTCCTTGGCTGCATGGAGCTGGGAGTGTTCAGGTCCAAGACAAGCTTCCTGTTAATAATTCTCACTCCCACAAAGAGTATCAGTCATACTGCTAAGACTCCTCACACTAGTATCTTACCTGCTTAAAGGGAGGCTCTCAGGACCAAAGCTCTTTTCTTCTGATGAGATGTATCCAATTTGGCACATCTAATTCATGTGCTTCCAGGACTAAATGGAGAAAATAGGCTGATGTGATTTCAAGGTGAAAGTGTGTGTATCTTCATTCATAAGCAAGTGCTGCTACTTCAAAGGGGAAGAGATTTGCAGGAATCAATGATCTGCAATATCTTTTTGCTTAAAGTGTAATTGCCATCTAAGAGCAATGAGGGATTTTGCTGCTGCAGAGGTCTGGGAAACACAAGCCCAAAATACAACTTTCTGGTTGGGAGATTTCTAATATTGGAACATTGTCTTTGAATGCTACTAACCCACAGCCTTTTCCCCTGGAAATTTAAACAGCAGAAGAGAGACTAGGCGCTGCTGTTAATTTCTCCTGCTTTACCTTAGAATATCTGATACAGCAGGTCTGAAAATGGCATTTATGTTCTTAATAAAAAGATTTTTGTCTTTATTTTTAAATGAAAATATTGATTACTTAGCCTTGATGAAATAATGAATAGTCATAGTCAAAGTGCAGTGGGGAAAAAAAAAAGCAGTATTAATTGCTGCCTCATGATATAAAAGATTTTATTTCATTTTTTAACGTAATGGAAACAACAGCAGAAAAATTGTACAGAAAAGTGGGGGATATTCAGAAATGCTTATTTAATGGATTTTTAATTGACATTATGCACAATCCACCTGAGATGGTCAATTGAAATACATCTAGCAGCATTTTCTGTTCTGATGAAAATTTGTCAGCTATGTAGCAAATGAGTTTGAATGATAAAACAGAACAGGAAAAATTACTATTATCACAAGCCCATTACTAGCATATTTCAGGAAAAGTTAACAGAAGTATCTTTCTGGTTGCTGTTATTTAGACTTAGGTAAACACATGTCAAACTGTAAATGTCTATTTCATGTTGCTTAGTTGTTGAGGTTTCTTACTAGATAAAATAACTTTTCATACAAGAGAAATCCTTGTTAGAATACATTTAGGTAAGCTGTCTTGATAAACATTTTTGAAAGTTAATGATATCTTCAAATAATATTTGGAGGAAACAAAGAAATGAGAAATTTTGAAAGGAAAGGGGAAGGAAATTTTTTCTGTATGATACGCCATGTAAACATTTCCAAGCCAAGCCTTCTTCATTCCTGGGTGTGCCATATCTTTCACAAAGGGATTCCGCTTCTATTCACTGTAGCCATTCTTAAGATAGCATCCATAAGAAATCTTCTCTCATATTGCTGAGTTGACAATCCACTCCTCACTTATCTGTGGCTGGAATTGGAATCTCTGCTGTCATGCAGACTCTCAGGACAAATGCACCTCTGATGTAAATGTGCTCAGTTCCATTGAAGTCAGATAAGATGCTTTCTCTTGCACCAAGACTTAATTTGATCCTCGATGTTCAGATCACTAAGCTATCCCTTCTGGCCTAGCAATTCTCCCATTGAAAGATTACCTTCTGCCTGTAAATGCCAATAGTCTTTTTACTCTGCAAGCTGAAGAAGTAGTAAGTGCATGTAAAGGTTTCATAAAGTGCTTCACATGTGAAGAGACAGCCCATTGCATCCTTGAAGTGTCTTTTACCCTTCAAATGAAGAAAAGGAAATCTGGGTGAATGAAATATTACTGTATTTTTGTGACTACTACATCAAAACCAAAAGAGTTTGGGCTTTTAGAGATGAGTAGGATCATTGTACCTTTGCTTCTTACAAGACTCATTCAGCTCTGAATCAACAGAGCTTGTAGCCCTCTGACATACAGATTGACCTGAGGGGGAAGAGAGAAAGAAGGATGTAATTGTGCCAATTAATCTGGAAAGGCATCTGAGAGAACAGTGTCTTTAAAGAAAGTCTGGTAATGATCTTGGTTAGATTAGAGTCAATCTAGAGCAATGTCACTGAAATCAAAATATCATCCTGTACTTGCTGGTTATAATCTGAATCAGAATTTGGCATGGAATTGATTGCTTATCCTGGACTAGCACCTCTCAAAGGAGAATATAGATAGTTATAATTAATACCAAATATTTAATAAAATAGCAAATATTTTCAATTCCATAATTGGAAAACCCATTAAATGTACAATGTTGTTCTACTACTTTTGCATTTTGCTACAAAACCCACAATATATTTTGAGCAGGAATTTTGTGTCATACCTATCAGGAACGGAACCAGAATTGGTAATGTATCCTGGTCTGAGTAACAGGTTTATTCTACGACTTGTTTTATTCCACAGAGGAGTCAGGACATCAGGAAGGCTTGGAAACATCGTGACAAAGCAGAAAGAAGACACTGAGTCATCTATAATTTTGATGTATTTTATATTAAAATATTACCAAATCTGGGAAGTAAAAAAAAGCAGAGCAGAAATATGTTCTCCTTCCTGAGAAATGGGGGCATTTGTGGGTGCTAGGGAGCTCTACAGCTAGAAGTAGCAGGAGCTGTCCTATGCTGCTCTATTTGTCCATGTCCTCTGTCCTACTGAGGCAGAAGCAGAGTCAATCTGTTTGCTGGCTCCTGCCATAAGAGGGGTTGCCAGCCAAGGAGAGATAGGAAGAATCCAGCCTTTGTGTGTACCTACATCCCAAGGAACACCAGCGGTGCCTCTCATCCTTCTAGTCCCACTTCCTGATGCAGGATTTACTGGACATGTTGGAAGACACACTGACAGAAAAGCCACTGTTAGCACATAATTTAAATAATCCCTGATTAACAAGTGAAATTATAATTTTAGGAAATGTTGAGTGAATTGGAAAGTGTGGATTTCCCCTGAAACATAATATTGATTTGATGCTTTTTAATTTGATAGAGATTGTAAATAGCAATTCTATTCACCTATTTACTCTTCCCAAGTTATTTATTATTGACCAGAAGCAGGTCTGGATGAGAGCTGTTAATATAGAAGTGCCATGATCTGCCCAGACCTGAACAGGGAAATGAATGGTTGGAGGTGAACCTAAAACATATCTGAGTTGTAGTCAAGGCTGTTTAGTTCCATGTTTCCTAAGCCATGTTTACCATTCCCTAACTTGCATGTTGCTGTTTCTTGGAATAGCCTCCACAGGTATAATTGTTCATGTAAAATGTAAATCAGCACACAATGTCTCAGCCTGAGCTCCAGCACTCTGATAGCCATTGGTGGAAATATTAGAAAAAGAAGGCAGAGCAACTAGCTTTTTCTGGTTTTTCTCCACTTCTTTTGAAATGGCAGTAAGCTTTTCAATCAGAGATTATGCTCTTTGCTGTAGTGAAAAGGTTTGTGAGTCCTAGCTTTTTGGCTGCCTTTGGCATGATCACTTGCATGGGTTCAATTGCTTCGTTGGTAAGGGTTTTAACACAAAGTGTTGTAATCAAAATTTTCCCTTCTCAGCATTGAGGATTAGTCCTAACTGTCCAAATCAAAGCCTGCTGGAATGGTACAAGTCTTTTAGACTCAAGGGCTGGTGCTGTTGTTTCTCTGATACCGCCAGACACAATGAGACATTAGGTCTGGATTTTAATCCACCTCTTTTCTTAGGAAGATGCAGTTGGGAGATTTAAGATCTGGTCCTGTAACTTCTGTTTCACATGAGCAATCTCACTGCAGATTAAAGACTAATCATAGAAGGATTTGGAGGATTGGGCCCTTTGATTTCTCTTCACGTTAAGGCTCCTTTATCTGGATCATCCCGTTGATTATCCTTCTCCATCTTTTGCATATGGCTTTAGAAGTAATTAGAAGGAAATAAGATTTTCTGACTTTAACTTAATCAGTAACATGTGTACTCTGAAAAGTTACATTTTTACATGACAGAGAATGCATCATCCAAAAGCAAATATCTCCAAGGTATTTGGACTCGCTTCTAACTGACAGCCTGACGTTATCACAACTGTGTGGCTGTTCTTTGTTCTGACTCACAGACACTGTGAATGTTTGATAAACGTTACCTTTTTAATTCTTGATAACATTATGAAAATGTTAAGAAATGTTACAGCAGATAACCTTCCTAGACCAAACAGCAGCATTAACCATGTGAAGTTAATAACTGACTATGGGACATTTACTTAATTTACCTTTAAAAAAAGTTTTGCTCACGCTGCTCAAACTTTCCCTTCATTTTTATCTCCCTTTCTCCAAGGCCACAGATAAGATTTTTCTCTTACCTACTTGCAGATCAGCTTTCCATGACATTCAGGTCTGGCTACAACCAAAACCAAATATTTATGTGTATGTGGATATGAAACACCATAATGATAAATGTATGATAATATACCAGAATGAAAGATTTCAAGACAATAATGTTTGCTGTCTGAGCTGGACATTTACTTAGTCTGTGTAGACAGGAGCAGGTACTTTGATATAAATCAGATGAAGTGTTTTTGAATGAATAAGTCTATACTCTGAAGTATGACTTCAGGGATCAGGACATACAGGCACACAGGTGTCATTTTGCAATGAAAGCTGCTAATGCTTTCTGTGCATGTCTAAAAACACTTTGTTTCAAGGTTGTGCTTGTGAGGATATAGCTCTGCAGGTTTCTTTTAAAGAATGAAGTGCTAAATAATGGATTAAAGGCTAAAAAAGGATTTGGAAGGTCTTCACCGTATTTTTAGCACATTTCAGTTATACTTTTTATTCCTTAGCCACACACTTCCAGACTGTATTTAAATTTGAAGCATGTCATGACACTGCATATTCTTAGAATGATCAGATAGACTTGGAAGATTTAATGTTTAACCTTCATCAATTATTACGCAGAGCTCCTCACCTAAGTAAGCAGATGCTTGATTTTAAGTATTTAGGAGTCACACTAGTTTTATTCTTAAACATTTTGCCAAATCAAGGACATAGTGGACTTTAATGAAATTCACAATAAGTCCTTCAAAAAATATAAATATATGCTTTTTTATGCAGTTTAGTGAAAAACTACCAGAGTGTTTAAATTAGATGTTTTTGCTGCCTGAAAGCCCAAGTAGAATGTCTCTTCCTCACTTTTGTCATTAATAAGAATACGAATTAGGTCCTTTCTCTGACTACCTCTCACAGGAATTCTCATGGGAATCTGGCAGCCAAAGCATGAGTTCCAATTGTGTTGAGTGGAAATAGAGGCTTCTTTAAAAGAAACTATTGGCAAAGATATGACAGGAAAAGCTATACTTTAAAGACCACTGCCATTGTTGAAGCATGATGTGAATGACATCATGTCCTGTAAATTTTGTCAAGTTCAAAGTACAGCAGATATGGAAGAGCAGAGATTATTACTATTTTACGACCTAGAAATTATTTATTCTCAGTTACCACCAGGGTTTGAAGGATTCTGTCACATTTACATTTCTTCAATGAATTAAAGTTAGTGTTGGTATGTATTCTCATTTCCAGTGTTGCAATCCTTGACCTCTGCAGCTGTAGTTTCTTAATTTTCACTTTACTTTCTGGTTGAAAATTCAACCAGAAACATGAAACTATTTCCCTTTGTTTACAGACTTCTGATTTACCTTGTATATACTATTATGGCATCACTGAAGATGTGCTTAACTGTGGTGACCTGTTACATCTGTTGAAGTGAACATCAAAAGACCATTTAATCACTTGTAATGTTTTTTCCTTGCCTGGGCCAGTGTTCTGTAAGGGTAGAGTTCTGCTAATGCACACTTCTGCCGGGAAGCTTCCCAAGGTGGGGCACAAGAGATGCTAAGTGGCAGAAGGAGGATGAGCAGAAGCCATTAACATTTCCCCAGCAAGGTCAAATTTGATGTTTCCTTTGTTTGTAGTATCCAAATTAAGAAGATGCTTCTCTGCTCTGAGTGTTGCCTCTACATAAACATACTCCTGGGTAATCTCAGGCTGGTCACTTCTCCTTACCATTAGCCACCCATTAACAAGCTGATTGAAAAGGGCTCAGCACAGCTTACACAAAGCACTATTTTCCAGGAAGACCAAATTTCTCATCAGATTCATCAACACTTGAGACTATCAATAAACAAAATAAAACATTCTGGTTCTGAAAGGCTATGATCACAGGAGAAACCTTTGCGTTCTTTCTTCTTTTTTTTATTGAAAACATGTTGAGGGAAAAAAAGGTGTTATCTTGCTCCTTTTTTTTTTTTTTTTTCTGAAGCCAGTATTACCAGCCATTTTACTTGTACTTTACTATTATTATCTAGGTGATGGCTGTGACATGTTGATCATATATGGCAGTGAGAAAATTGATTTCCTTCAACAGAAATGCTTCCAATTTTCCCTGAGCCATAATTTTATGTCCACAACAAAATAAAAGGGTCATTTTCCTTAAGATGAGGGAATTGAAATCTTTGATAAAAGCCATAGTAAATGTTGTACTTTTGATTGCGGAAACTGCAGTTTTCACAAACATCTCCCTGTCTGTTCTGTGTGCATGTGTGTTTCTGGGTGAGAAAAGGAGAGAGAAAGGAGGCAAAAAGCAGCTTTTGGAAAGACTGAAGTTGCTTTAAGTTCTGCAAATCTACAAATTCTTCCTGGATGCAACCGGTTTTTTTCTTAGGGAAAATTTAGAACTCTATTTTTAGCTTTCAGTCAAGCTTCTCCTTTTCAAAAAGTACTCTAGGTAAAGCCACACTTCACAATAACATGTTTTTATGTATGCTTGCCTAATTTTCTTGTGTAATTTTGAAAAAATATGTTTGGGAATTATTTATATAACTAAAAATACATAAAGTTTACATTTCTTAAGAGACTGTAATCACAGTACACCCAAAAAACCCCAGTAAATAAACTTTTTTTCTCCCTTAAAGAAGGATCTCTTCTACCATTTGGGTTTTTTTGTGGGTGGGGTTTTGTGTGTGTGTGTGTGGTTTTTTTATTTTTGTTTTGTTTTTTTGAGTTTATATGTTTGTTGTTTGTTTTTGTTTTGTTTGTTTGTTTTAAAATATGATCTCTCTTATCATTAAATAATCCTGTAGCTATGTTTATAAATTACCGCTTCAGGGAAGATTGGCTGACAAGATGAGAATCTACTTAAAGATTATTCTTCTGTTTGAAAATTATTTAAATATATAACAGACATTTTGAAAATGTTTGTTTTATTTTGACTCTCTGCAACAGCAAGTTTGGAAGGTCTGGGAAATTGATCAGGCAACCCACAAGCATGGTTTTTCATTAAAATTGGTTTTGTTCAATAGTCAGAAAGAAATCTATGCTGAATCCTTGAATATTCAGGAAATCTTGAAAACTGACCTTTTGGTACTTTTCTGCATTGATCTTTTATGTCCACAGTCCCATGTGTGAGTGTAATGCATGTGATAATGTCTCACTAGAAGTCTTTGCTTCTATCAAACTACACTCTTTGATATCTCACTTCTGCAAGATGAAAGATTCCCATAATTGGCCTCATCTCAGTTTGGTTTGTGGAGTGGCAAGGGAATCGTGCCCAGCCAAAGTTGTATTTCCAGAATTTACTGTGAAGGAGACAAGGAGCTAGAGACAAAGCATGAACAGAGTTTTCCCTATGAGTCTGATCTAAGTCTGGTACCTGAAGACAGACATAAAGAATAGCTGTTATTTTGACAGAAATGCAGTATCAGGTAAATAAGAAATTTTCTCTTACTTTCATAGAAGTGAGACAGAGTTTACTCAGTTTGATGGCTTGGTGGTTTTTCCTGGGCTGCATTTCTTCATACATGTCTTTTTTCCTGACTTTCCTTTGCTTATAAATAGGGAAATGTTGCAAGCAGTCAGCATTTAAGGAATACAGGAGTGTGACGTTTAATTAAGATGCTGAGATGATGTTAACAGCAAAATAGAGCAGTGATTTAGAAGTGTCTTGTATGTTATGTATTTACTGTTCACAACATCCAGAAGATGTGCATTTGACAGAAGAGTTAATCTTCTGATTTCTTTGCTTATTTCATCTGTACTCGAGAGAGGAGAGAGATGGAGGTCAGTTCAGACACGTGGGTTCTGATTGTTTCACAGGGGACGTAAAGAGGAGGCAGTAAGTCATGAAACAAGGATAATGTTGAAAAAAAATCACAAGAGCTTTTTCTGAGACAGTAATTTTCCCAAAGCCGAGAAAAGTGATTTCGCCCTTTTTTCTTGGAAGGCATTTTTATTAATACCATAATTATAAAACCATCATTCTAATGTTTATTTTTAACCTCAGTGCATTAGATTGCAGAAAAAGAAGGCCAGGCCTTTTGCAGAGCTGGTGTTGGAAGGGCATAGTTATAAGAGGAATTTTGCATTTTGTGTTCTCTGCAAGGTAAATGAGAGAATAGATTGGACAAATTTTCTGAGATTGCTGCTGATTTTTGATTTTTTTTGAGGTACAGCACAGAAGTTCCCCTATGCATGATATTCACAGGCAGAACTAGTGTCAAGGGAAGAGCAAAAGAACTTCTGCACTTTGCTTAGAAGTTTTGGAAAAAAGTCACTGACAAAAATGGAAAAAACATATACAATAAAAAGCAAGCTCTACTTTCTGGTGGAATGAGCGAGAGGTAGACAGATTTATTATGACATTATGTCTCATCAGATAGAACCAGTTCTATAGCATAAAAAGAACTTGAGAGACAGAAACAGATGCTAGAATGGGGCTTTTTTTTTTCTTCCTGGAATACACATGCTTTTGTGCTCTCCTCTTTAATATTAATTCAGAAGATAGCATAAGAATGAAAAAATTTGGCTCTGAAGTGACATTAATACCAGGAGTGACAATATAGGTGCATTTTGCTGTCCTCTCTCAGTGAAAGGAAGAACTCAAACACTGAAATTCCTGGGCAGCCAATACTTGATTTGATCTTGGAGGCTGACAACCGTGTTTTACCTGCACTGTGTTTTGCAAACCTTTGTTAAGTGTTTGGAATTGGGAATTGGGGTTTGTGGAACACTGGGAGCGATCATCCACTACAGCAGAGAGTGGATGGTGAGAAATAGGGTAGCAAAGAGAAGCCGTGTCTGCTGGGATGCTGAAATTCTGAGAAAAAAAGTACATGGGAGATAGACGTGCTTGGAAATCTTAGAGTACGTGGTTATGCATAATACACACTCCCTGTGCTCCTATTCCCAGGACTTCTCAAGGGAGGCTCCTCAGCATCTTTTATTGCAGTGTAAATGCAAAAATGGTTTGGGTCAGTATGTAGCATTGTGCAGCGGTTTCTCAGGACTGAGTAGGGCAGGTCCTATCAGGAGCATCAGGAGCTGCATCTGAGCAATTGTGTTCACTTCAGAGAGCTCACACACCGTAACTGAGAAAGGAACCGGTATGCAAATCAATAAACATGTTTGTGATCCGCTTGGCCTCTGGCTCTTTAACAGAGAACATTTCCACATCAAACAATTTCTTAGGGGGTTTTCAAAAAGATAGACAATGCAGTTGTAAAAGTACAATTCTTCAGGGTTCCTTGCAGTACTGGAGACTACCCAGTTTCACCCAGCAGGTAGATTTTAAAGAAAAAAACCTGATGAATATTTACCTTATCAAACAATACTGCTACTATCAGATGTTCCTAATTCAGGTCAAATTTATCGCATTAAGTCACCTAGATCCTAGGTTTTTATGACCAAATTCCAACAGCTCTTAATGGAGGAAAATTTCAACTGGCAAATGTTTTACAAAAAGCATTGTTTCTTTGAATAAAACTGAGATAAAAATAACTGGTATTCATAGCGGAAATGGGACAAAATGCACTGAAAACAAAGTCTGAATTGAAAGGATAAGAAACTGACATTCTGGAAAAGTAAAAACCATTTTTGTATATCCTGATGCAAAATATACTTGTGAAAGTGCTGGTTTACTATACTTGAGTTCACATTTTAGAGTATGTCTGTAAAGGAAGATAATTATATTTGCTGTTGTCATCCTTAATATTTGTCTGTTATTTTCCTTAGGGAATCTGCATTCTCTAATCTTCTATTGTTTCTACTAGACTTACTTGTTCTTTCTTTTCATTTCCTTTGTGTTTCCCTGTGTCTCTACAAATGTATAATTTTTTCAGACCCCCCCTTTTTCTCTCAGATACTTTTTGCATCATCAAAAATACTATTTCTTAAGGATCTAATCCACACCTACATGGTGGCAATTTGAGAATCCCCTGAGGAGACATGGTTGATGCTGCCTTACTAACATCTGCAGATATTTTCAATTTTTCAAGAATGCCAAAAAATTAGCTCCTGAAAATCAAACACAGAATATGCAAAACTAAGACCTGCCCATATTTGAGTCTGATTAAAATATAGATTATCGAAGCCAGACTCAAAGAACAAAACTGTTCCTATTTTATGCTCAGTTCTTCTAGATATGTTTCCTAGCGGGCAGTTTGCCAGTACAGGATAATGTTACCAAAGCATATTTCTCTTAGCAGCCAAGTGAATCAGTGAAACAAGATACATTGGCAAATGAGAAAAAAAACAGGAGGCAGACAAGAGCTGCCCTGAACAATGGTGGGGAGGTGGTTGGCACAGCCAAGGTAGGAATCAAGAGACACCTCAGAAAACATTTGAATGACTGAATAAGAAAACCTATTCAGGATCTCTTCCAGGGGTGTCTTTGCTGCAGCAGAGTGCTTCATCTGTGTCACAGGTCCGGTGCAGGAAATTGCGTTGCACATCCATGTGAATCCATGTAAATTATTTCCTATCATATCTGCGAGGTTACTGAGCCCTGTCTGCTGATGGGGTGTAATTGGGACATAGCAGAGGAGAAATTTTAACTCCTCTGTAACAATTTATATCTGTCTTTGTATCCTACTAGAAAACTGCAGACTCTATACTCTTTCCTGTTCATCTATTTTAAATAGTGCAGAATTTGGTACCTTTTATAAGAATAAGGCCTTATTTCTTTAATGAATTTTAATTGATTTCTCCACGTTTCTCCTCAGCCAGCTAATCCAGATATATCTCATAATCCTGTAACATCAGATTTGGTGAAATAATACTGCATACTTATACTATAGACTATAGATAGAGATGAAGCAATTGGGGCAAGAAAAATATGAAATTATTGCTTAAGGAGTACAGACTGGTGGTCCCAGCATCAGGGATCTGGGTACAAAGTCTCATTCAGGAGACAAGTTTGATTGCTTACTCCTCAACATATTAGAAGATAAATTCCTAAATTCACAGTTGGAGGTTGGAACCAAAGACAATTCCAAAGCTCAAGCAGAGTCCTCTACCTTTCCTTTTTAATGGGTAGCAGGCCTCACTGACAATTATTAGAAGTGATTTGACACTTCAACATGCAATAGGCATAGAGAGAGATTTTTCAAAACCATTACACATCTAATTTACATTGACTGAAAATCCCATGAGACACCTAAATACCCCTGGACAACCTTACTGTGCCAGTTCATAAAGCTCACTTATCTTCCTATTTCTCACATTGAGCAAACTCCTGATTTTTACCACGTGAATTATAAACTCCAGTTCCCTTGATTAGGATGCCAAATTCACATGTAAACAATTTTCAGCTATTACGGAATTTTTAAAAAATTTATTTATTTTTATTATTTTTTTTATTATTATTATTTGTTGCAGTTCCCTGCAGTCCCCCTGCTGCTGAGCATGCAGGTCAGATTCAGACCAGGACAGTGTGATGCAACAAGCTGAATTTCTTGACTGACCTTCAGCCTTCCCCTCCATGGTAATATACAGCTTTCTGTTCTGCTAAGTGAAAGTCAGAAACAGGGGCCAACTGAAAAGTAATTTTTTCACTCTTTTGCAGAAACAACAAAAAGGTAGCTTCTGTAGATGAGAAATTCTTTTGCTCATCTCTACTGGAGACTGAATTGTTTATTGTATTGACTGCCCATCATTGTGGGCTGGGTTTTAACAGATATGACAATTTATCTGTTTCAAGGATGGGGGGGGAGGGCTGTTGTGATACATTAAATACCTTTGCAATCTTCTTTTTTTTTTTTTTTTTCTTTCTATCTTTCTTTCTCTCTCTCTCTCTTTTTTTCTTAAGCACTAAATCTCAGCATGACTATATCCTGCAGTGGAAAATTACTACCATTCAGAAATGTGCCTTACTGCATTATGGTTGTATATTTGAAGACTCAAAGCTCTATCTGCAGCACAAAGGCAGGCTCAACAAATGACTTAGCATCTTTAGTCCTTTATCACAACACTTTATGGCAGCATTTTCTACTTGGTACAAGTCAAGGTATACTTTTGAAATAAGTATTTTTCGATCTTTATTTTATATAACAATTATGCATCTTTATTGAAATGTCATATTATAAATATCCATCTGAAATTTTTTCTAGTAGAATCAGAATTACTCCATGAATGAATGAATAAATGAATGTTTTTACAGCACCAGATGACAAAATTTGCAATGGCCTATCTCTTTATCAAAATGATTGTATGGGAAGATATTTAAAATGAGACATTGTTTTTAGACCGAATTCAGAGAGACACACTTCTTGTCAGCTCTGTGTCTAAGACACAGAAGGTAAGAGGATCCTGCTACACCTACCCTTTTGGAGGGTTGATTTTTAAGAATTTCTTTTTCAATATACACTTGGATCCACATTAGAAGCAGTCAGAGGCTTTTAAGGGGAGAAAATCTCAGGACAGTGTACAGAATCAGAGCCAGGGTCGTGACCTTGACTATTGATCCAGCCTCTCTTATTTCCACAGCTTGCTGAGGCTTGTTCTTCCAACCTGCTGGTGTACATTAGAGCAGAAATCCATAACATGGCCATGTTCATCCAAGCACAGGAAGAAACTAAATTAAATGTTAAAAAACAATCTGAGGCTGGAGTTGGAGACAATTCATCATGATCCTAGACGTCAGGCAGGTAGGATGACCAAGAGTTCCTCAGCCAATAGACCCCAAACAGAATATGGAGGGTCCTCACTGCCTCATTTGTCAGGTACAGAGCAGATAGTCGGAAAAACACTGAGGGAAAAAAAGTGTACCGAAGGTCAGCGTTTTAATTCTCGACCATGCACAAATATTCATCTTTGGGAATGCAACCTGTAATTGAGGTTTAGGGGAGAAAAGGAAGGCAATAAAAAAATACCTGACATTAATAAATTAGCAGTCAAAGCTAGAAGAAAATAAAATTTAGCATGGAAGTAATGTAATAGAAATTGAGGTCCATCTGAGTTCTTACAACTCTGGAACAAGGTTTAGGAGAAGAATTTGACTACAGACTTGAGTAACCCATTAAAATCAGCAGTCTGTCTCTTCCACTTTCAAAGGTTATGTCTGTGGACTGCTAATCTTCCTTCTTGATGAAGGGAGTTTATCGCTGTATGATCTGTGATGCATAGAATGGAGAATTAAAGAGAGATTGTGTAGGCTGTTTGAAGTGTTTAGAAACGTCTCTTGACTTCTTCTCAAACTGTTATTTGTACTGGACACAGAGCACATCCCTTATGTACTCACCCAAAACATGTAACCTAAAGAATTCACCTCAGGTGGCAGTATTTTCTTCTGGAAGCTACAGAACATACACACCTTGACAATACTGTACAAATACTGTGGTGACTGAAAATATTCACGAACCCCAATGTAGTCTCTATTAGTTCTGCTCAAAATTAGCTGGCTGGTGAGAAAGAACTTGACAATTTTGTGGACATGAAAAAAATTTCCTATTTTGGTTGAATTGTGTTCTCTGATGAAACATTGATAAGCAGGTATCTGAGCTGAAAACAGTCTTCTGCCCTTTAATTTTATTCCTAAGTTATGTTACACTGTTTGTGCGTTATCAGCATGTGCTGTTAAACCTCATCATGCTGAATGC
Organism: Sialia sialis; assembly: GCA_009812075.1. Lineage (NCBI taxonomy): Eukaryota > Metazoa > Chordata > Aves > Passeriformes > Turdidae > Sialia > Sialia sialis. The sequence continues at coordinate 12,466,967 of VRYO01000100.1, read as the reverse complement.
CAATCTGATGAAACATAATAAGACATAACACAGTTTGACAGCTAATATTTAAAGAAGAAATCTTATCTCTCACTATCTAAATAGCAAAGGGCTGCCATTCAGACACTTAGAGATTCTTAGTGGATATCTTGAGAGAACAGTTAACCTGAGCTTTCTCAGAATAGTTCCCCAATATAGACAGCAGCTTTGTATGTGTGTGAGCTTGAAACACAATGCACTCTCACTGACTAGCAAATTCACACAGAACAATTCCTGAATTTCCTTTTTAATCTGTACTGCTCTAAGCAAGAATATGTAGGAAATAGGGGTGAACTGGTAGAATTTTATTCCTTAGATCTCTCTTACCAAATCCTCTACAATATCCAAATGAGAAAATGTATTTTAACAAGCCAGTGAATTAGGTAATTTAGGAAATTAGGAAATTAGGTTGTTTTCAGTTAAAAAATATGGGAAAGATGTGACATATCAGGTATAGGAATTTGCTGAATATATATTACTGCATGCCGTACATCACAAATTGCTGTTTTCTTGTCTGGCTCTTTTCAGTTAGCTCAGGCTGATTAGAATTTAATTTTCCTGCATTATTATTACTTTCCATTCACACAGACTAAACAGAGTACTTCAAGATCTACATATTAGTAGAAGTTCTCTAGTAGAACAGTACTCGACTGTTAAAGTGTACTCTACCATCTTTTTCAAGGGTCTGGATTCTTACTTGCATCCATCATTCGCCTGATTCTTACCACCAAAAACTAACTTACAGTTAATACTGTTAATTTTCAGTAATTTCAAATCAAAGGAAAAATATTGATACTTATGAATAAATATTGGAATATTGGGGCAAGAATACCATATGCTGAGCATTTTATGTAAAAGCATCTCAGCTTTACTTCTTTGGAAAATTCCACTTGAATACATCTCAGTTGCGTGATAACTTTCTAAATTGTAAAACACTGAAATTATTTAGGTTGAAAGGAATTTTACTGCTTCCCAAAACATTTTTTTTTCCTTTTCTAAAAGTTTAGAATCAACTCTGTATCTGGCAAAATCAAGCCGATTTTGTTGTGTGTGTGTCTGCTGCCACTCAATTGCAGAAGTACCTGTGATCCAGATTGCCAAGCCTCTGAGATAATCTCTGTCCAGTTGATGAGTTGTATGCATCCAGAACCCCACTCTGAGAGAGATGAGGTCAGCACACACCTCCTGATAATGCCTCCTGCCCTCACCTGTGCTCACATCTGTCCTTGCCAGCGCCCATATAAGTACCAGCATCAATAAAATTGAATCCTCTGAAAGAGCTGAAAGAAAATGCAAAGCCTTTCTCAGTTCATGCAGGTATTAACTGTTCTTATGGCAGTTCTATAGCATTCTAACAAAAGGATACCTCCCAATTGTGCTGATAATGCTCCATGGCTGTTCCCTGCAAACCTTACTCATGACAATATTTAACTTTCTACTTTCCCAATAATCAAATAGCAGAAAACCACACCAGCAGGGTATGGAATATTCTTTCAGGGAAATTTAGGCAAATTTTGTTAAATTCAGCAACATTGAAATATTAATTTCCTGAAGCACATTAGCAGCTTGAATCTACATACATGTCTGTGTTTTGTTAATGATTCAGTGTGTTTGAATGAGCAGAAAGAGACAAAGGAGAAGTGTATCGAAGTTATGGCTCTGAGAAGCCACTTAATAGCATTACCTAATAAACAATTTCTTTTTTTTAAATCAGAAGCACATGCTTCTGAGAAACTTAATGTTATATGGCAGCCCTAGACAGTCCAGGGAGACAAAAATTGTGCATAGGCAGCCATTTTGCACTGATTGTGCAATTACTATTAAATAATTTAAATCTACATTTTAGTGCCTTAATCTAGTGTTTACTACACCGTAATCCAAAAGACTTTACAAAGTTATCTACGCAGTTTTAGAGTACCTTCATCTGAATGTGATCCTACATATTGTTTCACCCTGAAATAAGAAAATAATACATGAATGAAATAGGCATTGTTTAGCTAAATGTAACAGGAACTAGATTGTATCTTTTACTGCATCACATAAAGACTCTTGAACATTATTATTTGACCATATAGATTTCTAAAATGCCACAAAAAAACGTTTCCCCTTTCATTTGGAATTCGTATTCTTAACTTTTACACCCACTTAATATTTCAAAAAAATAGATTTGAAAACAGTTTTGTGGTACAGTAGTTAGAATGAGAATCTCTGAGGATATGTAATTTTAATTGTTTGCTTAACTTAGCTGTGAAATTTGACCCACCTTTTTATTGCACTTGAGCCCACACTTCCTCTTCAAAATACATCAGTGCAGTTTCCCACTGCTTAGGAAATAGGCAAGAGTGTGGCTGATAATTTGCTTCACTGGAGTCCTTGTATTTGATTTCCTGCATGAAGAAAAGGGGCATCAGTATTTAGACGTGCAACAATAGAAACAGAACAGGGTTTAAAAATAAGAACTTAATTCATCATGGTGTCTTTATGGACTGTAGTCCAGTAGAACTCAATAATGTTCTGCAGTGAAAAAAGTACCATCAAAAGTAAAGTTGGAATCTTTTTTAGTAGTACTTCACAGTTACAATTGTCTTTTTTTAAGACATCACAGAGGACTTAAAGGACTATGACAGATAAATGCAGTCTTTAAAGCTACTCATGCATTCTTAATGGACAGCCTGTTAATTTGAGGTCTAGGTCAAGAATTTGAATGCCATTCACTAAACACCTCTTTGTCAACAAAAGCTAGTTTTCCCTTAGGGTAAATTGTAACTCATTAATTGTAATTAAATTAAACATATGCGACAACTAGAAAACCCAGGGTGCATTCTGTGAGGAACATCATCCCAGCAGTCCATGGCTGAGTGCTGGGATGTTCAGGGATTCTGCAAGTGAGTAAATGCCATTTAGCCAAATGACACATTGAATAAAGAGGCCAAGTAGTAAATATCTTACCCAATTAATATTTTTTCCATTATATAGTGAATATTAAAAAATGTTAACATTAAATATCATTTGCGGGTTTTTGCAGGTGTAAGCCAATATTGATTTATTTTAATGATATTCAAAGTATTTTTCAGCCTGTATATCAACCATAAGAAAATATAATTTTAAGCCTGTATTTATGATTATGGCAGCAATTAAACTCTGTTAACAGCAGAGACCTTTGTATTTGGAAGGTCTATATAATCCATCCTCAGATTCTAAGTTCAATCAGTTTGGTTGTCAAAGATGAGTCCCTAATGGGCAATGGTCCACATCACAAAGCCATCAGGTAATTGCCACTATTTGGCATATTTGGCAGTTCCTATTAGGTGAGGCCCAGGCCTGAGCTGGTACACTGAAGTGTTACATCCCTGCAGATTGGAAACAACAAAACAAGGATTGGGATGAAAAAGATACACTGGTTTGGACAAGGCATTTTTTGGTCAAAATGTGGAAGCAGATTTTATTCAATAGATTTAGAGGCTTTTGTCACTTTTCTGCATCGTGAAGATTTCTATTTTGATCTTAACTGAAGTAATTGGGTTTAAGGGGTTTTAGCTTTTTTTTTTTCCAATTCATTTGCCATAATTAATACAAGTTCATTAATGCTTCACATGATTTGGGGAGAAAGAATATTTTTATTAGAATGTTTAGTCTGCTTTCATGTGAAAAAAATATAGTTGGCTGAGAAAGAGTGTGCTGAAGCCTGATCCATGAGGAGAGAGGGAGAGAGCTCTCGTGCATACAGATGCTGCCACTGCATTTGTGATTTGAACAGTAAGTGGCTAACTTGAAGACTGAGGACATTCAGAAACAGTAGATAACTGACCTTGTATTTTTGTTCAGCTGAGATATGTGCTTATAAAAATTCAGTTAACATGCTCTCTGCAGTTTCCTAGCTGCAACTCTGTTGGGAGCACGTCTCTATTTAAAACACATGTGTTGTTTAGCATCGCTATTTGTATCAAAATCCCCACTGTGAATAGTAAAGTGACAAATATTAAAGTGGGGAACCGTGTATAAGCAGGAGTGCTAGGCCCCTTTGAATGTGTTTGGAAAATGTTAAATGGAGTGTAGGTAGAAGATATACCTCATGGAGGGGAAGGTATATCTCATCTCATCTCTCTCCTATGTTATCTACTCAGAAGAAACATAATAAGTATTATTATTAAATACCCTGGCATTGCAGATGTATGAGCTCTGCATAAAAACTAATCCATGAACTCTTGCATCTAAGGCTTCTTTCACGTTACTGACTATACAATCCAAGGATCTCTCTCACCTTAGTCATGGATCTAGTCATGAGGAGAAGAGCATTCCATCAGCAGCAAGCATCCCATGGTCAGCAGTTCTGACTCAGAGAGGCAGTTTCACTAACAGATGGCCAGCACTGTAAAACATCTGGATCTCTCCCTGCCGTACAAAATGCAAGCTACTGTGCAACTGATATGATTACACACGAAATGCAAATTCCCAAAGAAGGCTGCGAAGCAGAGGGAAACAGGAAGTTAAGTATCAGGTTTGCTTCTTTCACTGGCACTAGAAACACAATCTTGAGAAGAAGCCATTGGGAGCTAAGCAAGTCTTGATGTGAATGCAGGCTCTGTCACAACTTACTCCTGAGTACTGGGAGTCAATAAACCTACTTAGCACAGGGACTTCCTCTTTCCTACTTCAAGTTACAATGTAGCAATGCTTAGATAATACAGGGGTAATGAAGGGTAGGAATTATTGCTTTAGTTAACAAAACTTCTTCCAGCTTTCATTCAGCTCCTTTAATAGAGCTCAGCATGAATCCTTGTCTCTTCATGTCTTCTCTTTTCTGTTTTCTCCTTTGGAGAGCTTGTCCTATCAAAAACTTTCTGAGAAATGGCTATTTAAGCTAAGAAAGCCTCTCTTTTACAAATAACCGAATGGAAACTGGGTGGGGTTATTTACTGGTCTCAAACACAACCTCTGAAGCTCTTTGCTGTGCCCTCCCTTCCTCTATTAGAAGTCTCTCACCTGTCTGACCCAGTGTACTTGTGTGACTGAGTGATGATCAGGAGGTGGCATACCTGTTTTGTTTTCCAAGGTGTTGTAGACTCCTCATCACTCAATGTGTGGAGTACTCCTGCTTGCTTTTTACCTTGCTAGGTTTTCCTACCAGGTTTCCTGTAATATGAAAAGAAATTGCTTTCTGAGTCCTGACATTCAGTCATCTCTTGTCCTGCTACCAAAGCCTGAGAGAATCCCCTCTCCCTCCACTTGACTGGTTGCATTTTCTGTGTAAATACATAATTTGGAAACTGTGACTGGGAATTTGTTAGTGCAATATGTACTGTGAGGCTTTGCCATGACACTTGGCCTCATCTGGAAGTCAGAAACGTGTGGAAGATGCTGCTCATATCTCAGTTGGTACCACTCCTCAGTGGGCTGGCTGAACTGAGCAGATGATAGCATTTTCTGACCATGGATGAGCAGAGTCTTGAAGCTGCCCATCCATTTTCCCAAACCTCAAGGTTTACACTCGCGTTTAGCACTGTGGCCACGATCCTTGACCAGAGCTCCTTATCTACCCAGGTAGCCATAAGCCAACTGATCACATTGACCTTTGTTACTGAAAATGACCTCTACTCATTCAATTGGCACACATGGCAAAATTTAGGTTTGGAAACCCATTGGTTCTGTTTTTATTGAAGTTGCAAGGGAAGAAAAAAATACCTGACTGACTTTAGTCTATCTGGTCATCTCAAAAAATCCCCCTTTTCTTTACCTCTGCAAATACTAGGCATGCCATAGCAAGTATCATGTCATTTGTAATTATACCATGATGACAGTGATCACAGCTTTATCACTGTGGTCGCAAGAAAATAATGGAGGTTCAGTAAGTGCAAGCAAAATACCCCTCGCTGGCACCCTTGAGGGGCTGCTTGTGACCAGAATCTAAAGTCAGGAAGGACTGCAGTGAAGGAGTGGTCACAGCCTTCTCCCATCATCCCAGGTTCATCAAAAACTCCCTCCCCACCCAGACTAAGTGTAGGAATGGGACAGCAGTTTCACTGCTTCTGGCTTAATGAAATACTCTATAAAATCTACCACAGATGTGAAGAACAGGAAATCACAGCTAAAGCTAGTAAAAGAAAATAGCTCACACTGAGAGAACGCACTGATGTAAGTAATACATCTTACTCATGGGCTGGTGTTAGCTTGCTTGGGGTGTTGAATTTCTGTCTGTCTGGCTGTATGATTGCTATTGTCAGCTATTTGTGATTTGATGAATAAAGTGAGTGCTCTACTTCTCCATAAAATTAAGTTTTATGCAGATACATCAGTGCCATGGAACATCATTGCCAGGTTTTTTCCACAGTGCAAGCATCTACTGTCCAAAATATTAGATCAGACGTTAGTGAAAACACTTTTCAGTTGGAAAAAAAAGTTAGTAGGTCACTTCTATGTGTGTAATAACTCTGAGAAGCTATTTTTAACTAGCAGTATTAATATTTCCTTTCCTGTGTCAGGAATTGATGACATTTTTCTGTGGGGATATGTGCGTATATCTCTACTAGACTACTCCTCATGTCAAGAATCTTCATGTTTCTTGGCAATTTCAGACAAAACTAATATTCTTTTCTACTTGCTTGGTTTACAATTGAGTGATACAAACTTAGAGAAAAGAGTATGGAGAAGGAATTTTTCTGAATGTGCCAAGAGAATATCAACAGCCATCTTCAGCCATTTTTATAAGTTTTGCAACAGCTGCTCATATTGTCCCACAATGATGACAAACAGTGACTTTAGAAAATTTTATTCTTAAGGAAGTTTTAAGAGAAAGTCTTGCCTCATGAAAGCAATGCACAGGATAAAATATTCTTTGCTGGGACAGCCGGACTTGCTGTGTACTCATCAGCCTTGCCTGTTGAGAGAGTTGGTGCCATCCATCCCAGTAGGATGAAATGTAGAAACATTTCAGATATTTTCAAAACACTACGTTTCTTTAAAGAAAATTTAAGAAAAAAACCCCAAACAGTCATTAAAGTTAGCCAACTATGTTGCCTCTCTTACAAACCCCTGGTTCCCCTGGTGAATGAGCAGTGGCAGCACATGGTGCAGACAGCGGTGGGGACAGGGCCATGGCCCATGCTCACCCCAAACACACCCTGAGGCTCTGTGGGACACCCCTGGACTGGGCTTTGGGGACAGCAGGGCTCCAGGTGGCCCTGGGGTCACAATGCTGCTCCTGCACACCTTGTTAGAAAATAAACAGTGAAGCTAATGGGCTCCACTGAGGAGCCCCCGAGGGAGCAGCCCTTGGGGGGGACAGATGGGGAGGGGATGATGTTGGGAGCCGGTGAGGGATGTGGGGATTTGGGTGCTCCTGAGCCTGTCACAGCGCCTGAGGGCAGAGGTGCTGCTGTCCTGCCAGGGCTGGCAGTGCTGTTGGGGAGCTGCTTCGTGCTCTGCAGGAGTGGTTTGTGTGTGCAGCACAGCGTGACATGGCTGCTGCAGCTGTGTGGGGCAGGCCTCAGAGAGCCCTAGAGTGAGGGGTGGCTACCATGAAGGAGCCAAAGGTTTTGCTGAGGAGGGCTGTGCAAGCCCAGCCTTTCCTGGCTGTTTCTGCCAGGCCGTGGGGCCGCATGATGGCTGAGGCTCTTCATCTGACTCCGAGGCCATCGTGACTGAAGTGAACAGCAGCCTCTTGTCTCCTCCATTCTCAGACAGAGCTCTCTCTGTGTAGCTTACGAGCTTAGTGACCATAATGACTCTGGGACAGAAAAAGAAATACTTCAAGGAGCTGTACTGACAAAGGAGGATGGATAAAAGGCACCATGTGCCTTTCCATGGCGGGCTGCATAAGGACTCTTGAAAGCCAGAGTGGTGTGTGGTGCCTGCTGGGCAGGCTGAGCAGAGTGGCTGAGACACAGCTAAGAGACCTGTTGGGTGCTGTGGATGCTCACCCTGGATTTGGTTCATATAATTGAATTCTCCTGGACTGAAGGAGTGTGCAACTTCAAGATGAAAACGAGTCAGGCAATCGATGAGAGAAAATATTTAAGAATATAAAGAATGTAGTAGAACTATAGATAGCAGGACTGTGTTGCTGCATCCCTGGCTGCAGTACCCTTCTCCTGCTCTGGTTTCTTCATTTTATATTCTTGGATGTTTCTTATGAATAGTAAAGGCCCAGGAATTCAGAAGCAATGTAGTATAATTAAAGTAAGGCATTTCACCTGTTGCTAGTGTTCTTGTTTGCTGTAAAGTCAGGACACAAATATTGAAAAACCTGATCTTCTTAAGGGTTGATGCTATAGTACAGATTAAGGGATAAGATATTAAACAGCAGTTATTAACTGTTTTGCATCTGGTTTTACAAATGAAGATGGCGCAGATTTACTTAAACTGCAGCAGATATTTAAGGCTAACAGATGAAGAATTAGGAAGTGTGCAGATTAACGTGAGTGATGATTAAGAAAAGCTTACAGGCTCTAAATCCTATTAAGTTTTTGACAAATGACAAGTGATACAAGAAGGATACGCATAAATGTGGTTTGAAGGGGTGAAGAAGACCTTGGAAACAGGCAAAACTCTGCTTCTGGAAACAGGTAGAGCAAGGACTACTTGGGCTCTGAAAATTACTGCAAGGATAAAATTAACTTTGAAAAACTCGCAGCTCTTTAGATACCTCTAATTTACCCTCTTTTTGTGACCTATTAATTTTGAATTCATTCAGTACGTGTCTAGCACTGGTTGCACAGTATTGAGAAGCACTCTGTGGCCTGCAGGCTGTTCTGTTTGACTAAGACTGCACAAGTCAGACTTGAAAGGCAAACCTGGGTCATCTGGTTTCTACATAAGAAGTAGAGCTTATCCTCTGTTATTACTTCAGATGTCAGAAAAAGGGTCTTTACTGTGGGCATGTGGGGTTTTGAGAAAATGGTTACTGTCAGTGTAAAATATAAAACTATGGCTGAAGTTTTACAGAATTAGCAGAAATATAAAGATTCCTCTGTTTGAAAGTTATACTTTTGCCTCTTGAGCTAAAAGCATCTTAGTACCTGAGAACTCTTAATATTCGGTAACAGTCACCATGTCATTTTTCTGGGACCTGTTCTATCACTTCTAGGAGAAAACCAAAACAAGAAGTCTGCCCCACACAGATGGTCTCAAGAGTGGGGGAGATGATAAGAGGACTGTGTTTGAAACCCAACAAAAATAGAAGGGCTGAAAGAAAAAGATTTTTTGAAGTTTTGGGGGAGGAAGAAGGACAAGCACATTTGCTTGGAGATAAAAAGGCTGAGATAAAGGAGAGAAGACAAACAGAAGGTATGTGGTAGGAGGAATTTTATCTACTCACCACCGAGCCTGGAATTAAAAAACTGTAAAGGTAAGAGAGGCAGCTGCAAGTAAGGAGGCTGGCAAGCTTTGTGAAGGAAGTGGGAAGGAGTTGGCACTGGAGGAAGAGACTGGCACTGGTTGGGAAATCTTGCTGAGAAGAGAGAAAGGGGGAAGCCCCATGGCAGGGCTGGAGATGTAATAGATTCTGGATTATTGGATGCTATTTTGGGGAAAGAATAAATACCAAGGCTGAGGGAAGAGGAGAGGTTGTAGCCACCCTCTCCTCTCCTTATGGGAGGGAAAGTGGAGTAAAATGGCAAACCTGGTTTTTATGATGGTTTCTCTCTCTACTCTTTTCAAGTCTGGATAGTCTGCCTTACTTGGTACGGGTGCAGGGATTGAATTGGCTTCTTTCTTTTCTTTTCTTAGTCATAAGTTTGTTTATTCTGACTTCTTCATTTTTGTTTAATGCTCCCAAAGTCCCTGAGGAGTCTTTTTGTAAAAGTGAATCAAATTTGTGTGAGCCATCAAAGGTTATGTCCTCTTGTAGTTTTCATGTGGAAACTTCTGCCTGCTCTTCTTTTTGCCCTCAAAATACTACTCACAGGGCTAGAGAATACTGTTGAAAATGTTATACAGTCTTATGAACCCTTCGATTTCAACAAGTGAAAGTTGAAAACCAAAGTTATTGTTACTACTGAATTCTCAAAACTTTTTGAGGCAATGTTAAGTAGTACTGTTATCAACGTATTTTAACAGTCAGAGCTGGAGAAATAAAGGGCTCTTTTCCCCTGGTATAACCTAGCTTGAAAGGCCAGAGCAAAATCTGCCCAGGGAATCCTGGCTCACAGTTCTGATTAGAGGGGTTTTTCTCCTGAGACAGCATTGCAATGGTTGCTTCACTTCTGAAGATGGTCAGATAGGCGTAAGAAGTGAAGCGATGCTTTTCTGAAATTGTATTTTTGGTAAATCTTTCCTCTTTCTACTGAAATTGTATTTTAGGTTCTATTAATCCAGCCTCTCCAGATGCTGCCTCTTCTCATGTCTTTGTGATGCATTAACTGGGAAGTAGAATTACCGTATCTGAGGTTTTTGCAGTTTTATGCTGCATACTCTGAAAAGTGACTCTGATAGTTTTGTTAATTTGCAGAGAGAACTTTTTGCTGAAATGGTGACTGAATTCTTTGTTGATTCAAAGAGTTGGATTCTTTTTTAGATCAGATCCAGGAGCTAACACTCCGCTTTTTTTCTAGGTATAGGTGACACACTGTCTTACTACATTACACTTAAGTTACTCAATCTGATGGAATGTTTTAAAATTACCATTTTATCAGAAAATGTAGTTTACCAGAAAACTACGCAACAGTGAAGTGTTATCACCCTAGACCACATGTGTATTTGCAGACCATATGTGTATTCAATGATTGAGCACAGGCTGTCAGTACTGCCTTTCATACTTCGATAACATTGATATTTGAATTTTTGACCATGCTAAGGGCTTTTCTTCCTAAATAAGCAATACTTTGCCAAATATGCAGAGTGAGAGAGGACTGAGAGAAATGGAATTATGTTCCCTGGATGGATACTGGTTTAGATGTATAAACATGAGACACTTTCCCCATATGCAAGGAGCACCACTTAGTGATCCCTCCTGTTCTGTGGGCTAGAACAGGCAGAGGGTGACTTCCAGGCGAAAAGCAGGAGGTGGATGAGATATCCCAGAGGGTATCAGGGTTCACATTCTAACATAAGGTAAGTACAGAATCCCTCTGCCTCCTGTTCAGAGTTACAGCACAGAGAATCCTGGCAGTTCTCAGAACATGAACTGTGAATGTGAATCTGAGATTGTTCCTGTGGCAAAAAGAGTGTTACCTCATGGCAGTGAACTGATAACTTGCACCGCACTGTCTTAAGGGTTAATAATTATTTTTTAGCCTGAGATTGAAGGGGAAGTTCAGCTACTGGGCCAAGCTTTCAAAGTACAGTATTAAGGAAAGATGTACAGTGAATGGTAAAAACATTTCATGAAAGAAAAAAGTTTCAAACAAAATATTTTCCCATAAAAATTGATTTGAAGAGTGCAAACGAAGCTTAAAGAGAAATTGCAAATCAGTTTGACTATGTCATGGCTCAAGCTTGTTCCTAAAACTCTTGCAGGAACTGGAATATGTTAAAAAGCTGAGGCAAGAATTCGGAAAGCTCCTCTGAAAAGGGAAATTAAAACTTAAAAGCAATGTACAGTACAAGTAAGATTGTTTTTAAGTTCACTACAACAAAACAGTGGAGCTATAACTTAACAACAGGTTTTTAATGTACTAAACAGATAACACATACAGGAGCATCCCTGTTTTAATTTTAAGTTGTGTTCCCTCTCTGGTATGGTGGTGATCGCAGCATCACCAAAGACTAGTGACCAGTAATGAATGTGTCGCACTCAAAGATCCCTCCAGGGTTCTGATTCAATCTTTTGAGTTATAGGATCAGGACAAAATGAACTATTTTTCAGGCTTGTAAATATGTGACAAATGACAGTGCAGGAACTATTGATTCCAATCACACTGATACAATGTTTCATAGTCAGGACAGACTCGCTTTACAAATGACTTGCAAGTTGAAGAGCAAAGCCATACATAACATGCTTCAAACCGTATCAATCTTCTAGGGTGTTTCTGTCACTAGTTGCCTTCAGATTTGAATAAATTGCCCAAAATTGAAATGTATATTTTAAATATTTTTCTGGATTAAGTCAGTTGTTTGACTTGAAGCAGAGTCAAGAGTGAAACTTGGGCCCCTGACGCAGGATTGAGGCTCATGTGCAGCAGCAAGCACATGCTGTCATTCATCTAATGCTGACAATGTTTAAATAGCCTGTAAATGTGAATAATGGGCTCTCCTCTCTGTAGAGATTGTTACTGCAATTATTGCAGTACAAGAAACATCTAAAAATGAGTCTAGGACATATCTGCTGACTCTGAGGAGCAAGTTAAATTTTGAGGGAATTTCTTTAAACGGTGGCATGATCAGAAAATGTGACTGAATTTTCTTTGTTTCTAAAGCTTAGATTATAATGGGATGTAATTGTGATAAAACACTTGATTATGAATATTTCAGATTACAGGCTGAGAGATTATTGTTACCATCTTGGTAAAGAGAGCCAATAATGAACAAAGAAAAACTCATGTTGCATGCACATGTTGAATACACAAATGTCTCCTGGGAGATGCTCACAGGAGCCAACTCATGTGGCAAGTTGGTAGTGTTAGTTCATGTATTAATGAAAGCTGCCTGGATGCTGTGGTAATGAAGGAAATATATAACCTTTGCCAAATGGAAAAAACACCTCTAGTCCAGTGCCTGTTGTATAAAAATAGCTTTCTTTGTGGTAGCTATTTGTTAAAGCTAGGGACCTACGCTACTGATAATGCTTGAAATCTCCCTCTGCTGTTCAGCAAAGTCAAATGAAAGCTGAAAATAGAACACTTATTTTAGGTAGGGATAAAATTACTGGAAGTTTATGAAAGTTCATTTGATTAGCTGGTAATAAATGGCTTGCAATATTTCTACTGGGACATGAATAAATAGCTTCACGTGAGGACAGCCCTTGATCAATAGTAGTCATCTTCATAGGTGCAGCAGGAAAGAAACAAAAAGAAATATCCATGTTTCTAATGAATTATCATAGTGCACTTTTGGTTACTGAGAGGGATACATTAATTTGAGCTATGTAACCATTATTTTTGTTTCCTGGCTCACTACCATTATCCAGAATTCAGTCCTAGCTCACCATACCTATCACATACCTTAAAGGAGCCCTGTGTGATGATTTATTATGGACCTTTTTCCCTGCTGCTTCAAGGAATAAGCCATCTGTGTACCATAAAGGTATTATAAAAAGCTTTACAGTGTTTTCTGTGAGGCAGATCTGGGCAGTCAGTACAAAGAGCAGCTCTTGGTTTAGAAGGTACTTCTACCATTGTGAGCTCTCTGGACCAGCTGGGATTCAGTTCCATCCTTTGCTTCACTTGCTTTCCCCTCCTTGCTTCTAATCTATTTTTCTTCTCCATTAAAGTGTGATAAACCAAAAAGCAAGAGAGATTAGGGAAACTGTAATGCTACAACCAACCTCTCATTAGAAAGTCAAGCTTCTGGCAGGGCTGTAATTAATTAGTGTTATGTCTGATCACATAACTATATCAAACCTTATTATTGGCTCAGTCCACTCAGGCCAGGTCAAGCTTCAACTACTGACCTCACTAAGTGGAATCTTGGTCAGGAAGCTATTTTAACTACAGCATGCTTCTAAATCTAGGTTGTAGTTGTCTGCATCTGGCTGTGCAGGCTGCAGTTATTACCCAGTCAATGCACAAAGAATTCAGTTTTGCCAAGCCAGGTCAAACCAGGCTTGCAGTTTCCCAAGTGAATTTTTCCTAAAGCTGGAATCCATTTTTTTTTTGCTGCTTCACTTGGTTTATCAATGGGTGTCATTCAATGATAATATTGACTTAAACATCTCAGAATGTCAGATGAAGTTCTGCCTTACAGAAAGCAGTGGTAATCATCTGTGCTTCATAGACCAACAGGACAAAATGAATGGAGATTTCATTTACTCCTTTCCCAAATCTAAAGGAGAATACTGCTTCAGTGCTTTGTCAAAGCTTTGGGGAAATACTTAATTGCAACTCTTTCACAAGATTCTGTTACTCCTGGAACCCAGTGCTTGCTTTTCCCTGAGTGTCTAGGATCACAATTTCTGTCTCAGGATTGAAAAATAAATCTGTTCAGTGTTGTATACAGCAATTGGTTTTTAATTGTTGCAGTCTGAGATTTTGTGTTGGCATCCACACTTTGAAAAGGGACATTCACTTATGTCTTTTTATTTGAAGCAGCAAGTGAAAATGCAGTAGGATATTCTAAATCCTCTTTACAGCACACCAGTGAGGCTTGGAACAAACCCTAGAAAAACTCAAGTTCAAATATCCCAGGTTCTTACTGTTACCTCTGTGAATTCA
>VRYO01000100.1:12381308-12451646 GCA_009812075.1 Sialia sialis | reverse complement strand
GTAATTTCACACTGATAAGCTGCACCTATTCCACTGAAGAATCGAGCCGATCCCAGAAGTGCGGCTAATCACCAGGTGCGGCTAATTTATGGACAAATTCCAGCAAAATGCCAAACCAGAAGTGCGAGCTGACCAGGGAGAGAGCTGCCACGGAGCTGCTGCCGAGCGGGCGGTGAGCCGCCGCCAGCTTCGCTGCTTTTTAGCACGGCCAGCCCACCAAGCCGCCTTCTCCACCTTCGAGCCGGCTTCACTGCCTTCGTGCGGCCAGCCCACCAAGCCACCGCTTTTGAGTGGTGCTGCAGCAGCCAGCACCAGGGGCAGGAGTGCCGGGACCCGCGGCATGGGGAGGGCGCCTGGGGCTGCATTTAAAGGCTTCACCGGTCTGTATAAACTGTTTGCAAATTGAGCACCTGATAACAAACCCCGCACATGCGCGATTCTGTTACTAACTTGTTACTTTGCTGCACATGGATCCTTGCTTTAAAAAAAATAAAAGTGTGGCTTATCACCCAGTGCGGCTTATTTATGGACAAATTCCGTGGTCTTCCCAGCTACCTGTAAGTGCAGCTTATAATCATGTGCAGCTTATGAGTGTGAAATTACTGTACTTTTTTACTCCCCTCTCCTATGAATTCTCCCTGGAATTTTGACAATTCTGAGTTTCTTTGCCTTTGAATAATACAGTCCTCAGGATAATTTGTACTGATGCAAAAGTATAAAAAACCAGAACATTTCTTATTGCTCCCTTAGCAGCCCCAATAGTGTTGCTGCTGATGAAAACAAAAAACTGCTGTGGCAGTTCTATAAGAAAAGGAATAGACTTGGCTCCTGTTTTTCACACTGTGCTGGTCATTTTAGCTGATACTCTGTTCGCATACACATAGTTCGCGCTATGTGTAAACCTGAAGAAAAAAATGTTTCCAGTATTTCTGTGGAAAATCTGTGAGAAGGAGAAATAGACTAGCACTGTGACCTTCTGCTTAGTGTTCTCAGAAACATGTACTGACTCCAACAGAGAACTTTCAGGGAAAAAACATTTCCACCTCTTTCTGCGGTCTACAAAGATCTCTTTGCTAAAATACTGGTATCAAAAATCTCTGGGAAGATGTATGAATAAACATGCAAAACCTCCTTGGGTATAGCACTTTTTGAAATGGTCATCTGGTATGTAGGGCTCTGTTCCTGAAAACTGAATTCCCAATGAATATAAATTTATATCAATTTTTTAAGCAAGCTTTATTAACCTTGGAATCATAGGATGGTCTTGTCCAATCACCCTGTTCAGCAAGGCCATCTAGAGCCAGTTTCCCAGGACAGTGTGCATGTGGCTTTGGAATATCTCCATGAATGGAGAGCCCATAACCTCCCTGGGCAATCTGTGCCAGTGTTTGGTCACCCTCACGGTAAAAAAGCATTTTCTGATGTTCACAGAGAACCTCCTGTGTTTCTGGTTTTGTCCATTGCCTCATGTCCGGTCACTTGGTGCTAGTGCTTGCGCAGTCCCGTCTTGTATTTATATCCATTGATAAGGTCCCCCCAGCCCTCCTCTTCTCTAGGCTAAACAGCCCTGATCTCTCAGCCTTTCCTTAGAGAAGAGATCCTGCCCTCTCTGTCCCTCAATCACCTTTGTTACTCTTAGCTGGACTATCTCCGATGTATCCATATCTCTTTGCAGTGTAAACTTGTCAATTCCTTGACCCTTGGCCGACATCTGGGTCTATAGCCCAAGTCTGGGTTTCCAGCCTGCCACCTCCTTTTCTAGTAACAACCAATAAAATGGTAAGAAAACTGATATATGTGTCTCCTCCAACATTTCCTTCCCAGCTGTCATGCTCTGTCATGTGGACAGTTACTTGCTAAACTTAAGAAGGTAATAAGAACGTTTAATCTGTTAACTTTTCTTTAAACTCACAGCATTGAGATGGGAATCCAACTTATTCTGTCCTTTAGAATGTGAGATTACAGCCTTGATGCAGCCGTATTAGTGAAGGGAAGATTAGGGGTTCACAGCAGTGGCACCCGGAGTCCCAGGGCTCCTTGAGCCTGGACTGCTGGTGAGAAGGGATTAGGTCCTGGCAGGGTTTTTTCACAGCCCTGGAAGGGATATCTGCTCTCTCTGAGCTGACACAATTGCAAGGCTGCTCCATCTGCATGCAAACCTTGGGAGTAGCAGATGGCTGACTGCTGTTATTAAACTCTGCATCTTTCCCTGAAGATTTAAGGTTGTCCAAGTGTAATAACCTTTCATTTTTATCTCAGTATTCTTCTTAAACAACAGTTAAGAGGGTGAAAGCTGCTGATAAAACATTATCCCTTCATATTGGTTACTTAATTGGATAATTTGTGATGTTTTTATGACATAGACAAAGAAAAATGTATTATTTACTTAACATCAAAATTTGAGGAAAAGCAAGGAAAAAGATCTGTTCAGTTTAAATGGAGATCAAGTGAACTGCATGAATAAAGCTCTGGTGTAGTCTTTCTACAGTTATTAAGAAGGGAACATGTAATACTTATTACCATTTTGGTGCTGCCAAATTTTACAACATGACTAAATGGTCCTCCCGTAACCTCTGGCTCCTTAGCATTTTTCCCCACTCAGAGGGAATGTTCTTTATTATCCATGAAAACATAAAAAATTATTTCATTTAAAATTAAATATGTACATCCTCAAGTGCTCTGCTGTATTTCATTAATACTGAGTAATGTCACACTTCTAACTGATAAAATCCATCTCTAATGGAGCAATATTTTTGAAAGACATAATAAAGTGGCCTTTGAAGTGTCCACTACTTGTAAATTCATTAGCTATTACTTTAATTTTAATGGCATGAAGTCCAGTAATATTTTGCTCATTCATTTGAGATTTTTCTACTGAGAAAAAAAATATTTAATCTAACTCATATTCTGAAAACTCATATCTGTTTTGCAATTTAGTGTTTCCAGAGTCTTGTACATAATGCTACTTTATTCAGTGCTTAGTGCAAGCTTATGCGCGTGGTTTTGAACAAATAGGTAATGTGCTGTTACTAATAGCCCAGTTTTTAAACCATATCAAGCCACTTCTCCCAGCATGGAACAAATTAACTATTGGGAATCTAAACCAGAAATCATTGATAGATCATAGTCAGGTCTTCAGGGTTAGCTTGAATCATAGTGCTGGGGGTGAAAGGTCAGAACTTCAAATACTTCCCAATTCATTATTTCCTTTCTTAATAACATTCGCTTAGGTACAGCTGTTACTAGTTCCAGGTCCAAATGTGTGGCCTTGTCTGATAAAGATAAGATTTCATTCAGGAATACCTACGTGTACTGTCTCCTTAACTTTGAGGCTGAAGCACTCAAATGATCAAACCCATTGCCAGGTCACTTGTACTCACCATTCCTACACAGCCCCCCAGTGCACCATCACGTGCATCAAATCCTCAGTGGCACATGAATAGGAATAGGAAAAACTCCTTTTGCCTTTTGGCAATGAAATACTTTGTGTCTTTAGAAAAAAAAAATAGCTGAAATTTGAAGAAGTTAAAAGGGATCCTTGGCTGAAGGGAATTTTCTCATCCCATTCATGGGGACTTCCATGAACTCTCTACAAAGGACTAGGATCCACATCTGTATTAGTATGTGAGCCCTTGTAGAGGTTTTCTCTTCGAAAGCATATCCAGGAGTAGAAAAGATATAAGCAAAGTTCAATAATCCCTTTCTGACAGAATGGGTCCCCACAGGGCCAATCCAGTTGGTGTATATTGGACCAATTCCCTGCTTCATCTCCTGGTTTGTGTGGCTGCAGAGCCCAGCAGCCTGGTGGGTGTGTGTTAGGGGGCTGCCTAGCCTGGTCTGCATAGAGGCAAACTCTTAAAGATCTGCCCTTGTGAGCACCTTGTCTCGGGGTAGAGCTTTTTGCACAGTTTGCAGAAGCAGTGTGTTGAAATACTTTTATATTAGAGACAAGTGCAATTTTTAGGGAATTCTCCCAAGAGAAAGAAGATGCTAGCAGTTGCCTTCAGGAAGCAAGGCTGGTTGTATGACTAGTAGTCTCTTACAATAGTATTGTGTCATTTGCCTTTGTCAATGTTTTTAGAACGTTAATTTAATCAATAGTTTACAAATGGCTGGAATTAAATGTCAAGTGAAATTTCAAAATCTGGATAAATGCATTAACTTTAAACAGAAGCTCGCCTTTCCTATTCCAGGTAAACAATTAGTGTCTGGCCTTTTCTGATTTTGTTTTTCTCTCAAGTGTTTTTATTTCCCCTTAACATGTTTTTGTTTTTTTTTTTTCATTTTCTGACTGATAGAAAATGTATCATGATGGATTTTTTCTTGGTTTTTGTTGGTTTGTTGTTTTTTGGTTTGGTTTTTTTTTTTAAAGCTATGGCAACTTCTGTGTTTTATTTCATCTTGCTCATTTCACCTGTAATCCACCAGTCCCCAAAGCAGTAAGTCACTCCCCTGTGGTTCAGTTCACCCCCCTGAGTCCAGGTCTATTGCTTCCTTGTTATGGAACTTTTAGGGTTAGCTCTACTTAGGTAACAGATGAAAGCACACCTGGGTCCTGGCTGCAGCTTCCACCTGGAAATGTACTGATGCCAACAAAACGTAGCTTTCCCCAGAGATATAACTCTTTATTTACTTTCCCAAAAAGGACTTGAAGTTCTGTCATTGAGTTTGTCTACTTAAAAAATAGAGTTGGCTGTTAATCTTGGCCACCTCTTGCTGCTTCTATTTAAAGGCCAGATGTGTTTTTAACCCCTAAGAACTGTGTTAATAATCAGCTTAACGAGTTGTATGTATTCATTCTCATTTTTCAGCATGCCGAAAGAACAAAATATATACACAAGTGAAAATGACTACTAGCATACATTGCAAATGAATTCTCAGAGACAAGTTGTAAATTTTTTCCTCTTTACTGAAGACTTCACTCAGTAGGTGCTGTCTTTTTCTTTATTTGTCAGATGCACTTTAATGTGATCAGCTGAATGGATAAATCCATGTCTGTTTCTTCCTCTGAATTTTTTTTGCCTAGCATGGCACCTAGACTACTGTTGCTTTACAGTTCAACACTAATTCCAGGGAGCAGATAACATTGTTTACTTGTCACAGTGCTATAATACTTCCATTGTTTCTTCTCTTGTTTAATATATGACTCTAGAGAGACAGTGGATATAATTTTCTTTTAGCTTTTCTAAGCAGAAACATATGAAGTGTCCCTGGTCAGTGGCAGTAGTAGAAATACTCACAGCTTCATAACTAAAAGTTGTGTAATTTGAAAGAGAACAGAAGGCTATTGAAACATATGGTAGGGCATTGTGATTGACCTTACAAGCATCCAAAGTGAATTCAGGGCCAAAACTTAATCAATAAATTCAGTTTCTCTCTAGAATAAGTTTATTTCTGTCATTGTCAGGAGGTAATCTATGTGCATCTGAATTCTTATTAGTGCTTCCAGGTTTAAAACTTTGGATGCACATTGTGCTCTCAAGCTGAAACTTGGGATGCGACATTGCATTGCACGCAAGCAGAGCTGAGGTCAACAGAGAAACAGAGCAAAGCCCACAGTGTAAACTGAAACACAGACATGCTTCATTTATGTATAAACTGTTCACATGTTCACTATGGGGAAAAATCCTAATCACAGCATTAAAGCAAATGTTAATATAAGTAGAGCCAACACATTAGAGATTTATCCTACAACATTCTTAGGTTGTTAGTCTCTTCAATTCTGACTTCTGTAGTTTGCGGTTTTCTGTTTGATTCAACCTCAGAGGGAGAATCGGGTAGAACAATATTAGGAATAAAGTCTAATTTGCATAAAGTAGAAATTAGGAAATTAATTTGTTTATATTGTTTAAAATTGAGGCTAAAGTAATGTGTACATTTTAACTGCTGTCACCACAAATCCTCCTCCTGCATAGCAGGAAAGGTCTGAGATACTGGGGAAGAAATATCTGGTTTGAAAAGTTAAACCTTGAAAACAAATTGGTGGAGAAGTTAAATGCTATGTAATATTTACATAAATTCAGGTTTGTGTCTAAGTACACACTAGTGAGAAGACTCTAAAGGAGTCTTTCCATTCATTCATTTATAATGGGATTATTCTAGTATATACTCTAGAAGGGATTTTCCATGCATCAGCTGCTACTGTATGACCATACATAATTGTGTCTAAATGCTTACATCAGCTACCTCTTATGTGAAATTAATTTTTGGAACATATGCTGTTGTATTTATACCATTGTTGTTTCATGGTAGATTAATTCTTCAAGGGTTATAATCACATGACACTTATCATTTTAATTATGCCTCTTTAGTTGCAACATATGACAGCTTTTGACTTCTCACCCTCTCCTTCTACATGTGTGACAGATAAAATTATTAATAAATGCCTGTTTATTATGTAGTTATGCTGTACATGTCCACAGGGTGTAGGTTGGCCTCATGTATTTTACCCAGAGTACAGCAGAGCCTTTGTGGTTTGCTAATGAGCTAAATCCTGCTAACACCACACACACTCTAAACTGCCAAAAGCCCTTTACATATTCAAACACATACAAAGACTCAGCTGGGTCCTTTGTATAAAAGATTAACTCTTTATTCCAATTAAAGATGGGCTGGCCTGACTTGGTCCAAACAATTAAGAACTGGAAGTAATGAACAAAATTATGAGCAAGGTGGATAGCAACCTCCAACCTTGGGACAGTAAACAGAGCTTTTTGCAGATTTTTGAACTTGGTGGGGAGAAAAAGTTGTGCTCTTGAAAACACTTCCTGACGTTGATCTCAGATGTAATTTGTCAGACATCCCAATTTTGGAAAGTCTCATTTCTAGCAAGGAGGTAGATTTGGCTGGTGGAAAGGGAAGTGCTCTGGGATGATTTAGTGCACTTAAACCTTTCTAATCTCTGCATTATAACTTCCTACTGAGATCTGAGTTGCGCTTTACTTGCCTACATCTTCAATTAAGGGAAATTTCTGTAAGTATTTTCAAGGCATTTTGGCTTTAAAGAAAAGCTTGAAACTGTTGTGTTTGGAACTTTCTGGTGCTATTTTGTCTTATCTTTTAATTTTTCTGTGTCTCATTACTCTGAAATACCCCAAACTAGTAAAGTGAGTATTTTATAGAACTGTTGTCAGCTAAGACTGGCCAAATGACAGTCAAGGGCACTTGACAATATGCACTGAGAATGAGTAGCATGGACACAGTGCTGCTCAATAAGTGGAGAAACTAAACTACCTTTTTGGCAGGAGTATCTGATCAATGATTGTGATACCTTTTCATGCAGAAGTATAATTTAAATATTTTTAAGTGCATATAGATAAGTAGTGCTGCTTTCAAACTGTTTGATTCCTGCTTGGTCCCACAGGACCTTTATCAACTCTTGTGCCTGAACTTCATTGCAAGCAGCACACAGTTGTATGCCAGGCCCTCCAGGAGGAAATTTGTAAAATTAAATAGGCTGAATAGAACTGAAAACTAAAATGAGCATACGTTTGTGATCTATTTAGACATCCCTGACCTGTGTAGGCAGAGATTCACCTGGCCCTGTTTGCTCCCAGTTTGTCTGGGCCATCAGTCCTCGGTGTCTACCTGTGTCTACCTGCCACTCTGAGCTGGTGTAGGGTGGCACAGGCTCAAGCTGGGGGTGGAATGACATTCCCTAAAGACCTTCTGTTAGGGGAGACATTTGATCAAGTTTTAATAGCACTAAGTAGGGAAACCATATTGTAATTATTCCTTCTTTTATTTAAAATAAATAAGTATCTAGATTAACAGAATGTGTTTTAAAAGCTACTTGGGCAAACTGCTATTTCTTGTTGAAGCAATTTAAATAATTTGTCATATATTACAGTTCTTCACAGAGACTGAAAAAATTATTCTCATGTACATAGTCTTTTAAAAAGCATAGGAATTGACAGAAAATTCTATGCAATATTACATGATTTGGCGACCTTATTAAAAAAGATACCTTGTGACTTAAACACTACTAACAGTGAGACGTTCATTGCCTCAAAACAGGGAGCAAGATCTATTTGTTATTTTTGAAAACCTGAACCTACTACTGTTCTAGTTCAATTTGACTTAGTAAAATGAAAGAAAGCAGAACTTGTGCTAGTGTTACATCATTTCAATGAATGGAGGTGCCTGATTAGAAGGAAAGGAGCTCATGTACTTTACTACTATTTGAACCTGTTCCTACAATCTTCCTTGGATGCCATAATAAAGGCAAAAATCTTCAACCTAAACCAATTCTGTAAAGTTATCTAAATGCCAGGAATGCTGATGAGATGACAGCGGGCATTTCAAAACCGTCACTAATAAGAATAACATGTCTAGGCTCTTTTAAAATCCCAGTGGACACAATCTACTGTGTTAAATGTCTGAATACCATTCGAAAAAATAAACTGTCCCTTTGTAGGTTAAATTCAATGGAAAATTCCTAGGAAATCAGAGATGTCTCAATGCCTTCAGGGCCGGATATATATCTCCATCAACTTTTAATGACACTAAGGATTTTTTAAATTTATTTTTGTGACATTGTTACTGTTTGTCATAATCACACATGCCAGTAGATTCCAGTGTCACTTTGAAGGTTGGCACAGAGTAACCTTCCCAGTGCATCAGTTAAAGCATGTCATGGGCAGCTGGGGGAGGGCTGGGTTTCTTGTTCTTGCTCTGCTTTTTTCACGTGTTCTGTTTTTTCACCTCCATAACCTTGTCTGACGGGCATCCCTCACATTTACAATGCCTGATGTGCTTCCTGACATCTGTTCAATTTGATTTTCTATAATTTCCATTGATGCCCCTGTTTTCCTGCCATTAAACTAGTATATTGCCCAGCTGTATTCTGGGTCAAGAATGGGCAATCTTTTAAATCTAGTATAAGGTGAAATATTACTGTGGCATGGGAAGGGGAGGAGGGGGAAGACAAGGATTGTAAAACTGACTGAAGGGCTGTCTAACCTGGAAAGGGAAAGTATGTGTTTTATCTGGGAGAATGGAAGAGAGGGAAGGTGCATGTATATTTAAGAAAAGAGTATTATATATTTCCTGGCAGTGGGAGGCTGTGCATGACCAGCAGCTGAAATTCTGGGGCTGTAGTTGAGATGAATACAAGCAGACAATATCAACCTTCCCACCCCACAGTGACTAGCCATTGACCTTAACCCTCAAGGAAAGGGGCACTGTCACTGGGGGAATTGCATGCTTACTCAGCCCTAAGCCACATCTGAGCCAAAGCTGCCAATTTTGCCAAATTATGTGTGATGCTTTTGAAATGTGGACTATTGTCCACCAGGGACTAAGCTGGAATGACTGAATTCATTTCACTTAGGTTTTCAATGGCAATAACATTATTTTTAAAAAATACCAACTATAAAACATTTATCATTCTGATTTTATTCATCTTTGTCATTTACTTATGTTTCATGGTAGTTTGTAAAAGGCAGTGAAGTTAATGTCCCATTACTTCAAACCCCCAAGGTTAGATTTTCAGGCTTAAATTGAATTTAAAAACCACATGTATAGTTAATTCATACATTAACAAAATTTCTATCCATCACAAGATCCTTGAGCTTTTGCAGAGTTTTTCACATTTTACTGAAGTCATTAACAGCTGAAAAAGAGCCTAGAGATACTGAGATAGGTACTCTGAAATGCCCCTGAGCAATAGACAAAGAAATGCTTCCTTAGGTGAATCTGTAGCGTTCTTCACTGTTCAGCATTGCAAAAAACACCCTTAAGAGCTGAGGAACCTTTCAGTCATGGTCCCAGGACTGTCAGAGCATCCCCTGATGGTTGCTAGAAAGTGTGATATTTGATTGTAGGATGATTTTAATTTTTTTTTTAAAGAAAACTAAGCCACAGACCTTTAACTAAGCAACTTGAAACAGTGATCAATTTTTGAAATAGTTACTTGGTCAGGAAATCTATCATTTTTCCCTCCACTGAGAAGTTTTAGAACCATTCCATCACGTTTTCCTGCATGCAATGGAAATTGGTCACAGAAGTTATTGGTCTTGAAGGCATAACGTGTTTTGTGTTAGTGTTTAAATAAACCCAGACTTTTGTTTTTAAAGCAATGAGGTTGTAGGAAAATCCTACTGCTTATTCAGCTTTGAAAGGAAGTAGAAAATGCCCAGACAACAAAAGCTGTGCTGCAAACTGTGTCCAGCAAAGGTGGAGAACGACTGCACTGAGCATTATCTTCCACGCCTCAACTATGAGTCCCCACACATTTGGCTGCTTGCAGAGCCATACCTTTGGAAATGCCCATAAAGCTGTCTCTCATCTTGACAAGCTGCAGAATTAGAGACAGCCTTTAACTCTGTCTTGCTTCAGCACTCTCTAAACCTGTTTGAGGCCATACAAGCTCTGAGAAATCAATTATTTGATAGCCTATTCCTCTGTGGTCAATTGCTTGCAGCTCAAAACTAACTTTTGGCAGAGCTGAGGATGAACAGACGTAAAGGCAGCCAGCCCAAACATTCCTTTTGAACAAACAATGAAATACAAGAACTACCTTGAAGTAACTAAGGGACCCAGAATGATCTGTGCTTAAAATAAACAAAAAAACCCCTTAATCTCACAAAAAATTTGCTTTTCCCTTCCTAAAAAGGCCACACTTTTGTCATACACTATTCTTTCTGGAGATCTCTCTTTGCTCAGAAGCAAAAGGCTAATAATGACCCAGTTGACACCCAGGCATTTGCAGGTCTGTTTGCACAATTATTAATGGAAATATGTAC
The DNA here is from genome assembly GCA_009812075.1 of Sialia sialis. NCBI lineage: Eukaryota > Metazoa > Chordata > Aves > Passeriformes > Turdidae > Sialia > Sialia sialis. The sequence goes on along the minus strand of VRYO01000100.1, from coordinate 12,440,901 downwards.
ACCTTCACAGATCTATTGCCTGTATTTATATTTCCAGAAAATTGTACCTGAATAAACTTAGTTCCATAGTATCTTGCCTGTTTCCTCTTACAAGCTAAGTTAATTTCTTGCACTTGTTTCTATTGTGCTTTTCAGAATCTAATTTCTCAGGAGAAAGTTGTATGTAACTCCTCATGCTGTTCAACTTCTGATAGTAGGAACTGATCAGGAGAAACATTGCCCAGGTCACTACCCCTGCAAAGCTACAAAAGCCACCAATTGTGGCAAGAACGTTTTGAGAACTGATGGCTCATCTCCTGCTGTATGTTAGGGTCTGTGGACCATCTCTTCTCATAGGAGAAAAAGTGTAGAATTTGTGTGTTTCAGACCTATGGAAATTAAATATTCTGATTTGTATGTATAATTCTTTTAGGTTTTGGAAGAGAAGTGGAAATAAATTACCTATCAAACATTTTCAATGCAGTTTATCTCAAAGCAAACTTCCTCTGTAGCTTAATAAGGGTTAGAAGAAAATTAATTTGGCCTCTTGGTGCTAATCACATTTCTCCTCTCCATTATTTAATACTGTGGCAGGACTGAAATCTGTCCTTCTCCAGTTTGAAACAACCTTGACAATAAATCTGAAGCTGCCCTTTGAATCACCTGTGCCGTAGGAAAGCAAGTGTGATGGTGGTGTCAAGCTGCTCTTCAGATGATTTCTGGCTGGCAAGAAGCATGTGCTGAGCTGACACTGCTCATCCAGCACTGCTCATCCTGGGAACATCGAGATCCACCAGAGCCTGAGCAGAAACAGAGGGGACAGCAAATAAAAAATGGTCTTTTGTGAAAAGTACCTGAGTTTTACTGTGTGTGCTTTTACTCTGTGCACTGAGTTTATCTTTGGGTGGATTGAAAGAGTCATGGGAAACTCTAGGCAATGGAACACAACTCCCTTTAGAGGAAACCTTGGAGGGGAATCTTCCCATGTCATTGAGTGCTTCAAGCCTTACTGTACAGATGGTAATCTTTTATCATATTACCCTAAGTTTTAATAAAATCCTTATCTATAGCTTAAAAAATTAAGCTACATCGTAGTAGAAGAAGCAGGCGAATATGAAAGAGGTGTAATTTCATATCCATCATTTTTCATCATTGAGTTAGGTTGGCTGAAAAGCTTCTATCTATCCCCATCAGAATCTCATTACAGGTCAACTTGCAAAGTAAAGTCATACTCAGTTAAAGTAAAAGTGACAGAATTTCTCAGCTGGCAAGTGGCCTGATTCCACAATTATTCACCTTAGATGGTACTTGTGAATAATATCATAGAGCCTGTTAGGCTTTAGCTGCAAAACCTGTTAATTTACACAGCTATGTGCTGATTAAATTGTTCTTTTCAACTTAGAACTAAAGAACATATATTTTTCTTGTGTATTTAATTTAGATTGCCTGAAAAATGGTGAAATATAAGAATGGCCATACCAAGATGGCCTTGACATGATCCTGAGCCTATTATCTGGCCTCTGAGTGGAATCTGAAGTGTGTACCTAAGAAAAAGAACCAGAATAGGGCAAGCATGTAGTAATACATCACTAAACTGATCTATTCTGCCATGGTTTGTAGCTTAGAAAGGCTCCTGTGATACCTTTTCTATTCAGTAGCTCTCAATAATTTTTCTTTCCATGAATTTGCCTTCTTGCACTTTGACCCTGTGTATAGCTAATGATCAGAATTTCTTAGTCTGTGCTCAGTCCAGAAGAAATCTGCATTATAATCATTACATCAAGTCTGCCTAAACATATGTTGTTTTTTAGTTGTGGGGTTTTTTTGGGGGGGAGGAGGGTGGGTGTTCATTTTTTTGTTTTTGTTTTTTTTCAACAACTGAACTGTACTCTCCTAGAAAGATTTAGGAAGAAGGTCCAGAAAGATTGGTTGAACTCAGATGCATCTAAATTGCTCTCCAGCACTGGGGAGATTGCTCTGCATGAATAATTATTGGATAATTTTTATATGGGTAGATAAACCTTACATTTTTGTGTCCAGTTGAATCCTAGCAAAGCACAGTAAGCAAGGGATGAGGGGAACATAATTGGAAGACATGGAACTTTTTGAATCTACAATGCTCTCTATTTTGAGGAAACTTTTGTATGATACTTTAAAAACTCCAGAAAGTCATCTGGAATTGTTTCAAAGGAAAAACATGCTTCCAAGGAAAATAGAGTAAAGAGAATTCCAGGGGAAGATTTTTAAGCATGTAAGGTTGTATTTCAAGGATTTTGAATAATGCTATTTTTAGTCAGTCCTTTTTGCAGGCTAGGTTTTGTTTGTGTGTGCTCATTGAACACACAAGGTTTTTGATAGCTGCCTACAGAAGTTCCTGCTTTGTAGAATCTTGGTGATTCAGGTCCAGTATCTTGTCTGAGCAAATTGATGCTTTCCAAGAACACTCCTGTTGGTCTACAAAGCTGGCTGCTTCCCCAGAGCTCTCCAGCTTCCCCCCAGCATTAAAGTCACTTGTCTTTAGGGTTCTGTCTGACTGAAGACATTGAAATTCTACACTCTGCAAAAGTTCACTTTTATTGTTAAGAATCACTGTTTGCCTTGCTTGGCTTAATACTTTAGACACAGATTGCTTTTCCTCACTACTCCAATTTTGGCTGTAGATTAATTGTCTCTTCCTAGAGAGAGATAAAGATGAAACAATAACAGTCTGTCACTAAAGAATATAGTTTTTGGGAACTATTCTTGCAGATGGAACAGGCTATTTTTTAAAGCAACCAGACTGTCAGTCCAGTGTATTAGCTTCACTTGAATCTTTACAATTCCATGACATTTCAGAAAAAGCAGAAATGCTAAATTTTGTGATGTTTCAGTTCCTAGTGTCCAGTGCTATTAGTACAATCAATTGAGAACATTTTGTTGTAAGTATTTTTTATTTAATCTCCCAATTGTAAATTATAAAATATGTGAAATTCGTTGGTTGTTTCACCTCTTTAAAATAAACATGCTTTTCTATCTTTTCTAGGGTCTTGAAAAACATGCCTTGTAAGTAACAGATCTGGGTCACTTCTCCAAAAAGCTTTTCATCCCTAGAAAGCCAGCAGAATGGGGAATGTTGCCTTTCCCAGAGTTTGTTATTTGAGCCCATATCCTCCCTGTCATAATTTCCAGTCTCCCATCTTCCTTCATGAATAGGAAGGGGGTAGGCAGGGATATCTTGCGCACGATTCAAAGCAATAAGCATGGAGTATTTCCCTCTTTAATGATCACATTACTATAAGACAAATATTTTAACTGTCTTCATTTTCTAGGGCATGGCTCTTTCATCTGCTTCTCCTTGACTGTGACGAGCTCCTTTCAATCAGGAAATGCAGCGGTTACACAGATTTTACAATGTGGCAGTTTTGAGCAATGACACCCCATTGCAAAAGAGGGGTTTGTACGGGGGAAAGGATGGCAAGGTCGAGAAAACAGGGAGGTGTCTGAGCCCAAGAAGAAATTTGGAGCACTCAAGAGATCTTGTGCTGCTGCTGCTGCTGCTGCTGCTGTTTAAGGTGAGCAATTTTTAGACAAGTGCATGGCCAGACCCTGTACCTTGTATGTCACTGACTCCAGTGATCTCCCTGCTTCTCAGCGGATGCTCTGTATCCACATCACTCCTCCCAGAAGAAAGAATTTTACAGCGAGCATAAACCCACTCACACTACAGGGCTCTACCAAATTTCTCAGGCAAAATTCTTCCTGGCCACCTTTTGCAATACATTCAGATATTGGTCTGAGGAAAAGTGAAGTTCATCTCCATTTCTTCTTTGCATGTAGTTTTTTGGGACATTAAATTCCAGGCATCTAAGTGTGTTTGTTGCTGACCTCAATTTCAAATAAGAAAATCTCTGGTGACACTATCCAGTCTGAAATATTGGCTGTAAAAATGATGAAGTTTTTATTTTGTTGACCTTATTTATCATAATAAGGGCAAATGCAGTAGTTTTTCCTACCTTCCAACTTCATAAGTCTACACAAGTCCTCTTTCAGCTCCATTTGAAATCAATGTGAAGAAATTGATTTCAAAGCCCAGTGAATTTAGTAAGAGTTACTCCATTGACTTTTAATGTGCTCTCAGGTGTGCTCTGCAATAGTGGCATGACCACACCTGAAATAGAAAAAAACCTAATTTTTAAAATATGCAATAAGATGGTAAAATTCTGATTAGAATGAGGTCTATCCTGCAAGGAGGACTCTTGGGGTTGTGTTTGTCATAATTTTAAGTGCACATGGCCCCCACTGAGGAAATATTCAGGCAATACAATGAGTGTAGAGTCTGAGTCCCCGAAGGCTGGGATAGGCCAACTATAAATATAAAAATCTAAAGAAAGTATTCCTGAATGTCTTCCCTTTAAAAGGGAAGGCAGTACAGTGGATTCTTTCAACTCTCTTTAAATTGCTTTAAGTTAAATTATGTAGCCTGTTGCTACATTGAAATGTCTGGAGGTGTCTATATGTGTAAGCAAGTATTTAAAAATTTAAAAATTAAAAAAAAAAAGCAGGGAAACAAGATTAGGCTGGTATTAGTTGTCAAGGTGGGCTATACTAATTTCCATCTGTATTTGAGACAAAAAATAAGAAAATATTCACTCTAAGCTATTGGGAGTAAGCTTTACAAATTAGAAATGAAATTTGAAGGCAATTTTTTGTGCTTACATATTTAATACCTTGAGCCATTTGTAGAGACAACATTATAACACAGTTTTTAGGGGGCTAGAACCATTCACAACAGCTTCACAAAGACTCAGATGCTTGTGCTATTCCCTGTACTCAGTGTTTAGTGTCAATCCCTTTTGATTTTTTTTCCTTTCCTGCACTAGGCTGGGGTGTACGTAACTGCATCTACAGTTTCATTCCAAAGCAGCCCTTAAATTAGTGCAGTAGGCAGTTGTTCCTTCAAACACTAAAAAGATGCTCCCTAGTGAACAGGGCAAATGTCACCTGTATTGGATCAGTCTATAGGTTATTGTTCCTTCTGCAATTAAATACAGACAGCCTTCAAATTCAACCTTATAATGGCTGATCTGGAAATGGTTGTGAACATGAAGTGCTCAAACAAGAGTACAGATAAATATCAGTGCCTGTTACTGGGTTCAGGTTTGAAGAATTTCATTGGTTTCCTTTATCTCAGGCCCCTAGGTCTCTTAAAGCCAGAAACTTTACTCCAAGACAACTTCTATATTACTTTCAAAATGTATGGTTTTTTTCAAAATACAGCAACTAGTTCTTCAGACAAATAAGTTGTTTTGTCTTGTTTTAACTGGAGAAGCAGTGACAAAAACCAGTAAGGTTTCCCAGAAGTAAAAATAATGGGTTAATTCTTGTGCATGTAATCAACTTTAGTTTCCTTGTGAGTCATGGAATCAGAATACGGCTCGATGCACATAATCTGCTGTCTGTTCTCCAAATCCTGCAGAAGAGAATTAACTTTACAATGACTCCTGTTACTGTTCTTTAGCATAGGTAATCAAAATTTGGTCTATTTTACCTCTAATCCTAATAATATAAAATATTATAAGCATATATACTGGAGTAGAAAAAAAAAAAAATAAAACTAAAACAGACCAGAATAAACAGAAAGCACGTTGGTTAAAAAGTTGTATCTCCAGGGGGTGTGGTTGTGCTCCTGGCATTGCTTCTGTAAGTTTTCCATGACCAGAGTTGATAAATAAGAGCAGTATGAGGGGATATTCCTATTTTAATATTTCAATTTCTAAACTCTGTTAGCCAGTGGCACTTGCAAAAGGAAGCCTATAAGTGTTATACACCACCTTCTTCAGGAGGACAAAGTTTTCACTTATTTTATTGAATTAGTTCGAGTTCTAGAAACTTGCTCAATTACTGTGAACTGGAAATATGTCCAGGTTGATGACACCACTACACCTTCTATTCTTGCTTTAACCACATATGCCAAAAGGCAGGAAATTAGGAAGGAGTAATACCATGTTTTAAACAAGTTCTAGCATGAATTTTATTGTATGAAGACCTTCAGCTGATTTGTCATTAATCTCTTAAACTAAAAAATTAAAAGTCTCTAGAATGTATAATATTTCCACAGTTCCATGTAGTCCAAGCTCAGTATTGTTGAGAGCTCAGCACAAACACAGATTCAAGAACTTCTAATGTAGGGCTTCTAGCAGAGCAGTGTATAAATCTTGCAATGTCTGAACTCATGTTGAAATAAGTTATATTGCTCACATTCAAATGAAGACACCTTTATGTGAAGTAAGGGATTGCTTTTATTGGCTAACCATTGAAAGTGTCCATAAATTCAAAATAAATAGGGTTAAGGAGTAAAATTTGGAGTGAGAACACAAAACTCCTCAGGGCTTAACATTGGAGTGATTCTGTGTTTCCACCTGCAGGAAGCTGATTTTCCAGTTGGCATATACCCTCTCTGGGTAAGGACAGGTTAATGCCCAGCTGCAGACGTGCTGAAGGGAAAAATGAGTTTATTCTTGTAAACACAGCAGTTTCCATAAAACCCCATGGGTCAGTGAATGTTTGTCTAATACAAGTGGGGAAGCTGCAAAATGTAGCCCTGAGGCAGCAATGCTTTAGTTACTCCACTAATGCAGCATGCTAAAAAGAAATAAAAATTAACTTGCCAATGATTGCTACTCGACTTTTTATAGTTGCTGCAGATGCTGTGATATTTTATTTTTCAATTAATAAGCTTGAATCAATTCTTTAAGCATCTTACTCTTATGATTTACAGGGGATATTGAGCCATCAAAGCTATCAAAAGCATTAATCTTTAATACGAGGGCAATTCAGTTATCTTGCCAGAAAGTTTTAATTAGAAGGAAATTCTTCATCTCTGTGATGCTTGGCTGTATTAATCTTTCTGCATCAGTGTATCAAGTTTTGGCTGCAGGAACAATGTTTTAACTTAATTAGTTCTTTAGGAAAAAAGTTGTTTCTTGAAAATTGAGCTTAGATCCTAGACCTCTACTCAGAGTTTCTTCTGCCCTTAAGTAGAAACTTACTTTCATAAATTGTACCAATTTGAAAAGTTGGATGCAGTTTTCTGAAAGCTTATGCTTATAACCTTAGAATTTACAAGTGGATCTTCCTCTGCTGGCAGGAGAGGAGAGACAGCCTAACACTTCCAGATGGGCTCCTGAATCACCCTTCTCACAGCAACAGGACTCTAATCCTTACTGAGATCAGGAACTGGGGCCTGGACACACCTAATGAATGTAGAAGACTCTACAGAAGTTATTACAACTGTAATAGGCAGAAATGGTACTGAATTTTTTTTTTTTTTTGGTTGAATGATACATTATGAAAATGAGATTTTTTTTTTTCTCTTTGATTCCAGGAAAACATTTCAGACATCATTGTCAATATATTAGTGGTAAACCTTGATTAAGATCATTTTTACAACACAAAAACATATTTCAAAGTTTCTAATTTGTCCTAAATTACATTATGCAGAAGCTACTATTTTTCTTTAGTCAACCAATTGCATAAAACACGAGAGAACACTTGCATTAAAGGAAGAAGAAAAAGAATTAATTCCAGGCATTTAAAGAAGTTCACAAGGGTAAAAAGTCCCCAATTTAAGAATTGTCTAATTCTTGCCATATGTTTATCTGCTTCCCTCAGTAGTAGGGAATAGATTACAAATTAATTCTAATTGCTGATTTTACAGTAAATTGTTAGTGTATTCCTAACTAATGTTTAATAACAGATATATGTCTCTTTCTAAATGCTTATGTACATCTCTTTCAATGTTACATCTCTTTAAATGTTACATTTGCCTCTTTCCGATCACCTTCTGACCCTTAGAACATAGAAATAATACAAGGATTCACTGCAAATAATTTTTCATTAATTACTTTTTTAAGTGCTTGAAAAGGAATCGGGAGGATTTTTATTTATTGTATTTTTATTTTTTTTTAATTTTCTTCTTGAAGAACCACTGTCCAGAGAAGTATATACTCCATGATGTTTCTCTTCCAGAATTGTCATATTAACATTCTTGCTTCTGTATTTATTATAAATATTTTCCTGGCATCTGCTTTTTTTGTTTGTTTGTTTTTGGAGAACAGTGGTAAATTGTACCTTTCCCAGATGATCAGAATTATGCATCATGGCTCTGTCTCATTTATTGTCCAAGCCCTTCCTAACTTGATTTGCTAGAATAAGAAAATGGAGGTACATGCATTTTTCTCTCTTTTTGTAGTGGTTTGGAGAATCTGAAAATTTTAGAAGTTTAGGAGTTAAGCCTTTCTCTTTGACTTGGAGTAATTTTTTTACTCTAGTCTCTTCATGCAGGACATGCTTATGCAAGCAGACACATCTATTGTGGAACATCAGGACAATCCTGCACCACCAGAAATTGTTTCACTGTATAAAATGGTGCTGATATTGCCAACAAAACAGCCCAATGGAAACTTTCAAGCAAGTTCTTTTACAACTGTCATTCCTACACCCAAGGTACATTCTATTAAACATAATTGGTTTTTTGTTATGTAATATGTTTACAATATTGTTTGCTCGTTCTTGGGAGGGAATCTTTCCTTCAGACATGAATGTGTGCCTTTCTGAGTCACAGCTGAATGAAAGTTAATCTGATAGGCACATATCTTCCAGGAACCATTATGCATTAAATAAATTATGAAGAACTATTAAAGCTCAACTTGTACCTAACTTTTTCTGTGTTTTTAGGATCCGTTCAGAACCTCTTCTATTTCAGTTAATGAATGTTTGCTGTTTAGCTATTTAGCTATTGCATCTCAGATATTACCGTCCATCTGAGCACTAAAAATGTCACTGAAAAGTGGGCAGTGGGTCAACACTGATTTATCTATATTGTCCTATATTTTGTCATTACTTGACATGAAGATTTTTTGGAAAGCAGCCATATCTGGGTTTTGCCCTTGAAGGATTACTATTGTTCCAGGCAATCCCATTTCAGCACCAGTTTCCAAACCCAGTATGTTTTCAGAGCTGTGTGTCAATAGTATGTAATTTAAATGCTTGCTCAAGCTTCTGACAGTGTGGTGTAACTTCAAGAAAAGGCCTGCCACATTTCTAGAGATTAATGCTGTTTTTAAAGGCTATATCTTGCAAATGTAGTCCTATGTACTCTGGCTGCAGAGAATGCCAAGATCTAGCCAGGTTTCTGATAAGGAGCTATATACATTACTGCTAATTTGCCATCACTGTAGCAATACATGGAATTTGTGCGTTTTCTGGCTCAAACTGCAAAGTTCAGTGACTCAAGAAGTCTCAACTCTTTTCCCTTCTAGAGACAGACCCCAGGTCAGGGCTGAAGCCTGCTGAAATAGCTCTTCAGTAAAGTAGCTGCTGTACATTGCCAGTGCTCTCTGTAATGTGTTTCCCTGGTGGATCAATGGCTTAGATTTTCAGTGTCATAAATCTGGAAGTTCAACAGCTTTCAAAAGCAATGCATGCACTTACAAAAAGTAACCTAATGGTTGAGTAGAGATTTCAGTAATGGCATCAACAGTGCTCAAGAAAAGCAAAACAACAGAGAAGGTATTTTTAAGCTGAAGAAATCCTGGCAAAATAAAACATTAATCAGATATGGCAGAGTCATATAATTAGATTACTTGGTTTTAAAATGCAGCCATGAATAACCCAATACTAAACATTTAAACTTCATAAATGACTGTGCTAATAGGTACTTGCCAAATATATGGCAATGATTTTGTATGTGTCAAATACCAGTACCTTGAAGACATTTATGTGTTACCGGAATAGAAATTTAGCTCTTTGTATTTCCTTTGTGTGAATACTTGTGTTTTGGGCCCAGACGTGGCCAGAGCACATGAGGATTTCAGACACCTGATATTGTATTTAAAACAGAGATTCCAAACATGTGTAGCATTCAAGTATCAAAACATTACCCTCAGAAGTTTAAGTTACAATCAATTTGTAAACATCTTTTATACATTCACAGGAATTGAATGTTCCCCTTAGTTTTGGTGATGTAAACCAAATGTTCATCCTCTGTACTCATCTTAAAGCAGGTAAAATAGTGGTAAGTATATTAATTTTCTGGGAGGAGATGTGTATTCTCTTGAAAACATGAATGTGATACAGGCTGATATGCTCTTGTGTATGTCTGAACACAAAATCCTTCTATAGATTTAATGTACTATATCAAGAAATCTTCAAACTGCAATATGTATAGGGTCCACCTTCCTTATAAGGCACCTACTTACATTATTCTCTTTGAAAGTGTTCTGGCTCACAAATACTGTGTATGAAGGCCTATTACATTCTCCTTTATTACAGCAACATCTCCTTGTGACATTCAAAATGCTTGTCTTTCAAGGATGCTGTTATAATAAGGTCCAGAGTGTTTGTAATAAATTCATAGAGATCAATGAGTAGTTCATGAAATAGCTTCACAGTCACTTCTGTGTGAAGCAGCAGTGCAGCAATATAAAAACTATGAAAAAGCAGTCACATACAAAATTAAATATCTTGCTGCTTTTCACACGAAATTATAAGAGGTTATGCTTTTCTTTTAATCTACATTGTATTTCTGTTTTGAAAAGGAATCTTCAACAAATTGCTGAGAATTTGGAGATGATGAATTCCAACTTTCTCTTGCTCTGTATTTTCAAGTATTCCCATGTTTTAATGAAAATATGCCTAAAGGAATAATCATAGGAATAGAAAACACTTAGTTATTAAAATAATAGGATTGTAACACCTGCTGTAGCTGTTGGTTCTGTTGTTGCTACCCATGAAAATTTGGGTTCTTATGCCAGGCAATTGCTCTTTCAGTGTTTCTCTATATTTAGCTTAAATGCATTTAAAACCCGGAAATGACTGAGCAAATAAAATTCAAATGCTATTTTGAAGCAGTACATTTTTATAAACTTTGATTTTGTCCTTATTTTACCTCTGTGTTTTAATGTTATCATCTTTTTATAACGGGCATTTTTACATTTTAGAAAGAATGAGCATTTGTACTATTGCAATGTGCTTCTTGTTACTTATGTAATTTTTTTATAAAAGACCCTCTAAAATATTTTTATTGGTGCTACATGATTTATAAATAAACAGTTTGACACACATATACTCTATAAATATGGTAGTTATAGTTGAAGATAATGTCAAGCTGGTGCCCCTTGCTTAAGTCAGAAGATGATTCCACAAACTTTGACCTGTGTTTATTCTTTAGAAAACAATTTTTAAATTGCATGTATGCATGTAAACTAACTAAAAAGTCAATTTCAAAGTCAAAGAAGTTATAATTAGAAACAACTAAAATTATTTATAGTTTAAACCTTTTATGAAATAACCTTCTTCATACTTGTTCCAGAAAGCTGGTATCAAAATTGGGTATTTTAATGAAATAGCACTGAAAAAGAAATACGTCAGAAATTGCTTTTCTCACTCATAGTCAAGCCCATCACCAGTTGCTCTTTCAAACAGCTAAGCTGCTCTTGATGCCAAAGATGGAATATCAGCCTGCTTTACAATTGCTTTAAGCCTGTTTGCTCTTTAGAAATCTAGAAGAAAGAAGAATGAGGCTGTGTGGGATTTTTGTCTATCAGTCTGCATAATCAATAGTTGACACAAAAGGACTAATTGCTCTTAACATTTAAACAGAAGTGCTTATTAGCACAAAAGCTGTGTATCCTCTTATTGTAGCTGGTAACTACTATCCTGATACTTATCTACAGTCACAATCAGATAATAACAGTTGAGTCCAGCAAGGATCTGGCAATAACTAAGAACTGTAGGAAGGTGGGAAAAACAGTGTTAGAAGTATAATCCAGTCTGTCAAGAAGTTCCCATTTACTGTAATCGAAGGATTGGCTTGATGCCTTTCAATCTCACCTCTATGTTCAATATTGTAGTCAAGACAAGGTAGGAGAAAGAGAAAATATCTATTCATTGAAAATCATTCAAATAACACATCATTTTAATGTTTTAAAGTATTCTGCCCCTTAACATTTTATATTCATGTCTATTCAGCATTTCCTTCCTTATCTGGAATCTAGAAATGCAGCAGAATTAGAGTGAAAAGCTGTCGCCATTTAGAGATGCTTTATTTTAAAACAGTGAACAGGAATAGGTATAAACAAAATGTAAAGTGCCTTCCATTGGCTGGCTACATCAGATAATGCTCCAGACAATTGATTTTGTTGCATGCACTTATGTATGAAGAAATGCGTTGGCCTGATTCAGCATGTGTGTGTTGTGGGGCTATGGAACAGGCTTGGTCTGCTTCCCAAACATGGGGGTGCAAGTAAAACCAGATTGGTGAGGGCGTGCACAAAAATCAGATTGACTAATATGTTTACAATTTATACCAGACTGCTCAGTCCTTCCCACTACCAGTTGTATCTTAGAAATTTATTGTACCAAATACTCTTTGGAGTTATCTCAATTTTACATTACCTTTGTGGCAAGATTCCAGAAATTTTAATTAGCCATGCAGTAACTCAGGGATTTCCACACCCTCTGTTTTCATGTTGCTCCACAAAGTCTAATTGAATGAATGAGATTCTTGTTAATGTCTCTGGTGTTTTCTCACAGCCCATGCTTGCTGCAGCCTGTGGCAGGGAGCCCATGAACAGCTTCCTGAAAGTAGGACACTGCAAAAGAATAAGTGTCACCATCTTGTCTTAAAAATATAAGTGTTGAGGTGGCTTGCTGGAGCAAGGATGCAAAACCAAGGTATTCTATTTCCTACAGAAGGAAAGAGTTTTTTGGTGCCCAAAAACTATATTAAGCACTGGCTCTTTGTCTCACTGCTGTGCTGTTCCTTTGTTTTCACCTGATTTCATTTCCAGCTGTTTACTGCAACTGGTGCAGCCATGGCAAGGTGAGGAGCAAAGGAACAAAAGCAAAAGGATAAGGGGTGGGAAAGTTAGCAGGATTGCTTCAGAATGTTGAATTGCACAAAAACTTTGCTTTCAAATTTCATTTACCTACCACTAGATGTCTGAATATTTTGATATCTATGTGGACATTATCTGGTAGCTCCATATATTCATGAAATCCATGAAATTGTAGAAGTACAGCATGTACAAAAATAATGTTGTAGATTGGATGCCAAGACAGACTTCAGTCCCAAATTTATTCACATTGATCAAGCTCTCCCTGAAAAGTATCTGAGCTGCGATTGTGAAGGAGTAAATAGGACTGTACCATAGCAGGACTGGCTCTTTTCTTTATTGAGCTATTAAAACACAAATATTTGCTTTCACTGACAGACAAGTTTAAATTCAGAACCAGAACTTTTCTGTTGGAAGATGGTATAGTTAAATTCATTTCAAATGAGGAACAATCGGCCTTTATTGTTCTGGGGGTTTTGGAGATTAAGGTATTTTATTCAAAATATTTATTTGAAAAATCAGGTATTTTTTTAGAAACTTCTTTCATAAGAACTGACTTCATCATGTTTTCTTTACACTACTATAGCCCTGTGCAGCCTTACATTTTTTCCCTACTCTTTCATGTTCTCAGTTCTCGAGCATTTTGCTGGTGTTTCCAACTTGCCTCTAATTATAGTTGGGAAGTTTCTGCTCTTTCTTCTTGTCATATTAATAACAAGAGCATATAAATTATTACAGAAATCTTTAAAAGATACTTCTAAAAAGCCTTTAACTCACCTGGTTAGGAATATTCTCCTAAGCAGCTATTGCTAACCCAATCCTCAAATTCCTCCAGACTGTATTAAATAATTATACAAAAACTCAGAAGCCTTGCTATAGAACTCTATGTAATACAGAATAAACATAGGCTGGCTAATTCAAGATATGAAATAGACAAAGTCTGTTTCTTAAAAAATAATATGCTTTTTCAGCAGTGCCCCTGCAAAAGTAGTCTTTTTCTCCCTTCCTTCGAGCTTATATTCATTCCTAAAGACTCTTTCCATCAATGTATGACAAAGTCATTCTTTTATCTTGATTTTTGTGAGAATCTGCTTTTCCCTTATGGCTTCTTTTGGTCTAGAGCTTGTGAAGCTCAGTCTTTGTCAGTGTGGAGTGAAGGAATATGAGATTTTCTGCAAATTGCCCCAGTGTATTAGTACTAGGGCTATGCAAACCTTTCCAAGTGTGATTTGAAAGGGTTACTTTCAAACCACGACTTCTATGGGAGATCCAGTTCACATGGGTTCACAGGCCAACCAGTTAAAGGAAAGGTTTCAGGCTGAGCCACCCCCTCCCTTCTCCCTACACGTTTTCCCATGGGCTGGATCTCATTACAAACCCACAGGCAAGGTACAGGGTCAATCACATCATGTTAATTCATACAGGTTGACTGGTTCACTGGGAGTAGAAGCTGAAGAGGTGAGAAGTTTATCACAGCAACATAACTCTGATCTTAGAAAAACAAACATCTCTAAACTACGTCTCTTCTTATCATATGAATCAAAACCTTAAATAAAAACAAGGTAATTTTAAATAATTGAGGGAATCATACAGGGAATCAATCTTCCCCTGCTAGGAGTACTCAGGGGTTGGCTTTACTTCTAACACTAGAAGATCTCTGATCTCAAGGAACTATTCCTTTCTGAAACTTGGATATAATTACATAGACTGAAATATAAAATATTAATGAGTCAGTTCTATATACCTGAGAGAATTACAGTGTCAGGCACACAGGGGGAGGAAACATTTTAATGACTTTTCTGGCTGGAGAAGTGAACTCAACTGAAATGTTTTATCTTCTGGGGGTGGAGGGGAAAGAAGTAAAAATACCTTCAGCTGAGACAGCATTGATCCCATGCATCATTTTAAGTTATGGGAAACATAAGATGCATGAAATACTTTTCCTCCATGAGGTCTCTTATGGAATCTATTTGAAATAGATTCTAAACATCATGAGTGTTACTGTGCTTGGTCTGAAAGCAGTTAGTAGTATTCCAAACAGTTTTTTGCTTTGTTTATCTTTGCTTGTTAGTATTGCATTATTATCAGAATGTATTAAAAGGCTTTTAATTCTAGACCGAAGCAAAACCAAAAGCAACATTTGGATTGCTACCTCTTTGTGGATGTCCATGAAGATTTGTACAAGTTTTTTTATTGGTGTTTTCACTTGACTAGACTGCCTCATCAAAAACTGAGTTCAATTTGATTTCAATATGTGCTTTGCACACCTGAGTTGTCTTTGGCAGCTCTGTGGATATTCAGAAATGGATGTGAAGTATGTCTGTGTACAGACTGTACCTAGCATTTGCTGTACAGTAGATTTGAACCTAAAATGGCTGACTAGTTTCTAAATAATCCCTAAGGAAACAGTTTAATCTAGGCCATTATCTTGATAGTTCATAATTAGGTTCAATAATAAAGCTTGTTTTGCTGACCTAGGTCAGATCATGGCGTCCACCACATCTGTGCGCAGTGACCTTGCTCTGAGAGTGTATTGTTAGAAAATCCATTATTATCATCACATACACTTCGGAGAAGTGGCTGTTTTGTGAATTGATGGTGTGATGTTGCCACTTTAGATAAAAGAATCCATGAATTATTGACTTAATGAGTTAATGTTGCTTGATTTCACAACAAGGTCTTTTTAGTCTGGGTGCTATTTACTGAACACATAATCACAACGTATGAAGGAAGGTACAGATAATAGTACAGTGCATTTACAACCCTCTTCACTCCTAATACAGCAGTGTTAGCTAAGAATTTTTGTTTCCTTTAGTAAACCATTAAAACTTAGGTAATTACAGCAAATCCTATTTAAACAATTAGCAAATAAAACGTTTGTCACCAATTTCTTATCCCTTCCTTCTGTTTGACTTTAGGTCTGTCCACAAGAACCTACACAAGATTTTTTGTAATATAAACATATCTTTGTCCCTATGACTAAGCCTAATGATGCTACTACGTGGAAGCCCAGGAAAGGTTGTTAAAAGTCAATCAGTGTCATCCAGAGTTCATTGTATTAGCTTTATTCTTTTAAAGTAGAGTTTTCTGGCAAATTTATGATATTCAGAAATCTTGAGAATATAAAGGTTTTATTACAGAATATAACTTGTGAGAGGAGAGAGGGCAAACATACGGAGCATGTCCCAGAGCAGGTATTTTAATGGTATAAGCATCAGGTTTCAAATATCTATGCTCCTTTGATCCCAAGGTGTGAATCCCAGCTCTGTTAACTGCTCACTCCTACATTATAAATAATATAAGGTCTGCTTGCAGTACCTTGTGGAAATGTATGGCCTCTGAAAATATAACTCTCACTAAAATGAAACAGAGACTGAGGACTGTAGAATTTTGGTGAACATATAGGTCTTCTGAAGGCAACCATATCAGCTAAGACCTTCACATTCTTCTGGGATTTACCTTAGTTTTAATTAACTCTATGCAAAACCAAAGAACCGCACGAAAGTGTTCCAGTGGGTATCAACACTAGGGTGTAACTCTCACACTCGGGTTCTGTACAAATAGATATAGGTAAAACATGCTGGCCATGTATGATCTGAAATACATGAGAAAACTTGATTCTGACACTTCATGTTCTTTTTTTGTTTCAGTCTTTAAATAACTAGTGTTGATTGCATCATCCCTTGTAGTGTTGTCCCAGTGGTCTAAGGTCAATGTGCCAGGTCTGCATGTGCAGCTCTGCTTCTCCCCCAGGTCTCACAGCTGGCTGGATTGTGCTAACTCACCAGTCATAGATCAGGGTGGTGACAGACAAAGCTTTCCTTAGGATTGTGAGCCAGAGCTTTGGGGTGCTTAAAGGCAGTTTGATGGTTTACCGTGTCTTATATCCCTCCATCACAGCACATCACACAGAGGTGGAAGGGAGGCAATGGTTTCGTCAATGTTTTGGTTAAGAGTTATCTGTGCAGTGGAGAGATGTGCTGCTTAGCCCAAGTTCCCAATATAAAATGCCTGCCTTTCACTGAGGCAGAGCACAGACCTTGATTTCAGTAGTTCTCTATTCACACACACAGTTAATAGAAATGTTGGCAGTGTGTCCTGGTATTTTGTTTATGCCACAGAAGAAAAAAAATTCAATCCAAGCATGTGACAAACTTCAGATGTACTTGGAGTTGATTTGATGTGGATAAACTCAGACCGGGAAAGCATAGGGCCATGTAGCAGTAGATGCATTTTCCAATTTTTAAGGCTTATGTGTGTGTGCCCTTCTCTTCACTTCCTTTGTACTGACCTTCACTGTTGTGAACCTAATCTTATAGGTCTTTCAAAGCAGAGAACCTGAATAATCAACTTCAGAGCATTTAAACATGAGGTGAGAGCCTTTCTGTGCCTCACAGCACTGCAAAATGAAAAATTGACATCTTATGATCAACCATGGCTAAAATAAAAACTTTTACATCTGGTCAAGCCTATCCTGAACAATTAGGGGAGTGAATTTGTGCCTCTTCCCCATTTATATTAAGTACTCAGCTCTAACCTTCAAGTGTTCTGAGATATTGGACTTTAAACTTGTCAGTGCTCCAAGAATGCCCTAAACCTCAGACCAATACATTTTGGGGGCAAATTCCTCATTTGTAGGAAGGAAGAAAACATGTTTTTTAGCAGGTTATTATCTGAAAAAAAATGATGGTTGTCTGCAAACAACTGATAGGTTTGGAAGGTTAGTGGTAGTCCTGGCAAAGATGGATTAGTGGGCAGAGTGCAGGTGAGGCGATCAGAGGTGCTGGAAAAATGCAATTTATCACTTGGTTTCAGAGTTTAGTGCATATATGTCACTGCTGCATATGTGCTGTGTGTGAATATTACATGTGAGGGATAATACTGGCGCTAGCCTTGTTTTAAACAGGAGCAGTGCCTTCACTAGTGAGATGATATGAATTAGCAGAGGAATTGTAATGATATTAACTGGAAATTCTTTCTGGAAACTCTTTGACCAAGCAGATCCCTATGCTTTTTTTAAATGCATGCTTTTATTTGCCACTTTGTTTGTGAAGCAGAATCTTTATACTGGGATTTGGGGTTCATTATGAATCTGGTATATTCTGAATCTGATATATTCCAAATAATTTGAATTATTTTATTAGCCACACTTCCAATCAACCCCTTGCTCACTTTTCCGTTCTAGTGTCCTGTAATTCTGTGTATTTCCCTTTAGCTCCTACATTAGTCAGATTTTTTGGGACTATGCTGTCTTCTAGAAACTTCAAGTTCTTATATAGGTAGTCTTGAGGGTTATTTCCTCTTTCTGAAAGAAAGATACTTTTCATTTTAGATGCCTTTACTGAAGCTATTATCACTTTAAGAAAGCATGGTAGTTTGGACCACTGGATTGACTACAAATGAGGAATTTTTTTCCCCCACTAGTAATTGATATCTTCACAGCTAGAATACCTTCTAGGTATTGAGGAAGATGCTAAGACCATCAGATGATCTTTCTGCTCTTGTTTAATAAAATAATAGTTCTTGTTGAGAGATCTTCTGCAAGGCTGACTGTACTGTTCCTTTATAGTTTTCTGTAGTAAGTGGTCTGCTTTTGTAATTGTGGGAAAAAATAGTAGAATACTGGCACCAGAAGAAATCTTGCTGGTGAGGGCAGGGAGACAGTGTTAATGAGAGCACATCTGCTTTTCAAAAGCATCAATAAATTATTCAGAATACTAAAATGCTTCCTGTTCATTCCTACCTATAGCAAAACAGTGCCGTGTTTTCTTACATTTCTCCACTGGTATAATTTTGACATCTCCTCCAATTCTCTGGTGGAAATAGGGGTCTAATGTAATTTGTGGACACATTAAACTTATATGGCAGTGAAAGCAATAACATGTTTGGGAAAAAACCCCAAACCAACAAACATGTCGTTTGGATATACTTATGTGTAAATTAGAGTCTCTGTAATTTGATTTTCTAACTGAATTAATTTCTTACCTTGTATAACATACAGGTTAGTTTTATTTCTCAAACAGATGCCTGATTTTCAGCCTGCTAGAAGTCATCTTGTTTGAATCTTGAGGAGTTTTTTATGTTTCTCTTCAGGCAAAGACACCTGTCACTCATCCTCAGAAAGGCTTTTGAGCAACATTGACAGCAGACATGTCTTTGCAGGGTAGGCTCTCACAACACCATGCAACTCTCTTAGAGGGGGCAAATGTGTAGGTAGCTGAGGGAGTCAGTTGCAACTCTGTGAAGGAATTGATACAGGTGAGCCATTACACTCGTGAAACACACATTATGAACAATACAATAGAAATCACAGCAAAATGCGAGAAAGTGATTTTTAGAGAATTAAATTGTCTAAGCTGTTTTAAACACTCATCTTCAACAGGGTCTGTCATTTGAGTTAAGAAAATACCAAGCGCAATGCTCGCTTCTGTTCTCAAGTGTAAACAACTTTGTTTGTTATTTAAATCTGCACAAGCTGGGGCCGACTCTGTCTCCTGACTCCTGTGACAATGTCAATGGCTCCTGACAAGGCAGTACCAGGACCCAAATGTGATCACTGCTTCAATTACATTTTGCTCAAGCATGGCCCATGCCTGCCTCTGCCAAGCAAAATAACTTCAATTACTGAATTCCTCATCCTTTCATGAATCTCCGCTTTTCACAAGAAACTTGACCACTAGTTCAGTCTTGACCACCACTGAAGCGCTGAATTGACTCACCATAGTCAGGCTTGAGTACAGAATCTTTTTGCAGATGAAGATGTCAAAAGGCAATCTGCAGTGAGAATGACAGCATGATTAACCAGACTGAGGCCTAAGTCAGAAGTAGCATGGACCACTGGGAAATTAAGGCACCAATTTTCACCGTCAAGATTGGCTGTGATAGGGCAGTATATCCTAGCAACAGCATAAACCTTAACCTGACCATCACAGCAAAACTAATTTTGTTGTGTTATCTGTTTCAATATCTTTTTAATCAAAAAAGTCTTTAAACAGAAAGTAAACAGTCACATGTCACTTTTCCTGGAAGCGCTTTCTTGTCTAATTGGGAAATACCTAATCCATGAATTAGAGGTTACAGAAGCTTTAACATAGATTTCTTTTACCTTGTCTTCTTGAAAAGGTGTTGTTGGAAAGGCTTAGAATGCCTCTTAGCATCTGCAACAGGTTAAGAAATATTTTAATGTTTTAATGTAACAGTTTTATTCATGCTTAGGATAAAATCTATATCTTTAAATCCATGCTGCAAAACTGCATGTTATGGGTTGGACCCATCATAAAAATACATTTTAGAAAACTTATTAGTAGATAGCAAGGTCAAGTTTCATTAGAAAAACTGTAGTCTTAAACACTTTATTTTTATGAAGGGCCTATAGTTCACATATGAAGAGAAATATAGTTTAAAAATCCTTTTCTTTAAAGAATAATGTAGCTGTGTTCAAAGAGCATATTTTAGCTTGCTTGTCACCTAGTAAAGGATTTCACAGTCAAAGAGTAATTTGTGGATTACTTTGCATATTTTTATAAAGGTACTGTCATGGTCTCAGTAGTGCAGTTGTTGTGAGCTTTGAGTGGCACTGGTAAATCTTTGGGCAAGGCTAATATTTCAGGTGGACACTTATAATATCAAACTTGAGTGGACGTATATTTCCTTCAATTAGTGTTATTCAAAATATCTCTACTTTCTGACGCAATTTTTCTGATTTGTGTGTACATATACAAAGGCGTGTGTGTGTGTATTTATGTAGGTATGATCTGCAAGAACAGGAGAGCCTGTTTCTGTGTCCTGCCAGTTCTAGAGCTGGCTCTGCAATAATAGTGTGACTGTCAAGGACTAGAGCAACAGATCTGAGACTCATTCATATTCCTTTGGGGGAGATTCCACCCCACAATTTCAAAAGTGGACAAGCTTTCAGCTAGACAGAGAGTTCTCTTGGATTACTGTCTTTAAACACTTTTGAAAACCCCGAGAAGGTGGTAATTATTTTAGTCTAATTTTCACAGAGATGTGCCAATGCACCTTGATAATCATGAACACTGGACATTTCATAGACTTGATATTAAGTCTGTGCATGTTTTGCACTGGTATGTGCACAGTAACCTCAATAATATGAACATGTTTTAACATGGTTACCTAAGTGTAGATTCAGTTACATTTCAGCATCTAGGTAGAAGCTATGTTTCCCAAGCTGTCAAGTACCTGAAAGTATCTCTAATTGTATGGGCATTTCTGGGCATGTATCACTCCTGAAATTCAAGTCATTTATATCACAAACCCAAATTAGGTTCAGAGTTTAATATGTATTTATTAGGATTTCCAAACTTTTGAACAGACACCAGGAATATAGTATTTTTAGCACACAGTCCAAACATAATAGCTTTGTATAGTAGTAATTGTTGCAATACTCATAAAAAGTATACTCATAAAAAATAAACCAGATAGCTCCTCTTCAGTTGTAGCAGATTAGAGCCACCATTTTGTAAAATTTGCAAGAAAACAGAGTAGAGCCAGAGAAATACTCCACTGTCATCCTGCTGTACTGGTTAATTTACATGTGGAACATGTATTCTTGATAGATTCCAGGAAAAGTTTGAAAATCTAGATGTGAAAGTTTGTCATGCTGTGAGCCAACTGTCCCATATTGATGCAAAAGGGAGAGAGAAAAAGCCAAGAAAATGCTTTAATTGATTCATCAATGCACCAAAGTGTGAACAGGCGTGATGAAGTGTAAAGAGGGATGTGACACCAGTGTGGCAGAGCTGTCACAGTGGAAAGGATTTCCTGTAAAAGTGAAGGCACTTAAATGTTATCTAGGCCTCCTGTCTAAGCTTTCATATTCCCTGGAAACTTATGTCTTAGGGGAAGTGTCTGACCAACTGGTGAGCAGCCAGGCATCTTGCCATCACAACAGGTAAACACACGGGCTGTGAAGAACCCCTACTTGTATCAAGTTTGGGAGTTATGGGGAGCAGGTAATCTCTGACAGAACTAAACAGTTAACCCATCCCCAGAAAGATAATGTTGGCAGAGAGGTGATGATCATTAGCAGTGGTTCTGTGTGGCATATTTTGCCCTAAAATATCAATTTAAGCAAAATTTAAATTAGGATTCATATCCTTGTTATCGAAATTATGCCCTCTGTAAAGTATAACACAGCAGCTCCTAGGCATTGGGTATCAGAATGAATTACAGAATGGTAGAGTAAGACTGTGAAGGAGAGGCTATTGATAATGAAATATAATTATAGCAGATGGATTTGAGCCAGAGTGGTGTACTGAAGAGTTGTTGCAAAGTTCTCTAAGGGATTTTTACTAAAGAGATTGTAGTGTGCATCTCATCCAAAGAACAGGAAATCAAAAAGGATGGAAGCCCTTAGAGTCACTCTGAGGTTTTGGCTCTGGATTCATTTGATTAACTGGGTATGAATGTTACTGATTCAATATTGATGCTTCTTACAACACCTAAAATAACTGCTGTATATATATCCAATGTGTTAAGTTTGCTTGTAAGGGATTAGACATGGGAGTTACTCCGAAAGGAGTTTTGCCAACTTTGGAGAAATGTATTTGGGAAGGAATCCCTACTATTATGGCTCAGGCCATTTGCTTTTGTATTCAGAGATGCACCAGTTCTTCTCTACCTCTGGGAAACCAGAGATTTAGTCTCGAACGGAAAACTTTGGCAGAAGTACAAATGCAAGCAAATGTGTGCTGTTACTGCTACAGTTACTCTGCCACTTTGAAAATCGCTAGTCAGGTTACATTTGGAGTATCTGCAATTCTGCAATGTATTATAGAAAGGACATTGCTGACTGAGCTTGTAAAAGTGCAGTGGAAGGCAAACAAATGCATGATTTAAGGTTTTGGAAGTATGACTTATAAAGAAGGATTGAACCGACCTGTGTTCTTTAAGTTAGAGGAAAAAGATTTGGAGGAGTGAGGAATCCTGGAACGGACAAAAAAATACTGAAGTCATCTGGAGATAGATATATGTTCTAGTGCCACGCAGATCATATAGCATCACCAAATCAATGGCATGTCTGAGGCTAATTTAGACCACTATTAACTGTCTTATCATGAGATGGATGATGCTGATCCAAGACCCTGTGCTTGGTGCTGTGTCAAGCCAGGGAGCAGGCAGGAGGCTGGGGGCTGAGGTGCCTTGGGCCAGAACACCAGGCAGTAGCTCAGCATAGGCCTAAACTCATCTTATCACAGGCCTGGCTGGCATCACACAAAATAGGCCTTTAAAACTGATTTTTAGGTGAAAATCCCTCTACAGCTTTCCAGATGTTTCTGGAAAGCTCAACCAAACTAAGAAGGACAATACAGGAGAGAATGTAAGTGCTCCTTTAAAAAGAGAAAGTGGTGAGGTGAGATGAAGAGAGACAGGAACTTACCTCTGGCAGTGAGAGTCAGCAGATGTAGAGAAAACAGGGTGTGCTTTGTAAATAAGAAAGAAAAAAAATGGGGTGTTTTCTTTTATTAATCAGAGAAGGTGGAGCCAAAGCAAAAGTGTTAAAGGTCAGAGGATGTAGGAAATTATCTCGGAGTCCCAAATTTGTGCATTTAGAAAGTATGGCCTTGAGTGCTGCTGAGAAGACATATGAGTATAATGCTGGCTCAGAATCTAAGAGTTCAAAGCAGTTCATTTGGCTCCTGCTTGTACTCCAGCTATAAAACAAGGAAAGAAGGGCAGAATCTGAATTGAGGGGTTTATATGTTCTGCTCCCTAATTTCTTGTGCAGTTGTCAAGACTGGTGCAGCAGGGGAGGATAGGAGTGTGTGCCAGCCAGCTGCACTTTGTATCTTGAAAGATGTGTGTGTGATGTTGTCATTGCTCCTCTCAATGAGATTACACAGTATGTTTACTGTGTGCACTATCTGTAGCAAGAAAGATTTTGAAACAATTCCATTTGTGCCTTTTCTCCTATTTTCACACATCTACAACAGGATAGGTGTTCAGTCATTCAAATATTTATTATTTAATATTTCCATCAACACATCACTTCTGATTTTTCTGAATTTTTAAGATCTGAATCTTTATGTATATGCAGACAAATGCTCCTCTCCTGTAAAACAATTGGGATCTGGGTCTTTAAGGATGAGTTTGTGAGAAGCCTAAAAATAATTTTGCTGGTAAAAATGGATTTCCAATCAGTATGATATCAGACAAAATTGAGTCTTTCACTTCAAGATAATTTGTACAAAGACCAAAAAATTACCATTGATTTTTAAGTTTCAAATTGTACCTTTGTTTCAACTACAAATACAGCAAAGGCAGTGAGGTTTCTCTGACAGTAGTAAGAAGACAGCTTGGGTTTCCCCACTGTACAAGGAACTGCTGGGTGGAGATGAATTTCTCAGCCAGCCATATGCTATCTCTGTCAGAAATGAGAGATGCTGCTAGGAAAAAATCTCAAAGAAAGCTACTTGGGAATGAGAAAAGGAGAAGTGATCAAACAAAAGGCCTTTAATCAGAATTTAAGGATTGCTGCCAAAAGAACATTGCTTTAAAGGGATAAACAGTGTTTTCATGCCGTAGGAGAAACTGAACTTTCAGGACTTTATAAGGAAACTTACATTCATCTATGGAACAAAATCAGTATAGAAAATCTGAATATCTAGCTTTTTCTTTATATGATACTCATCTGTCTAAGGAATACAGCTGTCTCATTCCAATAATATTTGAATATCCTGCAAGCATGAAAATCCAGTTTTGAAAAGTATTGATATGCTATTTTTCCTTACTGACTGTCTGGAAAGGTGGATGGGAAAATGAAATGGTGTGACCATGGTCACACAAAAAATTGTGACAAATTGTACAGCTTACTCAGACTAATACCCTGTCTCCCTTCAGCAGCATTCTCTGAAAACTGCTGATGTATCACTTCAGGCTAGGGATTTCATGACTGGTAAAGCATAGTTATTGGTTTAATGCTGGTAGCATCAAAGCCCTGTATTCTGTATTTTCTGTCACATCTTACCTATCTATCAAAACAAATGGGTGAGGAACCTCAAAAAGTTTATAGGTAAGAAGCCTAACATGCATCACCAAGCTGGGAAAACACTAAAAGTACTGGTGGCACTGGAAACTTAAAAAAGTTTCAGTAGCTGCATTATGCAGAATTTGTAATAAGGAGCAAGAGCACAGCTGAAACATCTGTGTTGCTAACAAAATGCAACATCAGTAAAGGAAATGGCTTGGGCTAATAAAATGTCTACATCTCCCCAATCTCACAAACCATCCCCAGTGACTCCCTTCTGCCTGGCAGAGCTCCACGAGCTGCAGGTGCATTGTGGACTGCTTGCTCCAGTGGGATTCTGCCTCTCCAACCCACACAGGAGATGCTTCCTCCCACAAGAAGAAAATCCCACATTGTCCTGGAGAATCCCTGCCCACAGAGCCTTTCCAAGGCAGGTCTGAGCTGATTTAGGATGAAGAGGAAACTTTCCAGAAGAGGTGTGGTGAATCTGAATTTGAGAGACTGCAGACAAGTCATGCAAATGGAGTGGGGTCTTCGCATGTGCCTTGGGCCGAGGACAAAGCAGGCTCAGCTGCTCTAGAGCAAAGGATTGGCAAATCCAGAGTGCTGATCAGCTCCTAGACTGAGCTCTCTGTCAGAGCTGGGTTTCTTCTGTGGTTTTGGGTTCTTTAATTTATAGTAAGGATTTTATCCTTGACCAAGTCCCTGTTTTCTGCAGGACACAATTCCTGTAAGGACACTTGTCTGTCCCCCTTTTCTCTTTTCTTTTGCATCATGTATTTGCACAAAGGGAAATCATCTACAGCTTTCTAAATATCTTCAGCAACGTCTCTGCTCTGTGGTCATGAAGAACTCATATCTGTGAGCTGGACAAAAGGACAAGTTTTTTTTCCATAGTGGGTCAATAAAATGATAGATGGATTTGAGCAGAACTGCAGTAGAAGGCACACACTTTGTTCATTGTAGAAATAGCTGAAAAGACAAGTTTATATTGAAGTGGATAATATTGGACTGTCTTGCAATGTACAAAAATAAACAAGAGAAGATTGCCAGGGCTGTGCATATTCGCTGGCATCAGCTTTCACATCTCTGTATAATAATACACATTATGGTGAAAGCAGGTTTGGATACAGTCTCCACTGTGTAAAAAGAAAAGTAATCCATGTTGGGTTTATATTTAGATACATCAAAGTCTGATTTTCCTCTCTCTGTGATCAACCTTGCTTGATTTCAGAAGGGATATTCCTATTTTGTACTTGTGGAAAGATGAGAATCCCACTCCTGAGGTTGATTTTTTTTCCCCCATTACCCACATGCTGAACATTATTGTTGTTCCTGCCAGGTGCTGGACCCCTCTAGGGATGTCTTGGCTCTCACTGCAGTACTCAGCCCACTAAAAATTCTGCATTTCAGCCCAGTTGAATCCTACAAAAATGCATAAGTGGTTGAAGATTAACAAGCAGTATTTTAAGTCAGCAATTTATATTCTACTTGGTTCTAAAGTAAAAAAATAATGTTGCTGACTTTTCCCTACACTGCTTTGAAACTTCTAAATATCTGCACACAACAGATTCTGTTACAACATTACATCAACAGCAGGTAGCTAGCTTAATGTTTTAAGGATTTTTATAAGTACTTTTCTCAGACACAATCAGTGCTGAGCAGTGATGAGCTCCATTTTCCAGGTCAGGTTTACGAAAGAATGTAGGTGTTTTAAGTTTTTGTAAGGGAAAATTCATGGTAGATTGACACAAATGCCTAAGCCCACACCTATCTGCCCTCATAGATACATGCATACCTTTGACTTGTGTGGCTAGTCTACAAATATGTAAACCAAGATATGCTAAAAAATCATATTGCAAACATATCAGTATAAATCCTCAATTGAGTACACTGGATATAAACTTTTTTTTAATGTTAGCATAAACTTAGAAACTATACATGCATTTCGTTAAATATTTCTGTTTGAAATGTCTACAATTAAAAACTAAAACCCTAAGCACTAAAACCCTAAAATTCCTTGTGCTGACCCAATGGAAAAGTCCGAAAAATATTCAATAGGTCTCAGAACTCTCATTTCTTTCCCTTAGAGGACTGCTTTGGCCATTAGGCAGAGCTGCTGATTAAAGCAAGTAGAGTCTTGTGGAATTTCTGAAGTAGCAAAAAGTAACCTCAGAGGCTCTGGGGGTTAGCGGAGAGTGTTTCACCTTGGGTAAAAAACATGACTCCAATTCAAATGGAATTTCAGCTGCCACATGCCCAGGTGCTCAGGGGAGAGCTGCATGCCTGGAGCACAGGGAAGAGGGTGGCAGGGCTGCAGCATCACTCCTGGGCCCCAGGATCCAGTGTAAATAGACAACAAAATGCCTTTCCCAAAGAGTCTCTAGAGCCTCCACAGCAAGGTTCATGTGCTGTGACTTTAAGCTGTGAACAAAGCTCTTGGGTGCTGCAGATATCTTGGCTGACATTTCCTTCACTTAACAGGCTGACAAATGCTCCAACTCTGGGTTATGATCAGGACTGAAAGAGCGTCCTGGGGCAGCTGCTGCAATGTGGCTGGGGATGGCTCGTTCAGTGCCACTCCTCCAAGAGAGACATTTCAATCCATTTAGAGTTTGCAGATTGGATTTCCTGCAACACTGACAACCACAGCTCTGCCACTCCAAGGGCAAAGCAGATGAAAAGAGCTGTTTCTGTGCAGCTCACACATAGATATAGGAGTTCCAAGGATAGCAGAACTTACGTCTGGCTTGGAGATTTTTTCCAATTTTGTCTGTTCTGAATATACTGCTGTTCTTGGTAATTTCTGTCTGCAGCATTTTGTGAAGACTCATTGCTTTTAAAGGTTGTGTTGGGCAGTGTCTTTAATTTGGAGATGCTTTATCTCCATTTTATTGCAAAACTTTCCCTGTTTAAAGTGTTAAGGTAATCAAGAATAGAATGTATGATGTTGGCCAGATTCCCTGGTAGAGTAAGCAGGTGGAGTTCCACTGACTCTAATGGCTTCTGACAGCTGTGAATTTGATCCCATACCTTCCCTGCATAATAAGATTTAAAATAATGTGAGTTTAAGGTAGGGCAGGAAGCCCTGGATGAAATATCTTAGTGCATTGATTTGTCTCTTATTTTCTGTCCTATGAGAATACCCAAGTTGCAAATAAAGGGTCAAGAAGGACATTTAGCAATATATGGTTTATACAGTATTAAAAGACCATCTCATAGTTAATCATATGATTAATTTCTACAAGAAGGCTCCACTAAGTCTGCAATAAAAAGAAGTAATGAGGTTTTATAAAAAAATTGAAAAGCTTCTGTGATGCACGCTGAAGTCTTTTATATAGAAAGGTAAGAAAAACCATGACTGAAAGTCTTCCTTTCAGTCCATAGATTGCTGCAAAAACTTTCTCTGTGACAGTCTTGGGCCCTAGAATGATATCTACTCCTGGCTTAAAATGGTCAAGTTATAGGGTATGTTTTAGGACCCTTTTCCTTTTGGAAGATGTATTTAAAGAGTGAGAGAAGTCTCATAAACTGCCTAACTGTTATTAGGTTACTGGCATTTTATAGTAGAAGTTTTTGAACTTCAGGAGGTTTGATGCTGAGGTGTATAGGACGGCACTACAATTGTATAAGAACTGTCTGGTCCCTCAGAGATTGTATGGAGGCACACATTCACATATCAAATAGCAAGCAATAAATCTTACTGCAGTGCTACACCAGCCATTGCTGCAGTGACTTGGGCACTTAAACTCTGTATTATGAGCATTTTCAGCAAGGACATTAATTTCCACTGAAAATCTCAAGATGTAAATAAGGAAAATAAAGATCAAGGACTTGTGAAAAAGGCCTAGTTGAAAGACAGAATACAGAAAAATGCAGCTAAATATTAATCCACTGGCAATTGGCTTCAATTGGGTCCTGTTCCAAACTGAAGGGATCCTGGTAGAAAAATCCTCAGCTGAACAGAGAATTCCAGTTCTTTGTTCACCAGAGAAGGTGGTACTTTTTGAAAATGTCAGAGAGGTATTGGGTACTCTGGGATCCAGCAATGTGTGTAGCAGCCATTTCAGCTCACAGGAAGCAATTTTTCTGCCAAGTCCCGTTTGCAGCCTCAGTACTGAGGCCAGCAGTAGGTTTGATAATGCACTAGTGGTGGTCCAGGTGAGCCTGAGGTTTGAGTCTATTAAGGGGATTTCTGTAGCACCATACATTTACTTTGTCAATATATTTTACTATGCATTTTGACATATATTTTCATATGTATTTTACTAAATTTACTCTGTCAGTCTAGTCACCAGTGATTAGCCAGTATTTAATGTTTCCAGGAAAATAGTTACTGTGACATTTGTTCTTAATGTTCCTTGCTTAAACTGTATTCTGGAAAGTACTTCAGTATACCTCATTGTAGTTAAACAGAAGTAAACCAAAGTGCCTTTGGCCACTATTTGCACAGAGGCCACTACTTAAAGCATTTTATCCGAATTAACAAAGTCTCTCAGGCTCCAGAAGACCAGAAATTCCTAACTAGAGGAACCCATGAGGTCCTGCTTGGCTATAAATATGATTGTGAAAAATCTGCAGGCACTTCCAATTTTGTCCTCAGGAGAGGCCAAAATAATAGTCGTGACCAGACTGACAGTCCCACACATTCTGAATATGAAATTCTTTAGGTTGATGGGTCAGAAATTCCACAAGTGCTTTACAAGAGTCAAATATTACTCAAAAATTTTCACTACTTGGAATATTGTCGATTATTTTCCTCAACATAACTTAGAACACAGTCCCTTGACATGATGCTGTTGGAGGGTTCTGGCTCTTTATAAACAGAATATGCTGTTAAAATAAAAAGGAGTTTCTCAACTTTTATGTCTGCATAATTTTCTAACTTCGCTCATGTTATCCTTCTTTTATGTAAACCTGCAAATTTTAAGCATGTAATAGGAATAACTATTTCAAAATAAAAAATCAAAACAAACAAAAAACCAAAAAAAGCCAAAAAACCCCCAAAAAAACCAACAAAAAATCAGCAGCAAAAAAACCCCAGACAACTATCAACAGTTATTTTGACCTATCTCTATGTGCAAGAAGTATTTTGGATTTGACAAGTGTGAAGGTTTTCTAGCAGAACTCCTACCCGAGTCCAGTTCTGAACCCAAAGACCCTCCTTAAGTCTACAGGGTCTCTTTTGGAGCCAGTTGAAGTGTGCCTTATTTTGTGGTTTTTTGGTAGTTCAGGAGTAGTAGGAGCATCTTGGTTTTTGCAAACAGAAAGGTCTTCGGGGAATTTGTGATAACTCTTCTTCAAAAAGGCTTCCAGATTCTGACTGATTCATGCAGAAAATGTCTTCAGGCAGATTAAGTTCTTTGAGTACCTCTACGTACTTCAATACACAGTTTCTCTCTTTAGTTTACCCTAAAACCCTTTTTCCTTTTAAGAAGTTAAAAAAAAAAAAAAACAATACAGGCAAGATTAAGAAATGGCAGATCTACAAAGCTGGGCAAGCTGGAATGAAAGCATTGCAAATATGCAGCTGTAACATAAGCAGTTTGAGCAGACCAGCCATAGTGTTGTGTGCAATTTCAAAGATTTACAATGAAAGCAAGCTAAATAATTTTTAGAAGCAACCAAAGAATGTCAGTGTCTTCGGGTCTCAAAAAACACTTAAGGCTAAATATCAGGCAGAAACTGATCTCTGGATTTGTAGTTTTGTTTGCTATTATGGTTTTTACAGCATGCTGAGATAAATTGATGTTTCTGCTAAAGGGATTACATACCTTGGAAATCTCCCAGCCTGCTGAATCTGCCTTTAAGAAAGCATTTCTTATGAGATCTTCCCTAATGCACTAAATATCCTTTTAGATTGAGGGCAAACTGGAAATACTCTATGATCCCTCTTCTGCATTGCTTTGTAAGAGTAGAACAAATCCCAAGTCCTTATAAAATCATTACTGAAATTATTAGGCATTTTGTCTGATTAGGGATCGACTTTAGACTGAGCAGAGGCTTCATGACTTTTCCCCATGGGACTTCCAAGGCTGATCAAAGTTACATTACTAATGCTCTGTGACTTATTTCCTTATGACTAAAATTTAAAGGCCACAAAAATAGGTTGAAACGGGAGACAGTCATCAATTGTAAATATAGAAAAACTTGTTAATCTAAGAAGCATGAGTGAAACCACTACATGTCTTTTATTTTTCCTGTATTTCATACATGAGTGTGAGCACAGTTTCGTTCTCATCTTTCACATGTCACTTTAAACACATAAATATGTGAAATTATGGGAAGCAGACTTAGTACTATGTTACCTGCAATACTGCAAAACTGAAATATGTAGCAAGACAATCACTGCCACACAAGCATCAGGGTACAGGGTCACACATACCACTTCAAACTGTGGAAAAACTGTTCATATGGGTCAAAAATTATGGAAATTTTCCATGAATTCTTGATGAATGAATAAATTCTTTACATTGTGGTTCAAAGGATGCAGGCAGTATGTAGGATAACAGCTTTTGTGGGTGGAACTCCCTGCCAAAGGGAAAATTCCACTTTGTCTTGGGAACAAAACTTTACTATTTGTCATCACATTTGCTCTGATAATATCAATGTTGGCTTTCCCCAAACTTCATGAAGATGTAAGCAGTTGGCAAACCTGATGACAATATGTAAATTACCCAGAGTGAACCTAATCTTGTATAATAAATGCCAATTTGACTCTAAATTTGTTAACAATATTTTAATGTGGTAATTGAGGTCAAGGGAGACTCCAGTTAAATGCTAAGCTATCTATAACTGTCAGTGTTAAATAGTACTTAGGTATCCTTGCTGAAAATCAGATACCAGGTTAACATATATCATTGGTCTTTGCAGCCAGAAATCAAATAAAGTTTATTAGTCTTGGCAGCATGTAAGTATATTAGTTTAGAAATGTGCAGCTGCAATTATCCATAGTTTTTTGGACTTGTTTTGTATCACAACAGGCCTGTAATTGCACTTTTTCCTGTTCTGGATATAATTTTGATTAGAAATCAAGTAATAAATACATGCCTAAAGGCCTCTGGAAATTAACTTGCATGTTTCTGTTCTATCAGCTGATTGATGAGGTTCAATTTTAACCATTCTATTCATGGTTTCACTTATCATTGCTTCTTTAAAAAGCTTTCCAACATCATGATAGACATGCAAGTGATGAACTTCTATTGCAGCTATGCTGAACTGAAATGCTTTTGTCTGTTAAAATATTCTGATTTCCCCTGAAGATGTTGGTATTCATTAAAAGATGTGTAGGTAATTGTGAGCCCATATGTGTCTGTTCTCTGATTAGAGCTGGGGTAACTGCAGCAGGTATAGGGGGATTCATGCAATAATCTCCGCATGGCCCCTCCATTTAGCATGGAAATGAAGGGTCCTCTCTTTCCCTCACACCCAGGCGCAAATAAATCCATAACAGGTGACTTGAACAGACTGTTGTAGGCTCAAGGAAATCCAAAAATGTATTTTTTAAAATGAGACACGTATGGGGATTTTTGTAGCGTGTTTTGGCTTTTTTTTCCTTTAGTGTGTATTTCACCTGAGTGTTATTTCAGTCAAAGGAGAACTGTGCAATTTCCTTATCCTAGATTTGTTGCTTGTTAAAGGGTCTCTATATTTAGCGTGAGAGACCTTTTTCCCTGCTGGAAATCAGCCTCCTTCAGTGTCATCAACCCCCTATTTGCAAGGGAAATCATTAGTTGAGAGGAGTGGTCTGTCTCTCCTTACACTCCACACAGCAGCACACAGCAGCTCTGGGACCACCAGTGGAGTCTCATGTGCAGTGTGTGGAAGAGATTTTGTGAAAAACACAAGTGCCTCATTTACTCTGGTTCCAGGTAAGGAGAATGGGGAATCCCCATGCACCCACTGGTATTTTCTGTGCCCTGTGGGACAGTCAGGGAATTTCTTTGCACTACCCTCGGTGGTGAGGAGAGGCAGAACATTCTGATTTTGCATGGACAGATACTGCTCTTTAACACAGCTCCTCAGAAACTTCACACAGAGCTGGGAGCTGCTGGTGAAGTGGGCACAAGGTCATGGTGGATGAGAAGCAGAGGGGTTTAGAGTACTAGAGTGGAAAGGTGTTTAGTAACAGAAATAATTTTGAAATAATACTTGTGGAAAATGTAAAAAAAATGTTTTACAATAATACTTGTGGAGGTCCCAGCTCATTTGATTCCAGCAATGCTTGCTCAGGACAGACAGCAGCTGCTTCTGTAGCACTCCTTAACACTGCAGCTCTGCTCTTAGTGCAGCACTGTGTGTATTAAAGGCCTAATAAGTGTGATTTCCAGTAGGTTTAGAGGAATTACTGTTTAATTCAAGATTTCAAACTTTAATAAACAATTAGTATTCAATTTTGATTCCAGGAAGAATAACTACGTCGTATTTTCTCTTATTTTCTCCCTTTAAATATAAAACATTGTCTTCCATTCTGAACACTCAGGACTCTGTAGAGGCATTACTGCCTATAGTTACCCTGACATCCATCCAGCCAATCTGGTTGGTTTGGGTATTGTTTAGCACCTTGTAAACTTTGCACATCTTATAGGTCTGTTCTGGCTGAATCACAAAATAAGTAATAGCTCCAATAAAATCAGCTTTGGTGGAAACACTTCATGATTGAATTTACAGAACAAGTAAAAAAAGTTGTGTGTATAATCCCTCCCTCCTTATTACTGCTCATAAAGGATAACAGTACTATAAAATGTGTTTATCCAGTGAATAAAGGTACAGCATGATAAACCAGTTAACAAAAAGCTGATGTTAAATTTAAGCAGATTCGATTATTTCTACTTCCTCTGATTTCAGACTCCCGGTGCAGGCAGAGGGGATGTTTGTCTGGGGGAAGAGGGGAACGGCTGGGCAAGGACTTTAGGATTTAGCCCCAGGCTTCAAAGTGGATTTAATAAAAACAAGTAATAACCTGCAATACACTGTAAACCCTGCAAGATATAAGAAAGAGAAGGTTGCTGAAAATGACCGTGCTTTTCAATACCAGTGAAGTGTGGACTATTCACAGTTAACATAGTAAATCTTGAAAGACTGATTCAAATCCCTTTGAAGTCAGTGCTTGTTACTCAGACTCTGAATCAGGTGAGCAGTTTGTGCACTCACTGATCAGCATAACATTTCTAGAATCATCTAATTCTCTATTAGAGTGCTTATTAGTTCACTGATGCCCAAATACATTAAAAATTGCATCACAGATGCTGTTCATTCTCATCTGCCTGTTTGCAAATTATACTCCAGGTATTACTGTGGCACCTGAACAAAAGATCGTGATATAATCTGGAGAAGTAGCACTATCAAAATCCCCACCAGGACCGAATGCAGTGCCTTGATTATCACACCTTCACGTGTAATTTAAGAATAATGTCCTTGTCTTTATTGGGAGCCAGGGCTGACATACAAAAACATTATTAGTAGCTCGGCTAGAGCAGCTGGAGCAGTGCAGTGGCACTGAATGCAGAAGAAGCAGTTCAGCCACAGAGCATCTTTTGTCTAGCAGTATTTCCTGCTCATCCTCAAGGGAATCCAACTAAACCCTGGACATTCAAACCCAGAAAATTGCTCTGGCCTTGGCTGGACTAATAGAAGTCAAAACTTCAATCAGGCACTTATTAGTTACTTTGCACACACGATATAAGGTGCCTTTGTTGGTGGCAAACAACTGCAATTGCAACTTGGAATTGACAATGAATTTTTTTGCTATCTTTGACTTCTCAATATAAGGTTAGGATTGGGTCATGTACCAGGGCTTTTACCAAATTAATGCTATCGGGGGAATTACGCTTAAATGGAATTCTTTCTATCTAAACAATTTGATCTAGTTTTCTCTGTGGTTATTCTTTGTCAGTTGGTATGAGTTTATAAAATAATTCAGACAAGTCAACAAATGAAACAATACATAAAATGTCATGTTTTGGAAGAGAAACAAGGATGTAGGCATCAGATCTTGTGTAGCTGCTTAAACCTGAAAGTTCTAAGCAGATTCTGTTGGGGTTTTTTCTCTTTGCCTAAGATTTTCCAACTTGCTTTTGATAGGAGGTACTAGTTTATCTTAAATCTAGGATATTTCCCTGGATTTTAGAAAGGTAATTTGTCATTTTACTGAGTCCTATTCAACAAAATCAAGTACTTACCCTGAGGAATTCTGTACTGCTATAATGAGAAATTATTCATACACAACTCATTTAAATGCCACTGCAAAGCTGTAGCCACATAAAGACGATTTCTTTATAAATGAAATCTGCAGAAATCAACCAAAGATGCACATTGTTCATTTGCCTTTAAGAGTAATGTTGATCACATGAAATGACAAAGCTGTTCTTGCCTCACTGGTTTTTCCAGATGTAGAAAATTGCCAGAAATAGAAAAGAAGAATAGCATATATGCAATATCTGACTTCAGAATCACAGATTCACAGATTAGAAGAATAAAATAAGAATGAAAACAAGCCTGAGCACAGACTTTCTAAGTGCATGGTTGATGGATTGATGAATGCAGAGCTTGTATTTGACTGATGACTCCAAATCTCACTGGAGGTAACAGAGGACTGACACCCCCTTCAACCTGCCCGAGTCAGAAAGAAAACCTTTTGGAATCACCTTATCAAACACCTAAGGCTGACCACAGGAGTCATGGTCAGGATTATCAATAGGAACCTCTTGGATTTGTTTAGGTCTTCAAACCTTGTTTATCTCAGGTAGAAGTTAAAACTGACATTCTTGTTTCCTTGTACATTTTTGCCACTTGAGCTGAAACAGTAAGGACTCTGCAATACTCCAACAAAAATGGGTTTTGGTCACAATTACATGTTTAGCCTTTTATTAGAATTTTGATTTGCTTTTTATCATCTCCTTCTTTTGACAGCACTTACGTTTACAGTATCAAAGATAACTTTAGGCAAAGTTTAAGTGAAAAAATATTTATAATAGAAATTGAGAACAATTTTCATTTAATAACGTGGTTCTATCAGTAACAGGGAGGGAAGCAATATTATGGAGTGAAATCATATGCTCCAAGAATTTAAAATTAAAATTGAAGGATAAAAAGAAGTCTGGGTGATGAGTGTTTTGTACAGCTATATCAAAGCTAGCTTTCAAAGTCAACAGTAGCTAATAAAATCTATAAAAGCCTATCTGACCTAAATAGCAACATACAGGTTTTGTATAAATGGTGCTGTTTCTTCTTGATTACATTAACAACACTTTGCATGTTTTTAATCAATGGACTTTTAATCAGTTAATTTTGATTGCATTTGTGTGCTTATCTTGATAAATTATTTTAATATACTCTAATTTTAACTATGTAAGCATAGTAGTCAATGAAGTTTAATTTGAAAGCAGTGCTTTCACCACTGACAAGAATTTAATTAACTTTTTATATTCTTCATGGCTAGGAAGCAATCCTTTGTTGTCCTACCACCTGAATGAATTGTGCATGATAGTGGAACACAGGTAGGGCTTCTTGTCTCAAGATATCTGCCAATTTAAACTCCATCAAGAAGTTCAAGCACATCTCTATACTGGTTGTTAATTGACAGCACTTCATAGATTGCAAAAATTTCTGTGATGACATCATTCAAAGTAATGCTCCTCTTTAGAATATTATACCACCTGATTATTTTGTTAGATCTTACTTAATCTTCTTTGAAATAGAAATAATTTTTGCTAACAACATTTATGTCAGCATCCTCTCCCATATGGTGTGAAATAATTTTAAGATGTTTTTAGAATATTACAGTAATTTCACAATTATAAGCCACACCTGAATATAAGCCGCACTTTTTTTCTTTTTTTTTTAGCTAGGATCCATGTGTAACAAAGTAACAAATTAGTAACAAAATCGTGCCAGATGGGTTTGGTGTCAGGTGCTCAAGTTGCAAACAGTTTTCATAGACCAGTGAAGCCTTTAAATGCAGCCCCAGGCGCCCTCCCCAGCCAGCTCTCACTTCCGGGTTGGCATTTCACCGGGATTTGTCCATAGATAAGCTGCACCTGAATATAAGCCGCACTACTGGGGTAGGCTGGATTCTTCAATGAAAACGGTGCGGCTTGTAATCGTGAAATTACTGTACCTTTAGATTGATCCCTTCTGTATAAGTGTGAAAATTTGCACCATAAGAAGTGAAGAAATGTCAGGAAGTACAGGGAAGGAGTTGAAATCAGTTGTAAGCAATTTCTCTCTAGCTCTATTTTCACAGTGCATACATTAAACCAAGCTGATGCAGCTGTTCCTCTGCCTTTTCTGAAATGCTGAGCTTCCTCCTTCCTGCCACACCCAGAAGAGGCAGTGCAGACTGGCCTTGTGCTCCTACCTTCCTGCAGGTATCACTGAGTTGCCCACCCATCAGTGCCCATTTCTCAGCAGCACAGGGATCACTGGGGAACTTCATCCATGTCCTTAATGCTCCTATTTCATGGGTTACAGGAACAATCTACAGGGGTGCCACTCTGCATCCTCACTGCAGTTCCAGGTTTGAATTCCTGCTCTTCCACATGCCCTAAGAGGCTCTGCTATGGTTCTAAATTGTCACCTGGGAATCCTCCAGGAAAGAAAAGGAAAGGCTGACTTCTCAGACCCCCTCATGTCTCAGCATGATTCCCTGCAGTCCAGTCTCTAGCTTTCAGTCAAGCCTTAAAGTTTCTGCTACTCCCTGTCTTATCTGGACCAACCATGGAAGGATCTTCAGTGGTTCTTATCACTTGTGAAAATGGGTTTTATCGAGGTTGTCCTCGTCTTGGATATTTACAGGATCCTCGGGTAGCTTCCTGTTTTTTTACTTGTGTTTCAAAGTCCATGAAAATAGGATGCACTGGTTGAATGATTTCTGTTCTCTGTGAGAGCCAGTCTCCTAAAGCATTTCAAAGAGGGAAAGCCTTAGACCAAAACCTGCCATGAAAGAATGCTCAGAGCTGACTTTAGAGCTGGCATTTAGCAACACAGAGGGTGATAAAGTTATACAGTGAGAAACAATTGTGTTTTATCTTACTTCTGTGGTACAG
Organism: Sialia sialis; assembly: GCA_009812075.1. NCBI lineage: Eukaryota > Metazoa > Chordata > Aves > Passeriformes > Turdidae > Sialia > Sialia sialis. Next base: position 12,403,015 of record VRYO01000100.1, on the reverse strand, counting down.
GAGTAGGCAAGAAATCCAAGAAGACTATAGTCCCTAATCTTTACATTTTGGTAGATTTCTTTTGACATTATTTCAAGGATTTGTGTATTTTTCTGTATTTCTGCTGTCTTTTGTTCAAGCAATGGACGAAGTTTATAATCCTTTGAAGTTTTTCACAAAAATCACTGTGCAAGGGAACTGTACTGCATATTAACACATCCACACTAGTGTAGGTGAAATAGAGATACATTTTCAGACCAGAGTGAAGATTGTGTCTATTGTTTGCTATCAATCATGGCAATAATATTGCAGGACCTATAAAATCAGAATGTTTTTATGTGGACATCCCATGGTCTTGTTAAAATTCCTAGTGCCACTATTTATTTCCTTTTCATAGTTCTGTTTTGTATGTATCCCACGAAATAGGTGTGTTTTGAAGTTATTAATGTTAGAAGGTGTTAGTAATGGCAATTTGTGCAGATTTATTGAGTTCTAAAATGTAAAAGGACTTGAATTGTTGATTTGAAATATCAGAAACAGGATGCAGTTCTGCAGTTATCAGAACTGGCAAACTATAAAAGAATTCTCTTTTACACTAGTACTAACTTTTGACAAATTTGTAATTAGCAGACACACCTTGAGCAGTCACATTTTAAATGGCCTGAAAATTTGACAGTTTGTTTTCGGCATGTGAGAAGGAAAAGTTATCACATGTAACTATTCAGCCTCAAATACTTGCCTTGATATCTAGTGCTTATGCAATGTGACCTACAGATGCTATGTTCAAGTTTGTAATATTTAATTATAAACAGTTTGTAATATTTAGTTCTTTGCTAAAACTTGGTAACATTCAAGTTTCATCTAATATTGAATTTTATGTCTATTTAGAGATGCCTGAAAGCTGGTTTCAGAATGTCTGCTGACAAACATTTTAACTACAGCTCTGCATTGAATTCACTATTATCAGACTACAATTATTCAACTGATATTATAAAACAACTAAGTTACTGCCTACTAATATGAAAGAAAAGCGGAAATAAAAATTGCCAACCTTAAATACTAGGAAAATAGTGATTAATCATCCTGTTCGTGTAAACAGGGTTATTGTTCTTTTTGTAACATGACATCAAGCCAAAAGTATGTGATTGATTTTATAAATCAGTCATACCATAATTTTTTTCTTTCAATGCACTCTGCATTAATACCATGCCTCTGGCTTGTTTCATTTAATTTCTTCCTTGCCAATAGAAAGTAAGCAGCTCTGCATGTTTGTAGGCAGTAAGCACTTCTCTGAAAAAAAAAGGCACTGGAAAATAAAAAAATTTAAAAAAAAAACCACAAGAGAAGGTAGAATTTGGGGATCTTCCAGTGGGAATTCAATGATAAGCATGATAAGCTTGTTTTGTGTTTGGAACTGAAGAGTTAGATCTTCTTTTAGGCTTTCAGAAATTGCTCCTGCAATAATAGCTTTACTGCTGTTAAACCTCTCACATAATATGCAACACCTTTCTGACTCTTTATAAGGATTTCCAATATCTAGCAATGGCAGATAACACTCAAGACTGCATCCTGACCTTCAGCTCTATGACTGACTAGGCCATTTTTTCACTGTCCTTGTGTCCTTGTGAAGCACCAAGCTTTTTCTCAGCCTTTGTTTTTATTCTGATTGCTAACCAGGCAATAACTCAGCTACCTTTCTACTTGCTCATAGAATCAGGGAATTTGACCAAGGCAGAAAGCCAGAAATCCAAGCAGAGGGGATTTGAACTACAGTTCAAATTCTGTTTTATTTGTGTTAAACTATTTATTGACTCCCATGTGCTGGAGCTCTTCATAATCCATTTGATAAATTAATAAAAAATGATCATAAATACTTAAAAGTGCAGATTTTGTATTTTGTCACTGGCCCTATCTTGCTCAGAGTAAAATGTTGTTTCTATTTTACATCAATGTATCCTTCCTCTTGTAAGAATTAAAGTACTGCAAGCTTTAGCATACATTCTAATATTTGACAGATCAAGAATACACTGATGGAGGCCTCAATTAATTTTCTGGTAGAGCCTGTAAAGGTCAAGTAAATCTACTATCATTTATGGATACCAATCTTTATCTGCCTTGTGCTGTGATATGGGCTGCACTGCCCCGTTGAAGTTCTTCTAAGGTTTCTCTGGTAAGACCTCTTTGCCTTATAGTTGTTGGTTTGCTATGATAACTTCTAACTCTTTCTCTCAGTATGCAGTGTCCACATCCTGAACACATTCAACATGTCCTTCTAATTCTGGAGAAGACAAGCTGTTGGCTAAGATTTATTGAATTTCTTTTTTCATGGTGAATTCTCGCCATTTAACATTCAATATCTTTTATAAGTGCATATAGTTTAGAAGATGTCTTATTTCCTGCCTAATGTTTCAGTAGATCTCCACTTCTCCCCAGCTGTATGTTAACATTTGTGGGGTCAATAATATAGATTGGTCTTGGCACTCGGCTCTTTCAGATGCCCTCACACTGGTCTGTCACATCATGAAACCTTGGCTTGGTTTGTTGTTGGCACTGCAAGAATCATCTGAAATACAGCATAAAGTCAACTATTTTACTGTAAATATCATATGAATTATATGTATTGCATCAAGGTTCTCATTTACCATTTTAGTAAAACTATGCCATAGTAATTATGTGTATGTAGTTTTTAAATTTTCTATTTCTTGTGTCAGAAAATTAGTCTTGTTACCTGCTAAGAAATTTAAATTCACATTTCTAGCAATTGAAAGATGGTGCCTCTTATTTATTTTTGGTATCCTTTTCATTCTTCTGTTTTCAGTTTCTGGGCTTCACCCTACAAGCCTACCACTCTCTACTCCACATGATGGTTACATAAAGGCTTTTGTTGCTTCTTTTGCTACTTTGTGCCACTATTTACTTCTGTTAAACATATGGATCATGTGAAAATTATTATTTTAAGAAAAGTGCTTTTTTTACATTGTGCCTTTTCTTACACCTGAATTTCATGCCTTCCAGAATATTAGCTTTGCTTTTAAGATTCAAAACTGACCTGGAAACAATTTCAGAGACAATTTACCTATATATGCACTTATTTCTTTTTTCCTAGAGTATATGGCAGAGTGTGCACATGTCCTCCTTACTTTGTAGATACCCAGGACTTCTTCCCCAGGTGAATATGAGCCTCTTTCCCCACTGGTCCAGCTGCCTTTTTGCCAGGGCAGCTGAGCAGCATCTGCTGTGTGTATGTACATGCAGTGATGCTAAGATGCCTGCAGCATCCTGGCTGAGCCGGGAACATTATTGCCATGTGGAAAAGCCCTCAGAGCTCTGTCATTTACAGTGTGCAGAATGCCTCTCACTTCTCCTCCAGGAAAACTGGCCTGTTCCTCCTTTTTGCTTGTGTCATTCTTTTTCATGGTCACATTTAACATCTGCTGGCAAATGCTTTTACATAGTGAAAGGCAGGACATGGCACGGTCACATTAGAGTAGCAGGCAATTTTTAAATGTTTTATGTTTGGCATGGAAAGAAGGCCAAGAGCTTACCTGCTATGCACATGATCAGAGTAGTTAAATGGACAGGCACATATTTAAAGCTGAGGCAGTAGATGTGGGGCTGTTTGTTCAGTACTATCCCATCACAGAATTACACAGCTCGCTGTGGTTGCAGTCTGATAATTATTATTGATTCGCTCTCAGGCTGTCAATCTGGGGACAGCGCTAAAGCAGTCCATGATGGACAGAAAGAGGATTGGACAGCCACCATCCAACGAGGAAACTTCATCTTGAAAATGAACTTAGATGAGATGGTGCTAGTGGATAAGGGTAATTGATGATTGTTTCAGAGTGGAAGTAGGGAAAAAGGAGAGATAAAAAATTCTTCTTTGGCATTCATCCTTAGTGTCCTGGAACACTCCAGGGACCGTCTGCAAACTCTATAAATTTAAAGTTTCTATTTTTAATGGTTAGGCAAATATATTGCTCTAACAATAAGTAGTGATTAGCTTGGGGTCATCAGGATCCATGAGAAAGACAGAAACAGTACCTGAGGGAAATAACTTTAGTCAACCCAGACATGTTATCTTGGTCTACTTCTGAGTTCCTAAACATAAGCAAATCTTACCACATTTCGGCTGGTTTAAGTGTTTAATAATTGAGATGTAAATATTAGCACTATGAATCACTACATTAACCACTTGCACCACCAGTAATGAGACAGTTATGAACTGTATTTTGAAGCATCCATACTTGCAATATTTTTGTTTTAAAAACCGCTCTATTTAAATGTCATCTCATGACAGAATACACAGATATAACAGAAGTGCTGGACAGTATAATCTGACCAGAATCTCCATTTATGACGTGGTTTGCCTTTATACTTCTGAAAAGCCATACAAAATGCTTGAGATGGAGAAACCATAATAGAAGAAACAAAAACCTATCTACACAGCTTGATATATCTTTTTAGATGAATTATGCCCAAGCTTTAACTTCAGCACTGATAATGCTTGTTGCAATTTCCTTTGCTCTTTGCTAACTGAAGTTGACCCATTGTGAGTTCAGTTGGGATTTTTCCTTCCTGGTCATCTTGCATGTGCAGGATATCTGGAATGTCAAATTTCCTATAAACTCCACAAACAACAGTGTGTGAATTCTGAAGTGCCAGCTAGAAGCAAGCATTATTTATGTGCCTGCCAGCTGATAGTAGTACCTCAGCCTCTCCTGAAAAATAAACTTCTGGGCAGAGGGGAGCAAATGATGGTCTTTCCCTCTTCAGAAACACCAGATTTACTCCAGTGTAAGTGCTGCAGAGGGAAAGCAGGATAAATAGTGTCTTTTGCCACTTGTGATGTCTTCAGCAGGTAGGGAGGGCTCAAACCCTCTCCTGCCCCTTGAGGAACAACAAGGTTTCTTGCAACTCCAAGATCTGGGGTGATCACTGCAAGCTTGCTGATTGGGTTAACTTCTTGTTCACTGTTATGTTTAAATCTTTCCCTCATGTTTCCTTTGAACCTAGCAGCTGCTGCATTCATCTAAGTAGTTTCCCTGTTGGTTTTTTTTGGGTTTTTTTTTAATTTGACTGTTCGAATACTAAATATCAGCCACAGGAGAAAGAGGTCATGTACTAAGGAAAAATCACTTGGATTTTTATGTAAGCCCCTTCAGGGACCTCTCTTAAATGCCTAAGGTATGACACCAGTCTTGCAAGATTTTTATAGAGAAAGAGATGTGGTCCTGCAGAGAACAAGTCTGAGCAAATGTCTAACTTATGTAGCCTGGGTCAGTTCTGTGCAAAGGTTCTCTCCTATCTTTTCCCTTTGATGCTGCCCCTACAAAGGCTGTGGCCAAGAGACATCTTTCCCCTCTGCATCCAGGGAGAGTCACATAATGCTTGATCTGACACATTACCTTGGCTGCTGTTAGAACTTCCACACCTTCCCTTGAGTCCCCAAAGCAGCCAAGTTTCAGCCTTCAGCAGCAGAGAAGGGCCTGAGCAGGTCTCTACTTTCTAGTTGAAGGTAGAGCCAGATGGAGCTTTAGTAAGAGGAGTATCAGCCTGGAGCCACTGGGGCACAGCTGGGGTGTGAAACAGAACGTGCGCTCCATGGTTGGAACGGCTGGCCAAATTGTGATGCTGTTTACAAGGTTTCTTAGGATGGATCAGGTGGTACCTACCAGATACCAGCCTCTCCCAGCCTATAAAGCTGCTTGGACTTCATGGCCATGATACTCAGTTTCTAAAAAGTCCATCTTTTAATCAGATTTGCTGACTTTCACGGTCATGGCAAGGTCTGTCTAATCTTGCATCTTTTCCCAGAAATTGCGACTTGAATAAGGCTGTGTAAGCTGAAGAATTGTTTCTCTGATAAGATTGTGGTTTTTCACTGTGGATATTAACTTGCATCTTTATTATACATATTAGCTAGATTTCTTGGCTATCCCTACTTACAGCAACAATAGCTGCTGGTCCTGGACCAAGCTCAATAAGTGCCAGGAGAAAACAACCAGTTGTCCACAGACTATTTGTGTGCTGCTCAAAAATAACTAGAATATCACTGTAAGTACCTTGACTCCAATATCATGTCCTATAGTTGGGTTGCCCTGTGACACAGGTTATTGTTTGCAGTTCCCTGTCCCAGGCAAGCTGCAAACCAAGGAACTGAGCTATCCACCAAGGATATCAAAGAGAAACAACTGTGGCTCAGAGAAACACAACTGCTCCCATCTTTTATCCACCAGGTAGCAGAAAGAATCTGTGGCTCTATAGATCCTCACTTCTAGGAAATAGCAGCCCAGCCTGTGAGCTGGTCAGCCTGGCTCTGGGCAAGTCCCCCAAATCCCTCCCAAATGAGAGGACTGAGGGTCTCTGGGGCCACATGAGGGGTACATGTTGTGACGAGCAGGTAAAGGAGGTTAGAGCAGCACATTTATAGTGTGCTAGATTTTTTTAAGTTCCAAGATGTAATTTGACAACCTCAGCAGGAGCTAATTCCACATTCTGGTAAATTCCTCCAGAGGCAGCATTGAGGACTAAGGGTGAAGACATGGCAGTGATGGTGATGGCTGTACCCCAGGTGCTGTGCCAGAGCAGAGGAATTATTGACTACATTCGGCAAATGATGGGAGATGGCTGTGCTCTGACAGGGAAGCAGTGCCCCTCTCTTAACTGCTGGAAACAGAAAGTGGTGGCTACTCACAGAAATGATTAATACAAGAAAGAGACTGATCCATCAGTCCTTTGAAGAACACCAATGATTAATGGGTCTTAGCACCAGAATTTTCTCCTAGCACAAAGAGTGCCTGCATGCTCTTAGCTTTGAGGGGCACAGTGCTACAAACTGGTGTGTGGGGTGGATTTTCTGGAAGCCAGAGGTCTGCAATTGCTGGGAAGCAAGCTGCAGCTCACAATATTGAATTTTCCGAGATCCCTAAGCAGACTTGCAGGTATAATAATTGATCACAGAACATTGTAGGCTGGTCTGAGATGTGCAGAGATGAGGCAGAAAAATGTGCCATTCCTCAACTGCCTCATTCTGCTTCTGTCTCCATCAGGCTTTTTGTGCCACATCTGCTGCCTTGGGTTTTTCAAGCATCTCCCTCACCTCTGACCACTGAGTGGCAGCTATTGCCAGGTGACGACCATCTCCAGAGGCTCACCTTAATGTCTGTGCATTTTGTTAGTACTGTGGTGTTTTAGCTGAGTCCTTTATTTTTTTCTCTTACAGTACCAATGTCATACTCTGGGCAGGCATTAGGAAGCAGGAGTTTTTTAACAATCAGTCCTTTTGGCCTAAGGCTTTGTCTTAGTCATTTTTGCCTAAGACTTAGTGGCCTAAAAGTAATGTTCTGCACTGGATGGTTTAGTAAATTTTAACAGATCTCTAAGCAGCATTGCTGTTCTCCTAGAAATAGAGCAATAATCCAAAATAAGACTCTCACACCTAAAACTATCATGATATTTATTCCCTACCTTTCACAACTGTGAGTCTGATCCCCCCCAGAAGTACCATGTCTGGATTTGTGACCTGAGTCAGGGTGGGGGTGGGCAGGAGCCTCGTGAAAAGAGAGCACGATAATCCTGTAAATGCTTGGGACACACTTGTACATCATTTGAATGAGGCTGTGTCAGTCAGCAGGTAAGCAGTTTTGTAATAGAAAAGAAGCTGGTGTGCAGGAGCTGCCCTGCAGTCCCACACTTGGAGCAGGTGTTACGATAAGATAATGGTCGCTTGTAGTAACCCTTGTGAATCACAATCCTTGAGGAAAAAGTAGGGACAAGCCCTTCAAATTGGGTTTCAAAAGCATATAAAGAGTTGACCTTACAGAGGTAGTTCAAGGAATAACCTAATCTTTCTGTCCCATATCCCCCAATGTACAAAAGCTTGCCTGAAATTGAAAGTGTGTGTGGGGGAAGCTTGTAAAGGCAATGTTGATACCAAATAAAGAGACTGGTGTCCTCACAAAATCATTTACAGCCTCTCTCTGCAATCTGCAGAGGATTACAGGTTTGCAGCATGTTTATGTCTGGCTGAGACCAAGAAGGTTTTGCTGCAAAATGGTTATCAGGGTAGAATCAAAGCATAAACAACAGCACCGAAGTAGAAAGCCTAACGATTCGAATGAATTGAGTAGAAGAAATGATGTGTCTTAAAGACAATGTTGCTAGAAGAAAAATTTATTTCTGCTATGGGCTTTTCCTATTATTAAACTATAGCAAACCCCTGTACACTCACAGACTTGCCTTCTGCAAAACTAACATAATTTTAACAATTAAAGATTGAAGTGTGGACTTCTGAGATGATCCCTTATGACCTACACTTTATTAGATTTATGTTACCTTTTGATATGTTCTATTTGTTGGAAGCCCCAGCATCCTATCATTATGATTCAAACGTGCTTTTCTCTCTGCTCACAAATAATTGATGCTCCCTTTGCACAAAGCATAGTTTTCAGCTGATAAGCAGCAGGGTAATTGGCACCTTCACAGGATATTAGGCAGAAAAAAAGCATCACACTTAGCAGACGGGAAGCAAACAGGAGAAGGTAACTAAATAATTGTGGTAGTGTACTCAGGGCTAAATGCTTCTTCACAAGTTCTGTATGTTTGCATTATCTGTAGTAAATATTAAGATCTGTATTTATCAGCAGAGGGGTGGGGGTGCAGAAGGGGGAGACTTTGTGACAGGAATACTTGTAAAGGAGGGGCATTGCTGGCAGTATATGGCTAGAATATGGTTTAGTCACTTAAAGCCACTGTGCAGCTTTAAATGCATCTACATGCAGCACCTCTGTGGTCCTCTGTTACAGTGGGTGTGACATAAATTAACAGCACTGTCATAGCAGCTAGGTGCCTGTGAATAACACTGAACTGCAATGGATTCCTGTGAGGATGTGTGCCTACAGACTTGCAGACTTAAAAAAAATTTTGAGGCAGCCAAGAGCTTCTTTCAAGTCTAAAATCTTAGTCTACCCTGGGCAGATAAAAGCTTTTTGGCTGCTGTCACTGGCAGTGTCACTGTGCCTGTCAAAATATTTTAGTTTGTTTGACTTTGTAATGCTATTCTGATATGACTTTTGTAATGTCCAGCAGCTGAAAGCTACGCATTTATTTTGAGATTATATTTTCAGGTTTAGCCATGTACCTGTTAAAAGTAAAACCATCAAACAAATGAGTCATATCAAATGAGCAATCTCACCAAATTCAGCTTTTATAAGCTTTGGATGATGTTTTTAATAAGTGTGATATTTCACACCAGTGATTTATTTTCTTTATTTTCTTTGTACATATTTTAGACTTAATTGTAAGTGCATTGATGCATCTGCTTGGATACGACACTGAGTGCCCCAGAAATGTGTATAAATAGAAAGGTTAAAAATCAGCATAACTCTATGCGATGCCTTATTTTGGGCAAAAACATTTCTTTTTACTAAGACTCACTCCTAGTAGCTACTACTCAAAACTTCTTTATATGCTGTGTAAGTGTATGAGAGGAAGAGAATTTTATATTTACAAAACAATTTGGTGATGAACTAGATTCTGTTTTCTGGACATAGGCCAGTTCTTTATGTTCAATAGATATTAGAATATCTTTTTGAATGTGTACAGAGCACCAATATACATGTATGAGGTTTAATTATTACTACCAGGTTACAAAGGCTGTGGCAATGCATTTTGTTGGATAAGAATAAAGAGTGTCAGTGGAAATAAGACCTCTCACATTATACAACAGCTTGTAGCCAAGACAAACACTTGTGTCTGTCCTGATGATGGTGTTGCTGTATTTGTTTTCCAATTACATCTTGAGTGAACTCAATAGAGCACAGGGCATGATGGGAGAAATCGCCTTTCGCTGCAATTACTCTTTGTGATCTGCCCAGAAATAGGAGAAGAAACATTGTGGCTTCCCCTCCTTACCTGATTTCTGAGTACATTCCTCAGTCCTTGTGCTGAAAGATGAACCTGTGGCCAAAGGAGCCACCTAGCAGAGCTCTCAGGTCGGGTCCTATTTCTCACTTGCATGCACAACAATTACACCACAGAAGAGGATTGATTTCTCCAACCAATTATGCTTAAACATGCTAAGCTTGTTATCGAGCCACGTTGTAGTTATGTAGAACACTGTGCTTATGTGGTACAGTGCTCCCACCAATGCTAATTATGAAATGAGCTCTTGCTGTCTTCACAATGCACAGATGGTGACAGTCTAGGTCTGAGTAACACACGTAGGGAGGCAGTGTCATAGCTCTTCATAAAGTATATATTTAGCTAATTATGGCTGTGCATCCCTCACTGGAGTACCTGTCACACAGAATTATTATTTTACAAGCTCACAAATTTGTTATAGCAACAAGTTTCCTATTTAATCTCTCCAGAAATAATAATCAGTTTGAACAAACATTCAATTTTTCTCTTTTGGGCAGAAATATAAATACTGGTTTTATTGGAGAATACCCTCGCAATTATCACAATTAAGCTTTTTCTCAGGCTTTTGGAATATCTAGTGTGTTTTAGACAATCTTTTGTAGTATTCCTCTGCTGCTAGCAGGAATCTGAGTCAAGGTGAACATTGTGGCTCTACCTTACAAGCAGCCTTCTAACCCAGTAAGTGACAGTGTACTTAATATTGTTACAGACATTCATTTATAAGTCACACTTTTTATCCTCCCCTGCATGCTGAGTGTGATTTAGGATGATACTTTCAATGCCAGGATGACAACTTGGAATTCTTGATATGATGTGCAATATTGGGACAAGGGAAGGCAAAGCCTGCCTGTTCAGATCACTGAATAGGACACTTAACCATTCTTCTAAAATCACTGTTAGGCCCTGGTAGTGCATTAAGTGGTTTGAGATTTTAAGATGAATAGTGTGTTTTTATTAATATGTTATTTGACTCCTTTTACCGTTGGTAAAGGGAGGAGGTCTTGTGACTAAAGCAAAAACTGGAATCAGATGTGGCTCCATGTCACAACTGTGCCAAAGTGTTGATTTCTCTTGGTTTGCTCTGTTTTGGGTTTGGGGTTTTTTGTGACAAATCATTTAATCTCAATGTTTCAGTTCTCCAGCTGTAAAATGGAAATAATAATAATGCCTTGTTCCCAGCTTTTGCTTGTCTTATTATTGATGACTGCCTTCTCTTTGGGGGTTAGACTTTCCCTTGCTTAAAGGCTTAACACAAAGAGATCCTAATCTCAGCTGCTTTAATACAAATAACAGCTACAAAAAATAGTGCTATTACTACCTGGGCATCAGCATGACTTGTGACATCAGTATCATGCTGACAAGCTCCTTACCTCTCAGGATTTGCCTTGCCCATCTTTGCTCCTAATCCTAATGTATTCAGTCCCATGGTGTGGAAAAACATCTTCATGGTTAATACTCCTCCCTCATGAAAGGAGCATTACTCTGGTTTTCTGGCTATCTCTGCTTGCCAGGAGGAGCTGCTGGCACTGTGTTCTGAATACACCACTGCTTAGTTGTTACACTCCAAGAAACCTTTTGGTTACTCCTGGCATTTATTTCTCCAGTGTGTGTCCATTTTTAGAAATTTGGATCTTTTGAGAAGTGTAACCACCAGTTACAGCATTTTCTGCAGCACCTTTTATTAACTGACACAATATTCCCGACCCTCCTCCTCCCCTTTCCCTTATCATCTTCCTCAGGTTTATACAGACCTTCCCTCTAACAGCAGCATGAAAATAGGAAAAATACCAACACTGAGCTGTTTATTCAGGGCAGAGTTTCCTGACGCTCTCAGTTGAGATGATTTCAATATCTCTCCTGGAGGTCCTTGAGGATCACATGGCCTGCAATCAGCCCCACAAATGCTGCTGCCATCTCCAGGTGACTGGGCACCAGGTTTCTGAATAGTTTCCATGGCTGCTATCTTGCTCTTTTCTGGATGGTGACCTGCAGGATTTCAGAATGATCTATTTGGTCTGCAGCATCCTCTGTAGGCAACGTGTATCCTGCCCTAATGCAATAACACAGAGTGGAGTAATGGTGCCTAGGAACAGGACAGTTCTCTGCTATAATCCTCGTTAGCAAGTGAATGAAATGAGCATTTATTCAGGAGTGGATCTGGCTAGTAAGGCTAATATATTAAATGGCAGTGAAGTCCACCTACCAGAACATGTATTACAGCCTTAAAAGATCTAAAATGTTAGAAATGAAAGCTACCATTAAAGAAAATTTAAAGGTAGGTTAAATGCTTTTATGCTGGGTAGAAGTATCGTAAATTAAAGTATTTCATTGTGTTTATTACAGTTTCAGCCAAAGGAAATAATAAATGCAATGACTGGCTGATTAAAAAATATCCTATTATAGGGTAAGTTATTAGTGGGCAGTGACCCTAATTAGCAGGGCAATAAACTTGAAGATTTGCTTATGATGCAGCTGTTGAGACACCATATGGTCCAGGTAGACTTTTCCCTGAAAATGAGGAACCCAAGGTTTTCAGAAGAAACAAACCAAAAAAAACCTGGTTGATGAGGGTCCCTGGGTTCCTGGAACTGACACTGCATTGTAGGTTGCAGACCATAACTGTCTTGTAAATTTATAGCTTGAGTAATGAGAAGAGGCTACAACACAGTTCTTGTGTGATGCTCTGAGCAAATGTGCAGGCCCAGATAACGAAGCTCTTGTCCAAGCTCTCCTGGAAATAAGACTGACTTCCATTTTCTTCACTGCACTTGGCAATTAAGCAAATGAGTAAACATGAACTCTTAATAGTTGCCTTGATAAAATACATAATAAAATGCATTTTTTGAAGGGAAGGAAAGGGAAGAAAACAACTGTAATAACAAAATTCAGTGGATCAGAACTTCTTTGCCATCAGTCTCCTCTTTTCGGGGTGTCTCCCTTGCAATTTCCCTTTCTCCTGTCATTTATTTGCCAAGGTCTTTCTTTTTAGTTCCTAAATCTCTAGGTGACCATTGCATGGTTTGTACAGTGCCTAGAACAACCAGACCCTATCCCAATTGATGCCTTTAATAAGGGTTTTTTTCATCAACCCATCCTGAAAAACTCAGAGAAGTCTCAAGTTGCTCTGCTTCTTTGATTAACTATAAAGATCTTTTCTGGCAATTTTAGAAGAGCCCAGAAGCATTCTCTGTGTTTGTTGATGCATTTTATCTTTAGAAATAATGACAAATTTTAGAACTAATTATTTGTGTAAGTTAATAGATTCAAGTTAGGGATGACTAATTTAATCATGCTTAGATGTCCAGCTATCTGATTTGCATGTTTAATCTGGTCATAGGCTTCTAAGGGCTAGTAAGTGCTCCTGTACTTACTCTGAGTGCAAAACTGATGGATAAAATTAAGGTCATTTTCCAGCCTCAGGCCTAATTATGTGCAGGGTGGCCTTGAGGCAGCAAAATTAATCATGTACATTTAGTGGGGCAAAATGAGGAGCTCCAAGCCAGGGGGCCATCTTACTGCTAAAATTATTTGTTTCACCACAACCTAATGTACAAATGGGAAATTCCCTGGTTCACTCTTCCTTCTCAGCTGCTCAGGGGGAAAATAGTTATTAGACTATGTTATTAGACAACTGTATGGATTGCTATATGTTTTGAACTTCTTTAGCCTTTTTCTCTCTTCAAATTTTTCTTGTTTGAAAATGATAAAGAAAATAAAGTATTTTTAAATTCAGTTTTGCCTGTAGTTAGGGATAGAGTCATTCCCATTGTGTCTGGGGGCTGAATCAAATTCCACTGAAGATTTTAGATGTTTCCTAACTGCTTGTGAGTGGTTTTGAAATAAGCTATCTTTGGCCTAAAATGAAAGCACAGAATTTCTTAGCAAAAAGTTACATTTGCATAATTAACAATTTGACTGTAGTTACAAATTTGCTGATAACTGGACAGGGTTTTAAGGCAAACTCTTCGGAATCTGGGTGATGCCTTATCTGTAAGTAGTTTCGCAACATTTTTCCTCACAAACCTAATTTATCAAAAAAAAATCAAAAGCAAATGAATATTTTTATTGCAGCCATTCCTTGGCAAAAATCCCTGCTTCCCATAATGCCACCTGACATTGCTTGCCCTGTGAAATTTTTACTGCTACTGTGATTATTCAAAGATATTGCCATAAAATATACATGAATCATGTTCAGCAGTAACCCTTAGTATCTGGGGCTGTGATCAAACATGAAAGCTGTGTGTAACACATTTATGGGTTTTGGGACCTTGCAGAAGGTGGACCTGCTGCATCCCCCACAACAACACTGGCATGACTGGAGCCTTGCACTGTATTTCCTACCCCTGGTGACTGAGGCTCCACTTCCTGCTGAAATTCCGAGGCCACAGAGCATCATCATCCTCATCATCTGTGTGCATATGTGTATGTAAGTATAATAATGTTTGCAAAGCTTTCATGCACTTCCTCCCTCTGCTGCCTCCTTCCCCAGTGATTCAGTCACTTCATATTGTAATACTTTGTTGACTATTGATTTTTGGTTAAGGTTGGAGCCCAGTACAACTGTATGAGCATTCGTTGGCTTTAATTTGATGTTATGCTGCTGCCTTCCATTCCATATTGACAGGCATCCTCTTATTTTCAGATTGGTGTCCATTCACTGATGAACGCGCACTAGGGGGATCATGACCTTTTCTCTTATCTGGACAGCTCTTGGCTTCATGAACATTTTTTGCTGCAGGGTGTTATTAACAACAGGGTGATAGAACAAAGAAATGAAGCAATGGGAAGCACATCAATGTATGAAATTTGCTTTATTAGGATTCCCCTGAGGCCAGAGCAGTCCCTAATTACAGAGGTGTTACATCCCTTCTTGGGATAACAAACTATATTTTTAGCAGTAATGAGAGCATGATTTTGAAATCACTGTGTGGTCATCCTCCCACTGTACAGATGCTTGTTAATGCACATTTTCCCAGATACTGACTTTGAGAGAAACGTACAACAAAAGGAAACTAAAATCTGTGAAATTACCTACCTTCAATTGAACAAAGCATCATGCTTTTCAGTGTATGTATTTTGAATTTTGAGCTTTCCTGACAGTCTATTTCAGCATTCAGGAATGCAGTATAATCTGTAAAATAACCCAGTTTGTTAATATGCTTACACAGAGCCAAGGCCACAGTGCATTGGTGATGTGAGTGAGTCTCTTGTAGCATCAGGATGCTCTCTTTTTTCATCATCTCATCTGAGATGAAATCTCATCTCATGAAATCTCATCTGAGCATGCCTGGGAGGTGAGCTGGCATACTGAATCTCCAGGAATAGGTTTTGGTTGATAATTCACAGATTCTTTGTTCCATCTTGTTACAATTCCAGAATATTCTATTTTAATCTTTAGGCCTTCCTGCTCTCAGGCTTCTGACACAGACCAAAGACAAAATGAAGAGCAATAAAAATATGCTTATTCTATGTACACATGCTTATTGTAACCCATCCAGCATGTAAAAATAGTGTGAGTTCTGCAGAGCTCACCTTGTCCTGCACAAGCTGGGCGTGCTCCAGGCACAGGAGACTGGGAAGCATCACTGCCAAAGGTGGAACCTGCTGATTACCCAAGAAGTGGCCCCTAGGCTACTGCCACAGCTTCTGACTTCTCATGTCAAGTGTATCTGGCAACTTGGCCCATCTCAAGACTTGTGGTATACAGAAAATAAAAAAAAAAAGAGAGAAAAAAAAAAAAAAAAACCAAAAAAAACCACCTAGAGCAGGGGAGCCAACACTAGCAGTTGAACAGTGTGAGTATCCTCAGAGATTTTGATTTGCACTCTTCCTGCTCAGTCCTGCTCTGTCCCTTCCCTCCCAGCTGTGCTGGGCAGCGCTGTGTGTGACAGAGGCTGTGTCACACTGCCCTGCTTGGCTGTCACAGCTTTGCCACTTCATCCAGCTTCACTGGGTGTGTGCCATTGCCTCTGCTGCCTTGCCCTTCCAGCATCAACCCATTTTAGCAGTTGGTGTAAGAGATTCTCACTCAGGGAGAGGCCCTGTGGGGCAAATTTCAGGCCTAGAAGGGCACATTAGGCGGTAAAATGGCAACTCAGGTTTAATCTGATTTTGGAGATATTTCTTTGTCATTGAAAAAATCAGAAAATCTTCTAGCAAAGACCTTTTAAAGTTCTTCATCAAGATTTATTGAAATATTCTGCTTTCTTGCCATGCTATTTGCTGTTAATTAAAAAATTGTGGGAAATAAAACAAAAAACAACCAGTCTTTCATTGATGAAATGTTTTAGAAGTGTTTCTGACTGCATTATAAATTGAGACATATACTGTGTCTCCTTCAGCTCATAAATACTTTTCCTCAATAATAAAAAGACTGTAAAGGAGAAAGTGCTCCCATGAGTTTCAAAACTCTGATGGCAATCCTGGACACTGTTTTGTAAAAATATTTCTGGCCAGAGGAGGGGAGAAAATAAGTTTTGGGGCTCAATAGGTAGAACTCTCGGTTGGGTGAGGGGGCAGGAGTTCTGCCTGATTTAATGTGTGATTATTTCTATGAGAGAAAAAGGTTTTGAAAGGTGAGATCATAGAAACCTCACCTGAAAAGGGCCTGTGTAAACAGGGTGAGTCACTCACCTGGGAAGTGAGAAGGACAAGTCCTTGTCCTTGCCCTGGAGCAACCCCAGGGACTGGTCCCTGGGCTCCAGCCCTGCTGTTCTGCCTTCACCCAGCTCCCCAGGGAGCTGCCTCTGAGCTGCCATCACACTGTCCTTGCTGCTTAGCACAGAATTCTTTTTTTTCCAAAGCACTTTTCATTTAAAATGTCGGTAAATGAGAGAAAAGTTTACTCAGCCTGAAATTTTTGAAAGTATGATGAAAAAAAATACTGTGTAAATAAAATTGTAGTTCTGTTTTGTTGGATGATTCAAACTTCAGAGAGGGATCTGCATGTGCAAGCACTTCCCTGTGCTCATTATGATTTTTAAGGTTTCTGGTGCTTTTTTAATATGTGCTGTGCACTTCACCACTCAGGATTGCATTGCAGGCATTTCCCTCTCTCTGACAATAATTGTCAGCCAAATACAAATCAAAGAAAAACACTTAAGTGGCTCATTTAATTTTAAAAGAAAAATGACACCAATAAAAATATTTGGCTTCAGCCCACTTCTGCCCCAGAAGCTCCTTTCAGTCTTTTCCCTCTCCCCAGATAGTTGTTTATTCAATAGCAAGCTCTCCCTTCCCAGAAGACCAAAGCATCCACATTCACACTTCAGCAGCAGCACTGTGACTCAGTAATGAGGATGAAATGCTTTTGGGATCCCGTGCTCATTGAAAGGCTGAGGCTAAACCAATCTACTTGGGAAGAAGATGACTTTGTTTGGCCAAGAAATACCTCTTTACTGGGCTTCTAAGCCCACCCTACTACTAGAGAGAATGCTAATTAAAAGATGAGGGTGTAATTGCACCAGACAAGTAATTTTTATTGAGTAATTTTTCAGTGTTAGGTGGGCAGAAACAGCAGAGTCTCCTATTAGCGTTAAGGAAAGGTTCACAGCTGATTCCTAGATCCTGATAATGAAAGTTTTCCTCTATATTTTAACAATTAAGGCACATGAAATGGCTCTGCAGCTAAATTACAATTAAATCCTTTCATTTTTTTAGAGAACTGACAGATTTACAGAGCATTTTACCCTCAAATATATATCTTTACACTCTGTACCTGTGAACACAGCATTCACTGGTATCATTCAAAGCAGAGAAAAAACACACATACTTATGTGCAGAAAGAGAGCCTTAGGTGGCTGATCTTTCAGATAAAAGAAGTGGTTCTAGGACTAAAAGGGAAGGAGGAAGAGAATGTACAGCATCTTCTGTTTTATGCCTGTATTGTGTCATGAAAGGGAAATGGTGAAAGCAAAGGGAAGATACCACTCTACAGCCAATTGGCTTTTTTTTTTCTGTTTTAGGGGATAATCTGATTTAAAAGCAAAATTTGAAGATC
Source organism: Sialia sialis (assembly GCA_009812075.1). Lineage (NCBI taxonomy): Eukaryota > Metazoa > Chordata > Aves > Passeriformes > Turdidae > Sialia > Sialia sialis. The sequence continues at coordinate 12,385,113 of VRYO01000100.1, read as the reverse complement.
TTCGTGTTTAAAACCATTTGATAGTGAGATTATACTGAGGCCAAGGGTATGCTTAAATCTATAATCTACTGTAATGTAGTACATCTTATGGAAACAACAATGTCTTAGATTGCAGGCTCTAAATTTTATCTTAAAATTACATGGGACACTTAGTTTGTCTCCCTATAACCCCTCCAACATGGGAAATTTCCTCTTTAATGTAACAGTTAATTTAAATATCAGGGTTATATTTAATTTTGTGGACTCAGGTGATGTGATGAAACAAAAGCCCGCATAAACACAGCAGAGAATTGCCATGTCCTGTTCAGTGGGCACTCAGTGAAGGCAAAGAGCTGGAAAGAATATGTTGTCCTTTTCTTGGTGCTGGCAATGTGTCCAGCAGTGATATTGGTGTGTGAGGAGATGGGATTGCTTCCCAAGGAGCCCATAATTTAAATTATGCAGAGGACACCAGGCAGGATGTTTCTCGGAATGTGCCAGCAGTAGCATCCCAGCTCAGGAGGGGCTCTGGAGCACAGAAGTGCTGCAGGATGTGGCAGCATCCCCACCTGGATGGCTGAATGTGCCTGGTGGGATCACACACCACCTGTGGGAAAAAAGTGCATCACCTCCTCATGTCACTGCTGTGTGCTGCTGAGGCAGGAACACAAACACGTTTATTCCTTAGACATTATGCAAGTTTTTCAGCAGGGAGGATGAAACTGCCAGAATAAGAACTAGAGATACTGTTCCTTTTCTGTCAAAAACAGTCACAAGAACTGCAGTGAATACAGCTGGAAGAGGGGCTAAAAATAGCAGCAAGCTCACTAACATTATACTGAAATATCGGTTCAGCAGTGATTAACTCTCTGCTTCTCCCCACCCAGTATTGAGCTGTTGCAGCTCCCGTGTCATCCTCAGCCTCACAGAATGTGAGCAATACAGAATGTGGCTTGCTAAAATGAAAAACTCTGCTTTGCTTAACTAAAGAATTACTTTTATTCTATGCAAAAAAACACATACAAAAGTGAGTTGCTGTGGAATTTCAGCTGTGGGCAAGGGAAAATTCCCTCTCACCCTCCTGGCAGTGTGATGCTGGGAATCATTCCTGCGGCATTTGCAGCACCTGGAATGGTCTGAGCTGAGAGGGCTCAGTGTTTTGTAAGGTTTGACTTGTCTTGAAGGGCCAGGGATGAAGGGGAAGCAGGCTTCTGTTGCAACTGGCCTGTCATTCATAAGCAGCCTTAAAGCTGGTTTTCCACTCTAAGTGGACAAGAGGGATCTCTTCTGTATTAACCTGGGCAAGATTATGGAAAGCTACTTTACCCTGATGTGGAGAAAAGTGCACTAAAATGAAATGCTGTGTGTTATTTTCAAACTATGGCCAAATGAATTGCTGGTACAATCAGTTTAGGTATAATGAATAAAAAAGAAATTAAGTCAGTCAAATCTTTAATATTGACAAAACAAAGAATCTATATAATCTATAATAAAGACAAAACAAATGTGCCAGATCCATAAAAATCATATCTGGGTTTCAGGGCAAGCTTTCATTTATTTTTATCCTATATTGACATATTACATTGAAATGCCTGAGATACTCAGAGCTTGTGGATGATTCACTGTATCCAAATTAATATTTCATTATTATTCTTGGAGCTCCTGAGGCTTCCCAGTACTGGAACTCTTGCACCAGACAGTTGTGATGAACAGCAACAATCCCAAAAGCATGTGTTCACTGTAGAGCAAAGATGTTCACTGCTTTAGGGGTGGCAGGGGCTGGTACTTCACTCTGTGCATGTTGTTTTCAGCTAGGACCATGTAAAGGTTTTGTACAAAGTCTGAACACAGTTTGCATTCATTTGAGCTTTTATTACAAAAGGAAAACTTTCACAAGGACTGAGAAGAGGTGACAGTGAATCTGAGACTCTGAGGTTCACATAACCAGAAGTTGAGGACATTTATGATGCAGAAAGAGAAAAATTTTGAGCTAATTCAGTTATATCCAGACCAAAAACTTCCTGCTGAAGCCTGAGATAAAAGTGCTTGTATAAATTGGCAGTAGTATGTAGCATTATAAGAGTGGCCAAAAAATGTTTGCTGTGATGCAGATTTCTAGAAGTGCCTGAAACAAGGCCCAATTATTTTTCTTTGGCCTGTGAATTGAATCCTTCAGTTTGCTTGCCACCTCCTACAGGATTATAAATCCTTCCAGATTCTGTTGGCATCAGAGAAACTCAAGGACAGTCAACACTCTCAGGACATATTTTTTCAAAGCACTCAGCATTGAATTAAATGGTTGCCAGGCTGGCTAATATTGGGTGTCTCAAAAAATCTATCTGCAGCTACAAGTTATAAATATCAACTACTTTGCAATAATTTTTGAAAACACAGCTCTTGCAGACCGATATTATGGGCAAAGGCTCCAAGGCCCAGGAGCTCTCAGCTGGGGAGAGAGGTCAGGAGGCTTCCCCACACTGCCAGCCTTTCATTTTCCATCCACATATGTGTGCTTGGCAACATGAGGCTGCTGTGGTCAAAGCAGCACAGACAGCACCTTTTGAAACCATCATTGCAAACACCAGTTTAAAGCTTATTATCAAAATCAGATGTTATGTTTTAATGACAAGCTTTGTAATGTCATTAACTTGTCCTGGCTGAGGACGAAGCTTGGATGGGCTTGGAAATATAATTTATGTAAAATATACCATTCTCCAATAAAATTCAAGTATTCATTCTAATATCTCATCTGTTTTCCCACCATTGAATTAATCATATCTGTCACTCTACATCAGTTAACTTTTGATAGACTTAATTTTGCTTTCTTGCTAGTTGTATGGGTTAAGTTGTTGATCCTGGTCTGTGTGCAGAGCTATATTTATTTATATTTGTATTTATATTTATATCTATATGTATATTTATATTTATATTTATATTTATATTTATATTTATATCTCAAAATCTGCAATTCTGTATCTGAGCAGACATTGGCAGAGGAAGGCGTACAAACATGTGGGAATAGATTGATGATTGTGCTGAAAAGGACAATTTTTTGTGACTGTCAGGTGCTTGCAGTTTGTTCCTCTATAGATACCACTGCAAAAATGCTACTTTTGAACTAAGTGATTAAATACCAGGTTCGAGGTCTGACTTTCATGTCATGGTTGTAACGTTATGTTGAACTTGACTGAAACTGGTGAAATTTTTTACTGCACTGTATTTTACAGAAAAAACATGTAACAAAACATGCAGCTTAGGTCTTCCCCTGCATTTGTCCTGCATCAGTAGAGACTCACCAAAGTCAGCCCACACAGCTGTAGAACAAAATTAGGTACAAGCGGATGAGGGTTAAAAGCAAAATACTCGTAATATCTCAGGTAATTTACACGTTAAAGAGCACTGTGTAATGAATTACGATGTCATGTCAGCCGCCATGCTTCAACCCCAAATCTGCCAATCACTGTAAAGCTGAGTTTGTTGGGCCTTAGATACAGAGACCTCACCAACTGCCTCAGGCAACATCCATACTTATTAGACAACATGGGCCCCAGGGAGCTTTTCAGAGCGTGGCCCTCACCACCTGGCTAAAGCATGGAGTAATGAAAGGCAGCAGTACAACAAAGCACTGTGTCTCCAGCCCTGGCTGCCCAGCCCCTACTGGGGCAGCAGACTCAGTCCCAGGGGGCTCACAGATATGGCAGATTTGGGTTTCACGTCCTCTGTGGCTAGCACTTTTGTCAGGAGATATTCCAAAATATCTTTGCAGCACCTGTGTTTCACAGAGCAGCTAGCCTGCAGTTTGTGCAGGGCTATGCAGTTCCAGCAG
>VRYO01000100.1:12355501-12380308 GCA_009812075.1 Sialia sialis | reverse complement strand
ATGGATGATGGATGGGTGGAGTGAGCACCCCCGTGGCTGCTCGGGCAGTGCTGAGGCTCGGGCAGGGGCAGCCGCAGGCTCGGCTCTGGATGCCGGTCCCTGCTGTGCTGGCAGCAGGGACTAGAGGGAGCCCTCGGCGCGGGCTGCGCTCCGGGAGCGGCAGCAGCAGCAGCAGGAGAGCGTCCGGCAGGAATGACACAGCTGAGATTTTCCTGAGCCTTTTCTCTGCTCTGTTAGCAGTGAACATTGGCAAGAAGAAATGCCTGCGTGATGCAGGTTTTGCAGGTAATTTTATACTCTGCTCAGGAAAAGGATAGGGAATAAATCAGAAAAGCAATTTTGAAAGGTGAAAGAAACACCTAAAATTGTTATCCATGTCACAGGCAACGGGACGCTTTCTATGCATTTATTCGCTATTGTGTGGGGAACAGTAATATTTACAGCTTTTTTTTCTTCCCCCTCATCTGCAACCTCTTTGTAATATAATGGTTAGCTTTAAATCCTTTGGAGTGGAGGACTTAAACATAAAGCTAGCACAAAGTCACACTTCAGCAGCTCAGACTGGGAAATGAAGTAAATTTTGCCTTCTATTCAGAGAGAGCTGGGACAGAGGAGCATCCATAAGGCAGGGAGATACCATGTGAGCACAGGGGCTGTCAGTTCTCCTTCCCTTAACTGATCAGCTTAGATTTTTGCTCTCTTTTGAAATACTGTGGGAAGCACTTGCTCCATCCCTGTATGGTATTTACATATGGGTATTGATAAAATCCATATCCAGTGAACTGTTTATCTGTTAGCAAATTGCCACTGTATTTGAGGCACTGCTGCACAACAATAATAGTGATTACAGATTTTTCCCAATTTAGCCGCATCTATATGCATTTTTAAGCGCATATCAACAAGGGTAACAGTAACCAGAGGCAGTTAACACTTCCTATTGGCTTTTTAAATTACCGGCCTTTCAGAGGCAGAAAGAGCATGGACAGGATGGGGTGTGTGTGAGAACAATTCTATAAAAGATTATCTCGCACACAAAGCGAATGGCCCTGCCCCCATTGTGAAGGCAGAGATTCCCCCGAGATTAGGAGAGGAGGAATTGCTTGTGGTCAGGAGAGGCAGGAGAACAATAGAGCCCAAAAGGGGCAGCAGCAGCGCAGGCACTGAGGTGGCTGGGAAGAGTGGCCAAATGGCCATTGCAGGCTACGTGGCGTTGTCACTGACACCAGAAATGGCTAAAAGGTCTCAAATTAGCAATTGTTATGATTAGCAGGTGGTTTGAGAGATAGGAGGTCTAGGGCAGGGATTGGTGCTTTGGACATCACATGCTATCTGGTCCGAAACGCTCTTCATTTGCTCATTAACAGAGAATTATGAAATTACTTAAAGGAAAACAATTCCAATGAAAAATAGAGTGTTATAGAAATCAATTCCTTAAAGGGGTCGTGACTGCTTGTAAAAGTATTACAATACCTGCAGATTTTATTTCTGTGAAGGAATTCATGAGGAAATTTGGCAGGGAAACCAACATTACACAAAGGTATTTCATCTGACTAGGAAAAAGTGATAGGATTATTCCAACACATGCTTTCCTTTCATGAATAACTCATATATTTAGATTCTGAATCTGGTCCTAAGAGAGGTCCAAAGACACATGGCTGAAAACCAAATTTATAAGAATCAAAGCTCAGAAATATTTTGGTCCAGAGACAGTTTAATCTACAGCACTGAATAAAATCTTATAAACAAAACGTGCATCCCCTTCTATTTCTTGACTTTGAAGATAAACTCAAGGATGTCAGGGCTTTATTATCACTGGCACTTTTAAAAGCTAGGACTGGATTCTCCAATTTCATGGATGTGCAGATACCAATACTCTCCTGAGGACTATCTGTGTTCCAGACCCAAAATCTGGAGCACAGCAAGTCCAAAGACACTCTGAAATAATATCCATTTACACATTAACAGCCTGCTCTTCTCTTGTTTGAGATTTATCCTACCTACTCCTATTTTCACAGTAGAGAGCAATGAATTGTACTCTGACTCATAGAGGACTCATTGAGTGATCTACAGAATCTTGTCCTGTACAGCTAGGGGAGCTCATTCTGCCAAAACATCTCTGGCTAGGATTTTTTTTTTTTTTTTTTTAATTTTATGTTTAATTGGGATTTTGTTCTTCCTGAAGTATGGCAGGAAATACCAAGCTGGCTCATTAGTTCTGGACTATATCACTGCTCTTTTTTCACGTGCTGCAGGCCACTGAGCAACTGAGATCCTCTCTGCATTTGCCAGAACTAGCTTTAAAAGTACACTCTGAAAGCACAAATTTCAGTCTCCTGTCCATAATTCCAAGAAACCTGACAGTAATTGGTCTGTCATTAGCTCAAGAGAAAAAATCAGACTGACATATCCAGTACTGGTGATTATTTTGGAGAATATTAGCTCTTCAGTCAAGAGAGTCACAGCACACACTCTGCTCCCAGAGTTGGATACAACCAAAAAATTGTTAGAACAGCTCAGTGCAGGAAAATGGTGACAACCAAAGGTGGTGTCCCTTAAATTTTAGAATTAGGCATCTAGAATTTAGTGGGCTATGTCTGCAAATTGAGAGGTCTCATGAGAGAGGAGATAAGCCACAGTTTGGCAAAGGAAGGTTTGCTTGCAGGCTCACCAAATAAGCAAAAATAAACATTCAGTCTCATTGAATAAGCTGAATGAGCAGTCCAGCTGGCCATGCCATAGAAAACAAATGGCATGGGTTAAAGATGGAGAAAAAACAGTGTGAAGGAAGATGAAGAAATGCCAGCTTTTACAGTCTTTGTTCTCATGATTATTGATTTGCCAACATAAATGGCCCAAAAATAGTTGTGTATGTATTCTAGAGTTATGATATGGATATTTTAATTGTGAAGATTTTTTTTTAATCTTAAAATTAAATATTACAGTATTTGCAGTAGCTCTGCTATTAAAGATCCTGTTTTTCCTAAAGATGTCTTTGGGTGAAGCCCCCATGGCAAACCCTTTGTTTTATGTTCAGTGAAGCCAGAGGTGTTATTTCCCACAAATGAGATAATTTCCGACTCCATATTATACGTTCATAATCATATATATTCTAAATAAAATCTTGTCAAAACCCTGCCATTTCCCCATCTTTCTGTCATATAATTTGTGCTTACAGCTTGGGACAGAAATTTATGCTGCAGGTTCATGTCTGAGTATTTTTTCCTTTGCTGAGAAATTGGGTGTGAAGGTATCTAGACTTGTAAATTAAGGGCAAGAACCTAAAATCTAAGGCAAGTGGTGTGACAAAAGCCACTCTCCCTTTTGAAATAATTTACTATAAAACAAAACTATAATCAAATGCTATTGATAAAATCTTTCATGTCAAATTATTTTTAGCCTTGCTGTTTGTTTCTGAAAAAATTGTTCTTTTTCCTGTTTTGTTTTTATTATACTTGGAGGAAAAAAGTACAGTAATGGTTGTCGTATAATTACATGGAATTATTTTTCCTATTTTTTTCTGCTAAAACCAGGAAGCATTATCACAGCTTTCCAGTGCATGCTCCTGTTTCCCCACCCAGGTGGCCTCAGGTGCAAAGCTGAGAACTTGGGCTTCTTTCTGATGCTCCACTTTTCTTTCTTGTGCTTTATTTGTTTTTTTATCAATGTACATACTGAGCACAGGAAAACCTTCAGTAATTTTTTCAAGCTGTTGCAATTAAAACATAGTTTTTGTGTAATAACAGAAAGGAGTGATAAGAAGAAATGAGGTGCTGTTGCTTTTCTGTAGGACAGATGAAGTGCAGACTCTCAGCTTGATTTTAAAAAACAGGTATCGTGGTGGTCAGTTGTAATAAAACATGGGGTTTCCCCCTGCTCCACATTTGTAAAAGTTCCTAAACCTTGTAAAAGACAAGCTGTGTACAACACTCACCTTCTCTCCTGCAGTGAAAGAGAGCAAACCTTACCTGAGAGGTGATGCCAAGGGCACCCAAACTGCAAAGGGAATGAGAACAAAGCCTCAGAGTCAGGGAAGTGGCTGCTTTAAACTTTTCTCAGGGTTTAGTCAAGTACCTTTCGTCTTCCATTTAATTATGTTTTAATCTGAGATTTGGCTGGGTAGGAATCTTAGATTAGGCATCAGTCTTATTACAGAAAATATCAATCAAGCCTGGGAAGCTGTTAATACAAACTTTGGGTAAAACGATTTGGAAAATGCAAATTTTTATGATCTATCTTGATGCTTAGATTGCACCCTTCCGTGGGAAAGAGTAACAAGGATTCCCCCCCAAAAGACAGAAGAAATATATTTTAACTCCTAATTAAAAAAAAAAAAAAATCTGGTTTAAATCTCCTGTTTAAAATTTATCTATAGACAGTAGAAATTTCAGCTCCACAGGATGAACTTTTGCAAAAGCTGGGGAAAAGTTGAAAGGGAAACTGCTTTGCAGAGCTCTGGGGCTGCAGCTGCTGCAGTGGGCATCCAGCAAAGTGTGCAGAACAGAACAGCACCAATCATCCTCATGAAAAATCCATAATGGATGCAGGGTTGGAAACTTTTCTATCCTGAGTGGGTTTTATTTACTTGGTCCACACTGGAATAACTGAGGGCTCACCAAATGATGATAAATAAGGAAGTAAGAAAAATTACAGGTTTTCAATAGTCTTTAGATGATTGGAATGATTTGTCTGTTTTTGTCACTATTCTCCACTGCTTCATGTCATATGTAATTCAATTTCTATCAAAAGAAGCATACAAAAAAGGAGAATTATTAGAAAACTCAACTTGCTTATTTGCTGCCATCTATGGATTTTTGAGTAGAATTCAAAATTAATGTTGCAAAGAATTAAGACAAATATTTTCCTTGTGAGAAATCTGGATGAGGATGAGATATTTGAAAATAATACTCTGAAGTGAGGCATCAGCCTTTTCCCCAAGACCTCCAGACATTTTGAGTACCACTTCCAATACTGTCATTGGCTAGGAATTAGACGGCTTTGTGTTTTTTATGACAGATCCTTCTTAGCTCAGGATGCTGTGACAATGAAGAGAAGCTGTAAATGTTGTTTAGATATACCTGGAAATTTCCCTTTCTGAAGGAGGGAGAAGCAGAATTAGAATGAAAATAAAAACTTGTAGAGGGACTCCCAGTCCTCCAAGCTGGGGACAAACTGGGCAAAAGAATTGTGCCTGAGCTTTTGAACTGAGATGTTACAATACATTGAGGATTCAAAAACAAATTAAGTACATTTTATATGTGAACGAGGCTCTGTTGACTTTAGCAGCTTCTGTTAAAACATAAGGGGAGTAAAAGTTTTCTGATATGGGAGGAGAGATGGAAATTGAAGGAGAGAGGATAAGGGTGTAGGAATTTATCTGGAGTGCTGCATGGGAAATAGGAAACTGTGGGTGCTCCACTCAGAGGGGTGGAGGAAGCTGGAAGAGAAAGTGCAAAGAAAACTTTATATTTTAATGGCATAGAAAGGATTTATAATATTACTGAGGTTCAAAGAGCTGGATAAATGGAGATTTTCATTAATGGAAGGGATATGGAAGGTGAAATGGAGATATAACCTTGAGTCTGAATGTTAAGATGTAAATATTAATCCAAAAGGATCGAAATCTGTAACGCTGGAGTACATTCAATACCCAAAGAACAGTAGATCTGACTAAGATCTGTTACTCCTCATTTACATGTGCAGAACTGGAATGACTGAATGCAGCAGACTCAGTTCAAATCACTGCTGCTGAAAGAAGAGCACCACTAATACCTGTGGTGGAAATTATTCAGTGCTCAGCATTTCCAGAGCTCCAGCATTAGGAAGACTGAGCACCAACTGATCAGACACTTTGCAGGTCCTATTTTCAGCCATTTCACTCTTTGCAGGGAAGTATGACCTTGTTTTAAATAGTGTGAGATAGCACACAAATGGTCAAAATAGGAGAAAAACACCAAAGCACATAAGAGTAAGCAAAAACGGAAATTTATTCAAAGTGTACAGTTCCACTTTGCATTTATGGAGGTATACATGTGCTATAAGTGCCCATACATAAAGGACTTATTTATCCACAGATGTGGCTAGTGAGGCTTTAGTATTTTTTAAAAAAATATGTACTTTCCCTCTCTTTTTTAACCTTATCTGTGCATTCTTGGGTCATGTAGCCTTTGTGCTGACTCTGGACAAAAATCCTCCTTTGATGGAGGATACATGCTGAAAGGTAGAATTCTGAATTATGTTCTCTAAATTATCCCGTGCTCAGAGAGCAAGTATTGATTTTAAAAATGACTGAGCCAGACCTTGCATTGCAGTCCCCCCAAAGCACAACAAACAGCAGTCATGTGTTCAGCTACCAAGAGGCCACTGTGCTGGCATTGTTTCAAAAAATCAGAAAGTCATCAATCAAGCAAATAGTAATCGGAATAAGTACATGGTATCTAAAGACACATTTTATCCAGTTACATGCTCCAATTCAGTTAGCAACGACGAGAATTAGAACAATATTGGACCGATTAACAAGTCTACCTTGGGAACTGTGAGCTGTTAAGTTATTTATTTTGCTGCCTTGTATAAAAGAATGAGGAGAATTTCATCTGCATAGTTAAGCATTCAGTAACTTCCCACAATAAATAACCCAACATCTCTCCGTGCTGGAACGTTTTTCATGGAGCCTGATTGAGGATGCAGAATTTTACTGTAATTGGTTTCTGTACCTTTCAAATGGTTTGGACACAATTGTGTTTCAGAGGAAGATTTTTATTTTTCTCTTCAGGCGCTGTTAGTCACCGGTGCTGCAATGAGAATTCACAAGCAATAAAATTAGGATCAGTGTATTCAAAATATCATCGAGTTCTATTTTAATGAAACGATTTAATGATCAATGCAAAAAGCATGGTTTGGAATTTCAGTCTTGCGCAATTCAATTGAATCAATAAACTGCGGAGTTTCTATGAGGATGCACCTCACAATAATACAAAATATACCATTCCTAAAGAAAAACATGGCTGAAAAAGACACTGTTCAAGTGGATGCTCCAGCTCTGTGTATTTATGGCTGTCTTTTGGGAGGTACGGGAGAGGAACAGACAGATTATACAAAATGCTTTGTAACTTAAGGTAATAGCTCATACAATTAAGATGGTTGGATTTGTCTGTATTGCTCTATAGCACTTCCCATAATAAAATCTCTGATTTTTAGGTTTAGAGCTCTCAAGCTGTTACTGCTCTTCAATACAGCACAGAGTTTTGACTATAGAAGGAATTAATTTAGAACTATTTTACGTCAGTAAGTCTGGAGTTTCCTATTGAAAAAAATGAGGCACATACATACTTACGATGCTATAGTACTGTCTCCCAAGACCTAGGGTGAATTTTACATTTAAATTTTACATACAATTTAAGTATCTGGAGGACAGCAAGTTTTGCTCTATTCTTACTATTTTGTTCTATTCTTACTAACCATAAATACAAATGACCTAATGTTTTCTTTCCTTGGAGCACCCCACCTGTCTGGTTGTGTAATTATATATGAAAGCTGCAGATTTTTATTTACACTAATTTGTAGGGGTTTGCTGTAACTCAGATTTAGTTTGAGTTTGTATCACACAGCCCCTCCCTGCTCTTTGTTTCCTCAGTTTTCAGATTGCAAGGTTGAAGGAGTGGAGCTTTAATTCCCTTCTCACCACAGAAAAGGGTGGCTTTTCCAAATCTGAGTTTAAAATACAGAGCTGGAAGAATCAGAATCAATCTGTGTGATACCTGGCAATGCATTCAGCTACTTGAGGGATGTCATACTAACATTCTGCAAAGCTCCATCCTCTCAAAACCACTGAATTTTGTCCTTTCTCCTTGGGAAAAGCAGCTTCTGGGCAGCAGTGTGTTATTTGAGCCAGGTGAATAAGCTGGACATAAGTGCTGATAAGTAAACATTGGAATCATTGCTTTCCCATGCTGAGGTCTGAAAAATAGCAAAGGGAACTGATTTGTTCAGTAGGCCTATGTACTTAGGAAAAGACATCCAGAAAGGAGTAGATGATGGTTCTTCCTCACTGTTCCCAATGAAAATGCAGTTTTGAGAATCTGAAGGTGAAGTGTAGGTAAGATGTGCAGGTCTGCTCAGGAAGCTTTTAATAACTCCTTCTCCAGATATTTAAGTACAGTGGAAAAATCACTGTGTGATTGAGAAGGTCAAACCCTTTTTAAGCAGGGTTTTTTTCTTTTTAAGAACCATACTACTCTTCAAGCTTCAACTAAATGTGCATCAATAATAAAACTAAATGAGGTTTACTTTAATAATTTTGTAAAGGTACAAATAATTTTATGTCTTTGATCTTTGGCTCTTCAGATCTCATTTCAGGGTGTTTTCCTATTCTGATGTGGATGTCTGTCTCTGCATACATTTTTCTGGCTTCACTGAGATATTGTCAGAAAACTTGCCCTATTGAAAAAAAATTCTACTGTACCTGAAGGGCACTTAAAGCACGGAAATCAAAGCTTTTCAGTTGACTCTAATACTGTCTAACTTAAGCTCATTTGGGCCATATCATAGTTGTCCAGGTATTTTACTCTAGATTTGCTGTTTGATCATATGAATAATGGTTTACTGGAGGGACAGCTCTTTTGGTGTGTGGTTTTTGGCAGCAGGAGCCATCACAGAGCAGAACTTGTTGCTCAGCTTACAGATATGGGAGCTGGAAACCTCTACAGGCAGTGTCATCTGCAACACTGATCTCACATCACTTCTAGAAAAAGAAAGTTTATTTTGTGAATAGAAATACAGAATTTTAAAGATTTTGCTTTGCATGAAAGTAGATTTCTACAGTATGTTGCTTTTTCCTGTTTCCCCCTTCCACGCTCCGAAGAGTGATCCATCAGAAAAAAATACACACTACATATAGTGATCAGCCTGTATGGAAAAAGAGAGTTAAGAAAGCCAGTTAGAGTTAAAAAGATCCAGTGCAGAAGTTGTTCATCATGTGTTCTGGGGATTGTCTGAAAAAATGCAAATTTAGACACGCGTTTTAAAGGACAACTGGCTTATAATCAGGGTTTTCTTTTCCTCTCCAGTTCACAGCAGAAATTTTTTTCTCTTCCTACAGGGTTAAGCTGACAAGTTTTTCTCTGAAGTAGTAGTTTTGTAAGAGCTTCGAGTTTTTCATGCACGGATGTTTGTAATTTGGGAGTAAGGGGAGCAGAAGTTAAAAATGGAGGTGGTGTAATTCTTACCTGTTTTGAAGTCTCATATGCTACCAAAAAATAACTCTTTGTGGAAACTACCTACTTTTCAAATACCTTTAAATTACAAACAAAAGTTACATGAAATCCAGGTTAAACAGAGGTGCAGTGTTGGGTACAGTATTTTCTTTAGCCAACTGATGAGGGCAGAAGTTATTCCCTGGCCACTTACTGTGATCTGCAACTGCCTCATCTGCCTGGGCATGTTAGTGAGGATCAAGCAGTCACTAAACCCTGCTGGATTTGTCTGTTAGCTTATCCAGATTATCAGGAGAGCAGCAGCAGGGAGGACCTGGCTGTGCTCCCACACTGAACCATCGTTCCCAGTGGGTGCCTCTGAATGGATTCATGTGCCAGAGGAAAGACGGAATATCTCAGGGCCATATGTGTTGGTTCCTGTAAGGGATCTTATTTTTTTATTATTAAATTGGGACCTAAAATTTGAAGGAAACAGAGAAAGGAATGCACAGAAAGAAGTCTGGATTCTTTTCCCATTCTGCCAATATTTTACTTCAGCCTAAAATTCATAAAAGGAATGTCTCTTCATCTCTAAAATGAAAAGCAGAGTTGCCTACAATATTTCAAATGTATAGATGTAAAGCCCTATGTCTCAAACTGTTCTTCTTGTATATTGCAAGAGGTTTTTCAGATTTTGAAATATATGTGCAGCAAAATACTTTTAGCAGGAAAAAATAATTCGATTTTTTTCTGAAAAATATCCTCAGATATTTTTCTGATAGTCAATTCAATTGTTTCTTTGCTTATTGCTGAAGGCCTGTATGAATTAGAAAATGTAAATGAAGCAGTGAGAAACATGTGGCTGCATCCAGCTGTGGCAACCCTCTGTTGGGAGTCAAAGTTTGGTCCATGTTCACATTCCTGGTGGACTAGAATATTATTAAGGGAGATTGACATACTTCAAAAAAGGTTCCTCATTTGCAATTTATGAGATGGAAGTACATCAAAGACATAAAAGCAGCAAATGGTCAGAAGTTAAAAGTGAGGAGTAGCCAGACTTCAGAAAAATTAGTTAACTGGTGATGTCATTCTATGAATAAAATAATTTGCCTCAAGAAATCTCTAATTAGGCCATCTCCCTTCTGATTAAAATATTTATTCTTAGGCAATAACTTGCTATGCAAATTGCTTTCAGTGCAGCTTTCCCTCTACTTTAGCAAGGTGCAGGAGCCATGGAGTTGCTGAGTAGAGCCCAAGGGATTCCTTCCAGGGCAGCTGAAGAGGAACTCCAGGCAAGGCAGGATCTGTCCTTGGCAACCCCAGACACTGGATTCACTCCTGGCTTTGCTTTCACCTCCTTGACTTAGGAGCTAGGGAGTGAAAGGGTGGCCAACAGACATGACACATTCCAGATTTCCTTTCCAAGGTGTCCAGTGAGATTTGACAAAACCCAAAGCTTTTTGTTCTCGTTTGTGCCATGGGAATGGTGTTCTTTGTTTCTCCTGCTGCACAGCACTGACTTAGGCTGTTAGGATCCTTGGTTCAACCTACTGCCTCTGCTTCTAATATAATTTAAAGTTGTTACTGTGGCTGATGAGTCTGAGTTCACGTGACATCATATTTCAGTTGTTTGGGATTTTTGTGTGAATATTGACCAATATTTTATAGCTCAACAAAGAAAAACCCCATCTGAGGAGGTACAGCACACACTTACAGTGGTCTCTGGCACCTTTCCATGCAGGTCCAGGGCTTGGGTGAGGTCTGTTTTGCTCCCTCTGGGAAGTGTCTGAGGGTAGCTGGACACATCACAAACTCTCTGAGACAGGACAGCTCTTTTGACCTGAGTTTTAATGATGCTGTCACTAAAGGAACCATAATTCTCAGGTGCCACAGCCCTGGTCCTAACTGGGATCACCATTCCTGAAAGTTTGCATCTGTATCCCATGAACCATCTGTGATATTTCCTTTCTAATCTTATTTTTCTGCTTCTTTGCGTATGTGCTAGACATTCCCAGACTATGCCCAGAGGAAGAATATTTTAGCTTATTTCAAGACCCTATTAGATAAGAGAAAGACTAGGTTTGACTCAACTACCCTATCTACAGATCTGTTTTCATCAGAATATGAAGGGGAAAAACACATATTAAAAGGTTTTTACCTATTCACAAGGCTGTTTATTCAATAGTCCCTCAAGAATTACTTCTAGCACATATTTTGCTGGGCTTTGGCAAACTTTTCTGTCCCCAAGATTAATATTGACACCAATGCTACTGGGTGGGTTTTATTTCTTCTAAATAAAAGCAGAAAGGGTGACCCAAGTCCCCCAGTGACATTGCTAGTCCATGGAGGGATTGCAGCAGGACTCCAGGAGCTGTCTGCACCCAGCTCACCTGTTTCTGCATATCTATGTGAAGACTTCTATATGCTGGCTCCTTCAACAGTAATTCCCTCAGCACAATAGGATGCCCTAGATTTCTCATGGTTTTCTTATGTGTTTTTAGGGACTCTGCCCTTAAAATTCATGGCAGGCACTTGAGAGGTTATGTCCTTTTCATGACTCACTTCAGGGAGTTTCACAGATGTCTTCAGTTTGTTCAGGCAGGATTCCTACCTCTGACTCTCCAAGCAGAAGAGAATTGCCATTAGCCTTTTATACCAGGCTTAATTGCCAATTACCAGGGGGTGAGCAGCCTCAGAACACTGCACTGCTCCAAGCCTACCATGCTTTGCAGGGGAGTTCTGCGCAGAGAAATCTCTGCACAAGCAGAGATAAAGGCTGTTGAAAGACCTCCCCGTTTCTGCCAAAGTTTCCAGCAGCTCCTTGTAGTTTTGAGAACTCCTCGTGCTTTTAACCGGAATATTCCTATTTTAAAAAGTCATGTTTCCATCCAAAAGTAAGGGCAGAAAGCATGTGAAAGAATTGTCTTTGAAAAAATAAGACAAATGTCTTTTGAAAATTGTATCAACACAAAAAAAACATACTATTCCAGTTCATTTTAGAAAAATAAGAACTTGCATATGCAAAATGAAGTAAAAAAGGAGCAGCTGCTCTGTTCTGTTCTATCTAATCCCATTTCTCCATATTTTAAGCAGAGCAGGTCACAAGCACAGTCCAGTGGGGAAGTTCAGTATATTAAATGCACCAGCAGTTTTCTCTTGCAAATTGATTATTTAAATTGAGCTACTCTCAAGTAATGGATAATACCCGTGCTTACAAGTATGAGTTTGTGTGGAGATTTGCATTCCAATCCATTCTTCTTTCTGTGCTCTCAGAGACATACAACTTCATTTCTTTGTGCTTATCTCAGCACTTACATCTTAAAATTAAAACTTATTATGTGTTCATAAATTATTGTAAGGATTTTTTTTTGCTGCTTTGTTCTTTTCTGCGTATGGACACATACATTTACCTGGATGCAGAACTTTCTTTTGCTGATGAAACTATTGCAGAAATTTAGAAAGGTTAAATGAAAAACCATTGCTTTGATGTTTTCACTCAGCTGTGATTTCTGTAGTATGGGATTGAAAAGTAAGGATTAGTGAAGATTCCTGCTCCAGTAGCTGCCCCAGAGTGGGATATGACTTTTTAAGAGGAGATAAAGGAAATACTGGGATTGGGATTTCATCCAAAGATTCTTGGAAGGATACTCAGGTTCTAGGGGTTTTGGTTGCTCTGATTTTTGGAAAATTCACAAGCCAAATTAAGTTGTTCTCTTACTTTATTCAGTATTCACCTCTGTCAGCAGCATCATCACAAACAGAATGCAATTTTCTCATTTTAATTAAGCACAGATTATCCTGACAGCTCTGCATCCAAACCTGCCCATTGCTGTTTCACTGAGGAGCTGGGATGTGAGTGTCCTTCACTATAAAGAGCAGAACAATCCTGTTTGAAGCAGAGTTCCCATGTTCAGCCCACAAAGGCTCCTCTGCAGATCTGACTGAATTTCACTGGCAGATCTTGCCTCAGTTGTGCTTTGTTCCATCGAGCCTGCTTGGCTACTTGGCCATATCTCATAAGCCTCTGCTTTTGGAGTTAGATTTGCCAATGCAGCTTGAAAGTAAATGGGGCTGTAAATCAAAATGTCCTCATCTACAATTCTTCCCTAAGCATCTGATTGCAATCATGCTGCATGCTACTTGTACAGGGATGTTTAAAACTGCCTATAAAACAACAGCTAATTGCTGATCTGCTTAATTAAAGAAAGCCTTTTGTTGTCACATATACAAAGATAAATGAAATAATCAGCTTTGGACTAATGAGAGATAATTAGATTATGCAGTCTGATAAATAAAGACAAAAATCCTGCAGACTGCCACTGTATTCTGGACAGCTGAGATCACCACAGGATTTAGAGCTGCACTTTCCTCTCCTTTCCTCGCCATTCTTTTTGAATTTTTGGCCTCCCAAAATTAACAGGGTGATCAGATCTTTCAGGCATTAATGATTGTTGTTATGTACTATAATTTAGGATTTGTTGTTTAACAGCAGTGTGATTTGCATGGACACAATTTAATTTATTCAGAATTTAAGTTCCCTTGTAAAAAAAATTACTTGATCTGACTGTTCACTGATGTCCTTCCAGCCTGAAGAGGCACATGATATTGTCAGACCTCTTCAGGTAGGAAGCTAGAATTAAATGCATTTGTTTTTTCCTTTTGTGGCTCTATTTAGATTGATAAACAAAGGGTCAGTTTTGTGTAGAAGGCCTAAAATGCTCAGTGGGTGTTAGCACTAAAGTCTAGTAACTAGTGGGAATTGCTTTTTTTGGTAGATTCAGCTTCTTTTAGAGTGGTGCCCAGAGCTTTGGGGGAATACCTGAGCAGCTTTCTTTATTCTTCCTTTCACATATGATCTCTGAAGAAACAACTTTAGCTCACCAAACAATGCTCTACAGACACACACCTAAAGCATGCAGATCACAGGATCAGACTGCAGCTTGTAGAAGATTGACTCAGCACATCTAGGCAGAATGGACATTACTGGACCAACTGTTCTGCCCTTCAAACCTCCTCCTGTTATGCTGCACTACCTGGCAATGTTGGCAGATACCAAGATTTTTTTCTAACAAATTGGCCAAAAAAAATTGCCTTTAATTATAATTTTCCATCTCAGTTCTATAACAGCTCTAGTTTTTACGCAATATGTGTGTTAAACTCAGCAAAATCTTTGTTAGTGTTGGGGTATCAAGAGATCACAAATTTTCCAAGCAAGCACAGATGAGATGTTTTTCCTGAGCATGGTTTCTGTGGCAGGAGTTTGTTTACAGCTGGATGGTTTGGTTTCCTCCTGGAACCGGGCTTTGATGTCAAGAGCCAACACACAGGAAAAGCAGTGATTGTTTCCTGAGTGAGAGTGATAGGAATTTTTTGTGACATCATGTGATTGCCAGCAAACAAAGATCAGTCATTTATCAGCATTTTTGTCTTATTTACAAGGTTTGAATAAAATATCATTTTGACAAGATACCTTCCTACACTAATGGCTAAAGGCCACCCTAAAGAGAGTCCTAAATCTGTAATCAGTCTTATGCTGCTGCTGTGATACATGAACAATATTCTGGTGATTTCAATAATTTTCATCATATTTTCTAGTTAGATTAATCATACATAAAATTAAACAGCTGCTGCTATCTCTTCTGCCAACACTCACCATCCTGATGCCACAGCCAGGGACTCACATGTCCCTAGCAGGTACCAGCATGCTGCAGCTCTATCTAGAATTAAGGTCACCTTCACAGGGATATACTGTCACACCAGCACCTATTTTCAACCTATTTTTCAAGCCTCTTAAACCTAGATTAGACCAGTTAATTATTTTAATGTCTTCACATTCAGAGTTAGGATGTTGCATAGTATTAATGCCCATTTAATAAAAGACACCCAGCCAAATCTTCCATTTAAGCTTCATAAGTTTTGCCTATTAACAACACTGTATTTTGTCTATCCTTACATGGATCACGACATGGACACAAAGAAAAAAGGTGGAGAAGTGCATTTAATTAAATAGCAGGCGTAGGTCAAGTGTCTGCCTCATATGTCATTGTGCAGCAAAGATGACTGCAGGAAAACCCCAGGAAAATCAGCAACTCAGTGAAACTGGGTCTGCTGGAGAGGGAGCCCTGTGGTTGCTCTCCCCTGGAGGAACCATCCTGCCCTGCCTTACACCTCTGTCCATGTTCTGTCCTATTTCTTTTCTCAGCAAAGAGGAAGCAAGCAAGAGGACCACCTGAAAGGGTGGATGTTCCCCATCATGAGCAAAAGAAGGTGAACTGGACCATTTGTTACTGGGCAACAGGCTTTTTTCATGGATTTTCAGAAAGATCTATATACAACACATCCTCTCTCATTAAAGGCAGCACGAACACTTAGCAAAGGTCAACTCCTACCTGGGGTAGAGCTGTGGGGAGGCAAGAGGTTAAGGCTGGTAAAATTCCCATGATGTCTTTTATGGAAGTGAAGAGATAGCATATGAGAAGGAGAAAACAGTAGAAATATCATGTCCAGTTCCTTAAGAGGAGTGAGCTTTTAACTCTTGGAACTTCTGCAGTAAATATTTGTCAGCTGATATCTGGACTGCTCATCGCTAGCTACTCAAAAATAATCCTCTAGCAGTTAGTTTCTGAGAAGCCTTTTTGCTATTCCCTTTATGTCCTGGGAAGCTGCTGTGATGCTGCAGGAAGCCAGCCAGCACTCTTCCACATTATCTGGAGGCCCCAGTCTTGAATCAGGACTCTTCCCTGACAGGTGCTGCCCGAAGCCAGAGCAAAAAATGGTCACTGCATTAATAGTTTGTGATCAAATTATTCTCACATGGATTCTTCTTTGTCTGTAGAATATGTCAATCAATAGCAAATAGCTTCTTTGTATAAATCCTGACACATTTGAAATGCTGCTGGATATGCAGAGTGGGGTGGGAGAAGTGAGGGTGGGACACCATCTCTCACAGCACATCAGCCTGAGGTGGGTGAGGAGGGTGCTGAGCCTCTGCAAGGGGCAGAGTTTTCAAATGTTCCCATCCCCAATTTGTCTTTCCCAGCACACCAGTGAAGCCAGTTGGGTTGCAGTGCTGATTTCTCCCATCTGAGCACACCCATCCCAGTAGGATGAGAAGGTGCACTGGTGAGAGGTGGGAATTTTACCTTCCTTGATGCTTCTGACTTTAGTGTAGCCTAATCTCAAGAAGCTAACAACTACAGCTCATCAGTAAAAGAAGTGACCCTTGCCCTCCTCCCCCAGCAGCACCAAACTGTGTTGACATAACAGGGATGCAAAGCAAGGGAAGAAACCCAGAGCAGGCATCACATGGACATGCAGAATTAGACCAGCTGCTGATGCAAAGACAAAGAATATTTATTGAGAGCTAAAGTGAACTTGTAAATGTAGCTGCATTTGAGATTTTAAAAACTAAGATGAATATGCTTTTCATTATCTTAAAAGCACATTACCAAGTGTTTACAGTGGTGATCTGTAATTAAGTAATTTAGATCTGTCCACAAATTCTCACGTAAGAGTAGGTGTCACATTACCTGCTCACCAAAGCTTTCCTAGAAGCAGTTGAATCCTGACAGAAAGCAAAATCCATTTGTGTTAACATGGAAATCTCAGGGGAACTTTAAAATGATTCTTGAATAATTTTGAAATCTAATTGTATTTACACTCCTAACTGCTATAAGCCCTTTTCCAAATTCATTGGCAAACAAGTGAAACACGTCTGAGTTGTATGATTTATCACATGAGATTTCATCAAGGACAGCACAGCTGAAATGAACTGCAAGTTCTCAGAAGCCAGCAGGCAGATCCTGCCCCTTTTGGACATGCTGTAGTTTTTGTTAGTGACTTTTAGTGGGGAGAGTCTTCTTTGTTAAAAAAAAGTCCATTTCTCTAAAAAACGTTTAATGTCATGACTTATAACATTTGCTGCTGCGGACATTTTGCAAGACAATGAGAAAACAGCATACACATTTCTAGATTCACAATTTTAATATTAGTAACTCTTTGCATTCTCACAACACTTTTCAGCCTAGGAACTGAGCTCACTGCTGTGCATATAAATGTATGTGCCAGTGAGGGAGTGTTTGTTTGTTCCTCTGAGGCCAGCTGCTGCTTAGCAAGGTGAAGCCACAGCTCACATCCCTTGCAAGGGGATGATTACAGTGAGACAGAATCCTGCTATGCTGTCTTGTCATAGGAGGCTAAAACACTATCAGCTCTTAGTGCCTCCCCAGTGGTGGGGCTGTCAGCAATCCTCCAGTTCTTGGTAGCTCTCAATTTTCAGGTACCTAACAATGGCCCTTCACTCTTAGTAAGCAGAGAATACTCTCTGGAGACAGAAAATCCTGTCACATCATATAATTAAAGACTGTTCCTTTCTGTTTGGTCCCAAAGTGTGCTCAGGATCTGTTTTCTAAAACACGTAGTTACAGGATTTTGCTCTTATTTGGGTGTGTACAGCTGTGGACAGGAATGCAGACACAGGGAAGATTTGTATCTGATCTGTGGAATCAATTGCATGTGCACAGAGTCCCAGAAACATCCTGGTCCTTCACAGATTCAGCAGCTCACATCCAGCCATTCTGGGGTGTGAGCACTACACTTAACACAGCATTTATGGCACTGAGTGCTCTCTGTTTTTCAGTAAACATTCAGTAAAATAATTTCTAGCACAATTTTAATATACACTGTAGAAAGCAATGCTTTTCCATCTTGCAGCTTTGAGTTGTGCAGCTTTAGCCTATCAAGGGCTGATACCACCAAAGCCCATTGACTGCCGCAGAATTTGTCACAATATTAACATAAATGCCTGCAGACATATTTATGGGATCAGACCCTTCACATTGAAAAGAAATAAATTGAAATTCATATTTTATTTGGTTGAAGGTAGGCACTGAGTCAATGTTTGGACGGAGACGCTTTTCATTTTGCAGCATAATGTCTCCTGGTAATAGACAGAAAACTTTTCTAAGAAGTGAACACTAACCAGGCTAAGCAACAGCACTGCAAAACCCGGTAAAGTTGTCAGGGCTCAGGAAAGACTTTCAATAGGTGTACAAGGAGTGTTCTGAAATAAGAAATGTGCATTTTGACTGTAGGAGCTCTCAGAACATGTCATTTTCAGAGCCCATATAGTGACCCCAAAAAGAAGAGAAATCTAGCCTTATTTCATAAGCAGGTAAGAGAGAAGCTGCTGTAGTGTCCAAAAACAATTTCTGGATGTTTACTGCTCTTTATTTGTAGTGTTTCTTCTAAATCAAAATTCACATTAGAAATATGAATATGATAGATTTCAATACATCATTATGATAGCACTGTCTTTTTAGCACATATTTCAGTTACTTCTTGTTTATTTTGAGTCCCATAATGGTCATAAAAATGACATGTTTTCTGTGCCCACCCACAAAAGTACCAGCACAGAAAGGCAGCCCATGGGGGCTCCTGGAATCAAGGAGCAGGATTTTTTGTTGCGTTATTTACTGGTTTACTCTTCCGTAGGAACAAAGCACTATTTGATCCCCCCTTTTATTTCCACTAAATCTCATTCGCTCTGTAGTTTACCCCCATCCATGTGTTCAGCAGGGGTATTTACAGCACTAATAAAAGCATTTTTCTGTGGAGGTCAAAAATCATTTCTCTTAATACATTTGTGGATCTGTTTTTAAACATCATCCATTAGTCGTAGCAGTTACATTACAGTAGAAACTGAAAAATAGGGTTTTTACTGCCAGAAATAGTTAATTAATTAATAATTCAAGCCTGTGTTAGAAAACAGTCTTTTTCTTATAGCACTAATGATACAAGTGACCCACAAACTGTTGTCTTCATGCATTATTTTAGTCATCTACCTGCAGAGGGGAAAGCTCCTCTGTTCTCACTGCTTAGCATGTGGGAATGTAGCAATCTTCCAATATGTCTTGTCTGCAGATTAGAAGAGACACAGACTCATCCCTGGCCAGGAAGCTGCTGGCTCCATCCTCATTATGGCAGATTGATCAGTTTATACTGATTACAGGAAGTGGCTGTTAACTGGGTGAATAAATAACACATCTCTGAGCAGGACTTTTCTTAAAATTTATTGTTTCTTCCTCCAAAAATGATCATGTAGAAAATTAGAGGAGGGATAACAATGTTCCCTTCAATCACAGAAAGATTTTTTTCATTCCAATAATGGTAGATATTAATTTCCCAGTCCTCACAGACGGAAAAACAAGCATCCTTGCCTGTCCTTTCAAAGTTTCTCTCCCAGACATGCTATCTCCCAGCTAATATTCACACCTATTAGCACATAGTGCCCTTGAGTAGCTATTATGTCATTTTGAGGAGTGGCAGGTGGATACTAAAACCACAGAGAAGTTGCACATTACCTGTGCTGCAGACTGGCAGAATGCACCCTGCTCGTGCCTGGGACACTGGTCAGTGCTTTCTGAGAGGGCTGGTTTGATTTGGGGAACACTTGTGCTCTGTGGCATAATTTGCAACTCACTCCTCCAGAGGTGGCGAAAGGATGGTGAGAAATAGAAGGGCAAGTTCACACACTGCAGTTTTAAGTCTTGAAAATAATCTGTTACTCTGACCACACTGTCTCTGCTCATTTGGGGAAGAAAGTTTAGTGTCTGTACTGAACAAGAATATTTTATTCTCTTTTATTCTTGTCTCACTTGTAAAAATAAATTCTGTTACTAAACGTTTTACTTTTGAGCCATTCTCATCTTTCCATATTTTAGCATTACTGTGCTCCTTATTTTAATTTCCAGTCTCATTCATAAGAAAACAGGGTTTTTAATATATTAGAATGATTTGCTTTATCAAGAGCCTGATTAAAGTGCAAAATAAAAAGAAATTCAATTTTAGTATAACTCTGTGTACAGTAAACATGTTTGCAGTAAAGTTTTCACTTCCATTTGCTTTTGATGCTTATTATGACTTAATAAGTTTTTTATTCAGTTTGTAAAGTGCCCCTTTTTAGCCTCTAGCTGCTGGGTGACACCATCTGTGATTTCCAATGAAATTAAATTAAGTGAAAATTCAATCAACAAGAAGATTGTTGCTTCCACAACTTGGCTGAGAGGTTTGGGATCTCGCAGAAGTGAAACATCTTTCCCACAGGAAGCACAACCACTGAGCAAGCCAGTTTAACTCAAAGGGGGAGATTTCCCAGAGAATGGAGTAGCTAACATGCTATTTCCAGTGTATCATGCCTGGTTTAATTAATGATTAATTATCATTAATGACCCTAGCTCAGCCCTTCTTGGCAACAGGCACTCAGGGTGACCTCTCCATTACTCTTCAATAAGAAGCCCGTCTCCAGGTACATCTTTATGATGTCCCTGTGCTCTGGGAGCGCAGGGGTCGTTACCTGGTGGTCTCTGCTCACGAGCAGGGTCCTTCCAGCTGGGGCAGAGGGAGGCTGAGCAGAGCCATGCTCTGAGGAGAGCCCACAGACACTTTGCTGCAGCATGGACAGCAGGACATCTTTGTTATTCTTAATAAACCTCAAATGGATGGTAGCATCTGAGGTCCAAGAACAAGGAAATCAGGGGATTTTCAAAAAGGGTGGGGTAAATAAAAATGAAAAATATATTTTTGCACCTCATTTCTCTTTCTGCTGGGATGCACTTCATTATTTTTGCCTTTGACATCACCATTTTATAATCTTCTCTTTGACCTGTTCGTAACAGGAAGCACAATGACTGAGTTCAACACAATACCAGTGAGAACATCCCTGGGGAAGCAGTCAAGTGGTCAAAGCTTGGCTTGTGCTATTGTATCTGCACTGATATTTTGCTCACTTCCCCAAACACTTTTGTGAACATATCGAAATAAAAAAAGTAAAAACTAATTCCCCTTTCCTTGTAGTCCTCCTTGAGGCAGAAAGATGGGTATTTTTCACCACACAATTTTTACAGGATTTTCCAATAGGACTTTACACAATCCATGCCCTAGATGACTCATGGTGTAGTTACCAAAGAAGACAAGCAGTGATTTCCACCACAGTGGTGTGCTAATTTAATAATGGGCACAAATGATAACTTACAGTACCAGAACACCAGAGTATTTGACAATAATCCCTGCACTTCCCAGCAAACACTTTGAGAAATGGGGATCAATGTCTAATAGTATTGGTTATTATTAGTATTCTCCTGACACATCTAGGCTTTTCCATCTTCTTTAATACAAAAATGAGGTCACTTTGAGCATATATTGGCAGAGAAACTTTACAAGAAATCTTGGAGGCTTAGATGTTTGGGATTTTTAAACCAGAATAACTTTCAGTCTTTTAACTGTTAAGTTTGCAGACTCCCTTCCAAAGAGCATGCAGTCCTTAGCTCAGGGAATTTGGACTACAGAAAGAAGGCTTAACTGATGGCAGTGCAATTCATTTTTCATTTTATATTAGTGTCTAGCTACAAATCTATTTTCCAGGCGAACCATGTGGCATCTTGTACATCTCCTTGAACATGGCAGTTCAGTGTATAAACCATTTGATGATGGTTACTATCAATAACAAAGACAAGAGCAAAGAATAAGTCAATCCAAATTCTTTGAGTTGTTCTATAGTTCTATCCCAGATCACCTAGCGTAGTCTGGGAGTTTTCAGTAACCCAGTATATTTAGAAAAAGATGTAGGTGTGTGTGTAAGCAAAACAATAGGTGTCACCAGGTGTCACTATTACACGAGTCTTTTTCTTTACATGTGAGCAAATAGCCAGTTTGGGGAAGATAGATCATAGTATCAGTTCATGCTTAAGCGTTTGGTATAGAACCATCAGTGCAGGTAGAAAAGGCTCTGCAAATGCAGGAGAGCTTGCTGTCTTCTCTGGGCTGATGTCATGCACATCATTTATCACTGGGGACAAGAAGAACCATGGGGCTGAGGTTCCTGCTAGGGAGAATTTTCCCAAGTACTGTTGTAGAATCTCTCTTCTGGAATTAATATGAATACATATAAATAAATCAAAATGCACTGCAATATCTCCTGTAAATACATCACTGCATCTTCTCTGCTGACAAATTGCTTGTAGAAGCCTGATCATCTCCTGCTATCTAGCAGAAGATAGATGTAGGACTAAAGCAAGGTGCACCACTCATGT
Source organism: Sialia sialis (assembly GCA_009812075.1). NCBI lineage: Eukaryota > Metazoa > Chordata > Aves > Passeriformes > Turdidae > Sialia > Sialia sialis. Next base: position 12,358,032 of record VRYO01000100.1, on the reverse strand, counting down.
GTGTTTGTTCAGTGTTGGTGTATTTTTCATCACAGTGAAAACAAGTGCAAATATTTGGAGAAGAAATGGTGGAGCATAAGGACTGTGATGGCTGGGGACTTACTTTTGCTGCAAAACTACAGACATGGACTTACCTGAACAACGGATGCTGTGCTGTGTTTGAGGTGGATCTTTCTCAGAGGGTACCATGTGACTTCCCACAGGATCTTGCAGAAATCCTAATTGATGTGTGGGTAGTGCACTGAATGACTCTCAGACTAGACCAGGCTGTAGCTTCATGACAAATCCCACTCATTTTTGCCAAGCAGCTTGCTAAGAACCCAATTCTAGCTTGCTCTGGGTGGGAAAGACACAAGCAAGCTCAGAAAACAGATGGGATTTCCACTGAAGAAAGCAATATTGCCCAGCCATTGCATGGGACAGGCAGCAGCCTAGGGTGGTATTTGCTACCTTTGACACAGCTGGCATAGCTGCAAGGGTCTGATCTGAAGTGAGGTTGTTTGGTTTGGAGGAAGCATTACATTCAGCCTGCCTTGTGGCCGTAGGGTGGGAAGGAGCTGTGTCTCTCCAGACCCCGGGGACTGAGCTGCACCGGGAGATCTGCAGAGAAAGCACTGAAATACTCCAGCATGCAAGCACTGGTTGTTTCAGTTCTAGTAATCCACCTCAGAATGTCATTTTCAGCAAAAGAATTTCTGACAAAACTTTCCTGCTTTCAGCAGCTGCCTTTATCCAAACCTCACTGAAGGCAATAGGAATCTTTCAGCTGACTGAATGGACTTCACATCATTCCTGTTTTGAAGAGTTCTTGTTTCTTACCTAATAGGAATAGTATGTCTTGTGATGTGCTGCATTGCAGTTTGGTCTCTGGAAGAAGCAGTGTTGGAATTGATGAATCATTCTCGTCCTTGAGATATTGCCATATAGGCCTATAACTGTCATAAATAATATTGCAGTGACTGAACTTAAAAGTCACGATCTGTGGAAGAATCTAATCCCTTTTGAACATTCACAGCTGCCTCCTTACCACTAACTTCACCTAATTCACTTCAAGGGGGAAGCCTTTTTCAAGATATTTTCTTTCCTTTGCTTAAGAAACTCTATCCGTTCCTCTGCACACTCTGACATTGCTTCTTCCCCTGAAAGCTGGTGCCCTTGGACATTTGAACTTCATTAAATTTAGAAAGCCCAGTAACTTGGGTTTGTTCCCACAGTGATGTTGCAAATCTCATATTTGCATGGGATTCTTTTTAAATATTTATTATCTTCTGTGGTTGCCAACACTAAGTATAATATCTCATTCTCTTTTAGTTAGAAGACATTAATTCTATAAGACATGGAGCATTATAGCAAAGTAAGGAAAAGGAGACAATGCAGCAAAGAAGTAAATACTCAGTACGCTTACTAGCAGGAAAGCTAGTAAAGGTAAAAACAACAAAAGTAATTTCAGACTAAAAACCTGACAGACATGATATATGCTATTGTAAATTGAGGACGAATTTTAGATATGTTCACAATCCTCTCACCCATCTCAGGATATGACAAACAGGGGAGAGTTGTTATGCCAGAGTGAAAGACCTTTAACAAGTACCAATTCCTCCTTGTGGTTCAGTGAGCACTGTCCTGGTTGTGACTGCCACAGCCTGCAGGTGCTGACTGCCACATCTCCATCTTTAGTTCTTGCTCCTGGGCACTCAGAGGAGGGCCAGTTTTATTAAGCCAGTTTAAGGCCATCAAAAAAGATGATACTCCTGATAGCTCAGGACTATAATAAGGTAGTGCATTACACATTGTGTAATAAATATAGCTGGAAGCATTACAAAATGGCTGGAGAAATCTCCAACATTAATATTTGATTCAAGATCTTTTAGTTGTCTGTGGCATATTTTGATTGAGGAGGCTTGTGAGTATATTTATTTATTTTTAGATTTATGTAAATCTGCACAGTCAACATCTCTTGAGGCACCAGCGTGGCATCCAGTAATATATGCTGTGCAGTGCAAGACCATTTCCATCAGAGTAAAGGAGCAATGCTGCTCATCCCAAAACCCAAATACTGCTAAATTCCCCGAGGGAGCCCTTTGCTTCAGGCTGGGCAGGAGGGTTTATCCCTGCAGCCCTTGCTCCCTCCCTGGACCTCACGCATCTGCTGATGCCATTTTTGGTTGGGGTATGCTTGATGTTCCTGTTTAGTTCTAGCTCTGATGTCCTACCTGCCAAGGAAATGAAGCATGATTATTTTCTGAAAACAAAATTTATCCTGCCAAACCCAAGTAATGCAGTTTTCTAAACAGGTTTTTCTAATGGGGCAGCTGTTGTAGGGAGGAGCCTTTTGAAAATCTGCGTGGTTTGTAACGATTCAGGAAGCAGAGTACGACAAGGGGCTGGCTGCTATCCCAAAACAGAGCTGGGGAAGGGCTGCCCAGGGCTGTGTTGAGGGATGAACTCTGGCAATGTTTGTCACCGTGCTGGGCAGCCTGGATCCTGTCTGTCCTGGACCCTGTCTGCCCTGGATCCTGCTCTGGATCCTG
>VRYO01000100.1:12321203-12354501 GCA_009812075.1 Sialia sialis | reverse complement strand
GGGACTGTCTGACCTGCGGGCTGTCCCCGGGAGCCCCGGTGCCACCGCCACCCCGGGGCTCCCTGCTGGTCTCACCCCGGCAGGGTCTGGCAGCCCGAGGATGCCCAGTGCTTGTGGTCCAGGAGGCACATCCAGCACATCTGGGGGGTTGCAGAGGGCAGAGCCAGCCTGTTCCTAGGGACTCATTCAGGGCTGAAGCACCTCTCCAGGGTGCTTTGATTGAACCACTTTGCTCCTCTCCACGTCTAGCTGGTCAGGCTGCCTGATGAGAGCTGGGTTTGATGCCTGATGGACAAGGCATCATTTTGCCAGAACTGTTGCCTGGAACAGAGATTAGACACAGCAAAAGGAATAAAATAGGTATTTATTGAAAGGATACATCTTGGGCAGATGGATCCTGGTCAGGAGTTTTTACACTTTTATAAGTTTTGGTTCATCTACACATTGGGGTCAATTATCCAACCCCAGCCCAAGACTATGAAGTCTCAGCCCCCTGCCTTGCCCCCTTTTCCTCACCCTTATGTCTGCTTTTTGGGGACCAGTTATCCTTGATTCTCTAGCTAGAAAGAAATTTCTTTGTCTGACTCCTCTGTGAAGAGACATTACTAACACTTACTATGAAGTTTCAGAGTTACACACTAAGCAGCAGAGATTCTGAAAAATATAAAAGCTAAAACCCAAGGTATCAGGTTTTCAATATTTTTGAGTAAGGTACTTGTGCAGGTAGAAGTATGGTATTAACAAAGTTTAAATTATTGAAGGCTATTTAGTGGTTTTTTTTTAAATAGAACAATTTCTGATGAACATTTGTGATTTTTCTATTGCTTTGAAAGCATAAAGAAACATCTGCCCATTTTCAAATTCTTTTGATTTTTGGTTTCTCTAAGAAAAGTGGAGTGACAGATTTATTTTTTAAAAAAAGAGGTTAAAGATGAAAGAAGTTGGGACCCCAACTTTTATGTCTTTTCCAACAGCAATATTTCAATGCTCTTTAAATTATTTTACACTTTAAACATATCATTTAGTTAAACAAAATGCCATTTTAACAGGGTTTTTTTGTCTGTTTTTCTTTTAAGTAAGGTTGATTAGCAAAAAACCTTTTTTATAGGAAAAAAAAAAAGAGAAATTAGAAGGTAGCCTCCAAATTCACACACTTTGACATATTTTCCAGAATTGTCTTCTCTATTTCACAGCATGAGTTGAGAGAAGATAACTGCTAAAACTTCATCTGACCGTATTTGCCCTCCTAAATTTTCCCAAACTGAAACACAATCATTTTCTCACTTTGATTTCATGTAAAGTAAAGAAATGTGAGGTCAGAGAAGGGGTTTCTCACTCCATCTCATTCACATGCTGGAAAGAAAAGTGAAGTTGAGACAGTCCACCGAAAATCTGATTTTCCAGAAATATTTCAGGAGAAAAGTCCCACCTGTCCCACCGGGGCTGCAGCACTTGTCACCTTGAAATGTCCCCATTGCTCACTCCCATGGAGATCCCATCTACAGAAGGAACCCCCTCTCTCCTTTCTCCTGGCTTCTCTAAATAAGCAATAAACACAGTTTTAGACTTGTCACTGTTTTCCACCTCCAGCTTTCTGAGGATTGCATTTGTCTAATTGTGCTGGTGAGTAATTCACCTGCAGCCTGCGGTTCCCCGTGGCTGCCAGGCTGCTTTGTGCCCATGTCACAACTTCTTTGGAAAATTGTTAGCTCTTACTGTGGTAATTCAATTTTGATGAATACCCTGTAACTTAATTTACTCTGTGGAAAAACACAATTGTATAAACAAATTGGTTCTGTCCACACCCATTGTACCTTCCTAGGGTATCATTTTAATATTAACCACTTGGAGCTATGAGTGATTATATTGTGGACCCCGAAGCAGGAATATGTCTGTAAGCACAGATGGTTTTAGTTTCACATTCCAGCTTTTACAGAGGTCATTTACTTGATGTGACAATAACAGACCAAAATAAAAGGAATTGCCATAACGTATCAAAAAAGGTGAGTTGTGACAGCAGCTGGGAGACCTGGACGCTGCTGCTTGGGACCTGCACACAGTCAAACACAGCAGCAGTCTGTGTTCCAAGGAGTGCAGAGCACAAACACTATGGAAATAAGTTTCAGTTCAGTAAATATGCTTTAAAAATTGTGAAATATTGACCATCATTAGCATAGGAGATGTTGCAAAGTTGTTAAAGAAAATGAAAATATCTTTTGTGTGCTAGCAGAAGCAGCTTTCAGCCTGTTGTGCATCTCAGGTTGTACCTGCAGCATGAGACCGGGGCTCCAGAACACTTGCCAGTGAGGAAAATAGCTGGCCTAAAGCTGGAATCTGAAATATGTTTAGCTGCCCCAAACCCCAGGTAACTTCTTTAATTATGTTTGATGCAGAGCTACCTGTGGTCATTGACTTAGGGAGCTTCATTGTTGAGAGGAACACCATTTAAGTTTTTGGATAGCAGAATATTGAAGGCAAAATCAATAGGAGATTTGCTGTATTATGTTTGCTATAAATTATGGAAGTGTTGTATGCAAATATTATCAAAATTGTATTATTTGAGCCTAACAAAAAAGAAAAGGCAGTACCAGGGATGTTAATATCAGCAGGGCAGTCCTGGTCTCTATTTCCTTCACATCCATCCTGACAATTTGACTTCCATTTACCTGGGAAAAAGGGTGATGGAAGATATTTTGAAAAAAGATTAAAGAAACTGACACCCTTTGCACTGCAACAAAAATGCAGTGTGAAGCTGGCCAGACTCACTTTTTAAAAAATGCTGATAATCCTATTGATCAGAGTAGGATTATATCAGGGGTCAGATCAGCCCAGTGTTATTTCCAGAACTGCCTTTATCACCAGCAGTTCCTACCCCATGTTCTCCAAATGTCCAGTTTGAACCCACAGATGTTTCCAGGCACTCTCCAGGCAAACATGTGGCAGCAGCTCCTTGCAGGTTTTGCTTTAAGGGCTCAAGATGGTCTAAAGCAGGGATTTAGCATGTGCTTCCCATGTGGCCCCTCTCTGACACACAGAGGGTGCAGTAAGTCTGCAGATTTTCCCTGTGGTCTAGGTGCTGGCACTGAGAGCTGGATGCTATTTAAAATCTCACCAGAATTAATGGTATCTCCTGCCCCTTAGATGTCTAATTCTTCCTTCTCACCAAATCTCCGTGCACACGGAGCTGCATCGTGTTCGGTCCCTCCATGGCTCGAGGGGAGCAGGGGCTGCCAGGACAGGCTGTGCTCCCAGCACAGCTCCTGCCCAGACCTCCTGGCACTGCAGTCAGGCTCCTTGAAATCCCACCTGTAGGTACCAGCAAGTGGAAAAGACCAGTGTAGGTACAAATAAATATTTGAGAAATTTCCTTTCAGGATGGCATTGTGATCTTGTTTTGGCACCATCACAAAGGATGTTTATTGTTTGTGGTCTCTGCCTATGAATCTCCTTTTTGAATCTCTGGAGCTGGCATTAAAGGAGAAAGCTGGGAACTTGAATACTGCTGGGCCTAACTGTTTAATGGGTATGGATTTATCTAAGGATGCTTTGCCCAGCAGCAAGGAGCTGTAAGAAGAGCATGCCACTGGTTCCTCCCAATGACCTCATGCTGTTTCTGTTCTCTGTAGCAAGCTTTGTTTTTCAACAAGGAGCTTTGGTCAATGCTGTCTTGGAAAAATTCAGGTTTCCCTAACACTTCTGTTAATATTTTTGGCTGATGGAGAACAGGATCATACAGACAATAGCAATTTGCTCTAAATTCCTTATTCACAGGCAGCTTCAAAATTCTTTTCTCTCTCAAAGTAGTTTTGCTGGTCTAAGAGAGATTTTAACCTTAGACTGCACTGGCCTTCTAGAACTAGAATTGTTCAGTGGTGCCATGGGTGATAAACTCTTCCCTTGCCCTCCAAACACTCTATGGCTCTGTCATTTACCAGCAGTGCCTGAATGCTGTCCTGAGCAGCACGGGCTGCAGCGATGCCTTGCTGGCTTGGGCCTTGCTGTAAGAACTTAAGCACGTGCCTAAATATTTGCAGTCTAGGACTGTAATAATTTTTCTGTTTTAAAGAGGTTAGTGGAAAATGGAATCATAATGATCCCCCTTGATGTAGAGCAGATATCTTTCAACCACCATTTTGGAGTTGATCTTTTAAATTTTTTTGTTGGTTGTGGGATTTACTCAACCCTTCTCTGATCTGCTGTGAAATGTTATTTCCTCTAAAGGTGGTCTCTGTATTAAGATGCAAGCTGCTTGAACAGTAGATTAACCACGGTGATTAATGATGATAATGGATGAATGCTTTTGTCACTAACAACGCTGCATGACCACATATAAGCCTTAAAAACAGAATTTTAAAAATAGCATTATTTAATCTGTTTCAAGAAGACTGTAAATGCCTTGAGATATTGATCCAGCCTGTGAGGCTGCTTATAAGGATACTCTCTGCCTGCTGTAGTGTGCTTAGATACAATCTAATAAGAGCTCATTGAATAATAAACAATGGTAGCCACCCAATCCTAAAAATTTAGATTGACGGAATTCCCTCCCCAGTGAAGAGAAAAAAGCTGCCCATAAACCCATTACTGTCCACTCATCCATAAGCCAATAGAAGATCTTGGATTATTGGAACTCTTAGCTTTAAGAGAAATTGCTTTCCTAAATTTGACCTCCCACACTAAATATAAAATATGGAGCATCTGTAATGAAGGGATTGCAGCCCAAATAGCTATCATCTCTCGGTGGCAAAGGTTAGAAGGTTGATGCACACTGGTTCCATGGGGATGGGGATGTTGGTGACCTTTTGGCATGAAAATGGTCACTTGGAGCTGTAATGTGAGAGAAAGGGGTTGGGTATTAGCCACTAAAGACTCTCTGATGCTGTGTCCCTGTTAAGCTTTTACAGAAAAAGCCATGGAGGCATTATGGGAAACAGCATCAGATCCCATCTACCAGATCTGAATATGATACAGAGGAAAAGGGAAACTGGATACATGCTCCATTTAGGTAACATTTCTTCACTTCTTAAAAGGACAAATGTCATCTGAGCTTATCTAGAGCACTCATTTCAAAGAATCAGCAGGTAAAAACAATACTGTTTTGGCCACTCTTGGACTCAACTTTATACTGGCTCATGATGGGCCAAGTGTGTAAGTCCCAGGATGCATCCCTTTCCTTGTTTGCTTAACGAGTCAAATATTGCAGAAAGCAAAACAAAAATCCAGATTGTGGTTAAATGAAATTGCTGCTGTCCTTACCCTGTGTTTTGGTGTAATTCCTGTAAATGATTGTGAGGGGCTATAGAGGGAAACACAGCGAACACAATGTTCCTTTTTGATCAGCAGCTTTTAACAAAGGAAGGATGTTGAACATCTGAAAGTAGGGAGTGTGGAGTTCACTGCAGGTCACCATTAAGGACAAGAACAAGGTAATGTAAGAGGCTGTGTGATTCCAGGTTGACAGGAGGATTTTAAAAGATCAAAAGTGTTTTATATATATGTTTTAGAGGACCATGAGTGCTTTCAGTCAACAGATGAAAATGCTAATGTTTAGAAATGATGAAAGCAAGATAAATGTGGTGGTGAATTCCAACTGAGTCATCAAAACAACAAGTATTCTTAGTCTGTGGTTTTTAAAAGATTATTGCAAATTGTCCAGCAGTGCAGGTGTGGTAAAAATGGCTACTCTGCTGCTATATGAACAGCTCACTGCATTTGTTATTTTGGGATGGCAAAGTTGACAGTGAGTTGTGACTTGCAGTATTTCTCCTTTTAGAGCTAGATGTATTTGAATAAGTCTGTTAATTATTTAAGCTTTACATTGCGCTCTCTTCCTGTCAGCAACAGCAGTAGAAATGTTTTTACTGTATAATTAAGGAGCTGGAGAGAAAAGAAAGAAACATTTAATAGCTGTTTCTGATAGAACCTTCATCAGTTTAGTGTGAAAAAGAAAAATGATGGAGTAATATTGCCACCAGCAATCCCTCAGTCAGGTGACTTTTTTGCTGGATCAATTCTGGTTGCTAAGCAACAAGCAAAAAGGCACAGTTATGTTTTGGTAAATCTTTTATTTTTGAATATTCTGTCCTGGAGTTTCAGATACTGTATTTCTTACTCAGGCTGTTGATTCAAGTCTCAGGGTATTTTCTGAGCCATAAAAGCCCATCTTTGGTTATTTAAAAGGGATGATGTTGTTCAGTTTTCAGAAAAACTTTTGTGGCCAATATACACTTGAAAATGCAAAACTGAGCCCGTGATTAGAGAATTTGTTAAAGAAAACCACAGAAAAATCATTACAACAACTTTGACATTTTTGGTTAATGATATCTACATTAATGAGTTAATTGCCAATGCATCACATTTTATGCCACTATCAAATATTAATGTTATCAATGTTATAATAATAGCATCTATTGATATAATTGAAGCTTGCTTTCCAATAGGTGTCACCATGAATAATACCATTGCAGTATTAAAATCAATAATAAGAATATTAGGAGGGCATTATAAAATGTCAATACAATGAAAACCACTTAAATGAATGCTTGATATAAAACAAACTGACTAAATATACTAAGCTATAATTCCAAAGAATAAATTCACAGCCCTCTGTATAACAGTTTGGACATTGCAACTCTTCCATTCTTAAAAGCAGCAGACTGAAAATAATAATCAAAAAAGTTATGAAGAGAAGGAATCATCCTGCATTCAGTGAGGAAATATTCCAAGAGTATGTGACATATCTGAGGAAGGTATAAATATTGTAAATGGTTTGATGTTCCATTTAACACAAAGCCTTTGTTCTGCAAGTGTCCAAAATCTGCTTGCAAACAGCAGTGCCTGTCTTCCTTTGAGGTCAGCTCTAGCCAGACACAGCTCAGCCTTGGCAGGATACGTGCACTGTGTGTAAAGAAATCAACTGCCCAGCACTGGAAGAGGACTGGAAAGACAAAATTCCAATTTTCCAACATGAAACATCTTGTCAATCTGTGGCCATTGCTTTTCCATTTCAGTGGTGGAAAATTGGCACAAAACTGATGGTCTGAGGATGATTCTCTGTGCCTTTCAGCACCTGACAATGAGGCAAAAAAATAAAGGCCACAAGTAGGTTTTGAAAATACAGCACTTGAAATAGCCAGTTCTGTTTGTGTGGAGCAGCAAGCAAAACAAACTTTTTTGGGGGGGAAAAAAGGCACAGTTAAAGCACAGTAATTTCAAAATTATAAGCCGCACCTGATTATAAGCCACACCTCCCAGTAGCCGGGTAAACCACGGGATCCATCCATATATCAGCCGCACCTGAATATAAGCCGCACTTTTTTTTTTTTTTTTCCCTGCGAGGATCCATGTGTAACAAAGTAACAAATTAGTGATAGAATCGCTGCCAGCGGGGTTTGGTGTCAGGTGCTCAAGTTGCAAACGGTTTCCATAGACCAGCGAAGCCTTTAAAGGCAGCCCCAGGCGCCCTCCCTGGCCGGCTCTCACTTCTGGGTTGGCATTTCACTGGGATTTGTCCATAGATAAGCCGCACCTGAATATAAGCTGCACTACTGGGGTAGGCTGGATTCTTCAATGAAAAAGGTGTGGCTTATATTAGTGAAATTACTGTACCTAATTTCCATTCAGTGGACTGAGTGGAACAGTCTGGATTGGTTTTGGTATTTATCCTGGCACCCTCAAGAGCCAGGTGGGTGCTGGCAGCTGCCTGGAGTGGAGCATTTGTCCCTGTGCTGGAGCTTTCCTGTACCCTGGCCATGCCCTGGATCAGGGAGGGGGATTGGCTCTCCTCCATCTTGCAGCTGGATTTGGGAGAGGAGAGCTGGGGAAAACCTCCAGGATGGCCCATCCTGAGCAGCACTGATGCTCAAAGACGTGCCTCGACCCTGGGAAGCAATAATTCCATGCAGAAAAGCAATTTTACACTTCTTTCTGCCCCACCTGGTGTGCTGGCTGGGTGAAGAGGCAGCAGGGTGTGCAGCCCCTCTGCCCACAGTGCATCCTGCAGGGCATTGTCACAAAATTTATCAATAAATGAGGGGAATAAAGGCACTTCAGAGAAACACCCATGCTATCAGCTCTGGCTGGCTCCATTTCTGGCTGCCCATGGCAGTGATCCCCATTCCCCACCACACAGGGTTTGCTGCTGGAGATGCAGTGAAAGTTTACCTGGGAACTCCATAAATCAGAATTGTTAATCTGAAGGCTTTTATTACCAGAGTTGTCTTCAGCTATATCTGCCAAAAAAGTTTTGATACAGTTCAGACTTATTTGCCCAAAAACATTTGACATTTACTTCATTACTCAGTGGACTGCATTCCCTTTAAATAAATTTTCCACTGATCTGGACTTTCACCATGAAAATCTGTACAGTGAACTCCTAGTTTATTATACCTACTTGAAAAGGGTAATTTAATAAGGCATCAGTACAAATACTTAATTGTGCAATGGCTATTGACAATGCCTTTAAACAGTTGCATATTTGCCAGATTTAGCTAATGGAAGTAGAATTGCCACTTAATGTCTCAGTTTGCACTGGCTGAAAATAAATTGTATCTGACATTCCTTTGGCTTTTAAAGGACATATTTGGATATTTACAGTCAGATTGATCTTTTGTTGCATTTATGTTTGGTGTGTGAAAAAGTATGAAGCAATTTAGATGGAGATACTTATTTACACATCCAGTATTGGTAGTAGCTTCACTCAGTCTGAGATTTCATAGACTTGAGGTATTGATATCAGGGAGAGTTGATGGAAAAATTACTTGGCAAAATCTATGTTCTCAAAAATGTGTGGATTTGTCAGAAGTGAAATTTGCAGCGGCAATCTACCTTTAATGACATTTTCATCTATAAGAAGTTTTCAAAAATAAATTTAAAACAGTTCATACAGAATTTTGCATCATTTCCTACAAGATTTGTTTTATTGTGTTTCCTTTTGAAATTTAATTTATAACAAAATTAAATCGAAGAAAAATTCTAAAAGCAAAATGGTGGCATTTTGGACATATGAAAAACTATTCTGTTGGCATAAGGGGAACTTTTTCTTAGCTTTTTGGTTCAAAAAACTTTTACAGTGCTTCATTCTGATTTAGGATGCAAATGAGGTCTGCAACACTGAAAATGAAAAAGAATCATATTGAGTTCTAGTGTAGATACATTTAGTTCATTTTGTATTCTCTGTTAGGAATGTAATTACTTGTCTCTGTACTTCCCTTTTCCTCATACCTCATTTAAGAAGGAATTTTTTTTTTTAATGAAGCAACTTATCATCACATTAAGAGGCTCAGGAGCAATTGAATTACAAGTATTGTAATACTGCAATTTTTTCAATTGTAATGGATGTATTGTCAAGTGTGGATCTGCTTTATTCTGATGAAACAATTCTTTTGCATTTGTTTTATGTAAATGTTAAGATTTTTCTGTAGACTGATATGTAAAGAAGTTCCCACTTTAAATTTCTAAATTGTTAACACATAGCAAAACAAAACACTTAAACACCTGAGGATACTGACTTGTGAATGACTTTGAAATCAGCCCTTGAATTCTGCATTTTCCAGAATTCAGGGAAATTCAGCCAGACTTTGTTGTCTGGACCAATTGCATCATACATAAACAATCCATACTGATAAATACTTTTATTTTTGGTCCTAAATGCTTATTCAGAGACCTGTGGACAGGCATAAACACTGGAATTCATCACCCCGAGCTTTCTCCCGTGTGGAAATGGTCTCCAGCAGGCTGCCAGGTCAGAACCTGGAGGATGGTTGAGGGTGAATGGTGGCAAAAGTTCTGTCAAGTGTGCAGGGCTGGAGCCATTAAGTGCTCTTAAAGGAATAATAAAACTTCAGATTAAACATAGGAATTTTATGAATAGTCATTGTATGGGATGCATTTTAATGCTGTAGAGATATATTTGAATAACTTAGTGATAGATACTTATAATAACTGCAGCTCCATTGGCTCTGAAAATATAAATTTTAAGACTAAATAGAAGGGCCTCAATTAAAATAAATTTATTAATCAGACGAGGATTAACCTATGAGATTAATGCTATGTGCTTTGTACCAGCCAGTCTTTTTCATTGGGTTGGTTTTTTTTAATTCAGCAATAAGTTTTGATACCTTTTACAAGTCTACTGTGTCTGAATCCTCAGTTGTTGTTGAGGCACTGAAGAGTGAGGGGATATTTTGGCCTGGACTTTTGGGGGGTTGATTTTGCTCATGCTTATGCTCTGCTAGAAATAGCCATTGGAATTGAGAAATAGTAGCAGGAAGATTAATACCTGGATTCTCATCTTTCAAGGCTTCTTTTGTGGCATAGAGAGGAACTGCTTTTCCATTTCATAAGAGGATTTCTTTTTGTACCTTCTCTTGCTTGTGCAGCAACATCCAAGCTCTGTGAATTCATCAGCTCGTGACTCTTTTGATTCAAAAGGGGGTTTAAGAATTGCTGTAGCTTCCCTCCCTTTGCACTGTTTTCCTTAACTCATTTTATTTCTGTCTTCTTCAGAGTACCTGGTTGGTTGCATGTCAGTTGACTTCTCCCTGGGAGGAATTTTGTATTTCTGGGCATTTCTGTGGGCCCATGCTGCAGTGTATTGTCTCTTTCTGCACACTTCATAGTGACCTCAGAGAGAAAATTCATTGTCTTTTGTGATTGGTCTGTGCTGGACCATTCCTTAACTCCATGTGTTCTTGAAATGCAGACACTATATGCTGACAAGGAGTTATGGTTAGTTTAGAAAATATCAAATATTTTCCCTGAAGAAAATCACTGCCTACAATCTACAGTGAGTCATGCACTAATGTATGGAGAGGGGCAGAACAAAAAATGACAGCACCAATATGAAAATAGGGTAAGGTAGGTTATGAAAATAGAGTAAAGGACATGGCAATAGAGAAATTAGATCATGACCCTGGAGTCCAGCAGGATTTCTCTCTGAGCTGAGGACAGCTCACCCCCAATGTTGCAATGACACAAAATGCCACCTAAGCTACAGGGTCTCGTATTTGCAGTTTGCTCTCAGCTGATTTAGATTTGCCAAAGTTCATTATTTCAACATTAAGCAGCACTGGAAAATTCCACTCACTGCTGGAGAGAGATTTGCAGCTAAAAATAGGGAAAAGAAGCCACTGTCTATGGATTGTCTATGAAAAAGTGCACATAGGATCTCCTGTGTAGAGACAGGTATTTGTGTGTACACACGTTCGTTTTTTTGGTGTTTTTTAGCAGAAACCAGACACTCTAGACTCTCAGACATCCCTGTTTCTGTTGCATAGCAGTTGCCAGATCATTGGGAAAGTTCTTCTGTTGAGATATGGGGCACCCAAGCTCTCTAAGGGAAAACTATTTCATGCTTCTGCAGAGAATAAATCTGTAACCAAACTTTCATTCAAAAGCCTGTAAATGTCCACAGGGAAGATAACAATTTTCTCTTCTTGCCACTGTTTTGTTAAAAAAAAAAAAAAAAAAAGCAAAACTAATAATAGAGAAAAAAACTTACAAGGAGTAATAAAAAGGTAATCCATAGTCTGGGGCCTTGTGTAAATACAGTAAACATGAAGAATTTATTAAGTTTTTCTTATTCCAGGTGGGGATTGTTAAAGGCAGGCTTACTTCCCCTGAACTGTTCAAAATTAACTTTCTTGGAGCACAAAGTTTCCCTAAATGTCTTAAAAGTCAACCTCGAGCTGTATTGCCTGAAAAAGTGATCTCAGAAGCACTAGCAGCACAGGGAAAATCAGGAGAAAGTCAGCACAGGGGGAAGCTCTGTCCCTGGGAGAGATGGTCCTACCCCCCCCGTCCCTGAGGGATTTACCCCTGCAAACACAGGAAGCCACATTGGGGAAAATCAAACCAGTATCTCCAAAACAGTCCAGAAAGAAAAGAAGAAAAGGTAGAGAGAATCCAGCCAGGGGCACAAAGGAGCTGGAACAGCAGCACCTGGGCTGGGCTCAGTTCAGGCATGTTCTCCCTCTCTGCAGCCCCTGTGTGAGTCGTGAGCCAGGTCTGGTTCCCTGCACTCCATGTGCTGCCCCTACATCCCTACACCTCTCAGCATCCTCCACTGTCTCCAAACAGGGACAGAAAACCTCTGCTGGGTGCTGGGCTGGGCTGTGTGTTCAACACCTCATCCCTGCTGCCTCTGCTCTCTGTTAATCACAGCCTTTGTAGTTTGTTTTTACAGGCTGTGAAAACTGGGTCTAATTTTAGGGTTTCCACATAATGGCTATCATTATGCACTCCACAGTAAGTCCAATTCTCATAATTAATTAAAACTACTCAGGTAGGAAGGTCAAGGCAAAAAAAAACTCTTCCTGTTGGTTTGAAGCACTTTTTCCATTTGCTTATTAATATTCTAACTGATGTTGAATTGTTGTGGCTGAGACCTCTTTCTATTTGGCATTTTGGATCACAGTGATTCCATAAGGAGGGGACCTGATTCTGACAATTTTAAGCATTTGCTCAGTCTCAGCTAATCAAACTCCTCCTATGGAAGACCTCTAGCCTGCCCATGCAAATGCATCCATCTCTCTTCCCATCATGTTCAGTGAAACCTGTTATTCTAATTCTTGCTGCCAATGAAATTTCTGTTAGGTTGTCCATTGTAGTTGAAATAAACCTTATGTTTTCTTGAGGAAATCAAAAGAAAAACATTTGAAAGCTCACGTCTTTCTAAGCAATCAAAAACCTGAAAAACTGTGGTTGTTTGTTTCCCAATATGATGTGAGTCTATTTATAACTGAGATATAAATAATCTTCATTTCCACACTAAATCAAATTTTTTACTCAGAGAGATTTCCAGGTGTAAAAACCCCTCAACTGCAGGTCAGTGTCAAGCACCAGTACTTTTTTCTGCAGGCAAAATTAAGATCCTTCTCAAATCTCATAATGTTTTTAAGGCAAACTATTAAGGTGTATCAGGTGTGCTATGAAAAGCTACACAGAATATCAATATGTAACACCAGGGTGAATCCTCTCTCCTTTGAAATCCTCCACAAAGTCTTACAGCTGCATACTCTGCTCGACTCATTGTTAAGAGTCTAACCACAGGAAGGCTTACCAACATCAAATGAGGCTGTAGTTCAGTTATCAACAAAGGGAAATGGCTGCTTTGGATTGCACACACCTGATTTTGCAGCAAAGTGCCCGGGCCTACTCCCTACATATTACCTGTTTAATTCTTTTTATTATTGATAGTGTTACATGTGCTAAGAGATCTTGCTGAGTTCACAGGTTACCCTGGTAACAAAAATGAGTGTGCACATTTTTCTGCATCTGTCAAAGCTGAGTTTGCTGCTCAGTCTCAGCACACACCTCTGTTGCTCCTACCTGTAGCACAGACAATGGTTGTGTGTGTGAAGGAGGTAAAGGCGCTCACCAGCAAACATGAACAATTACACCCCTGAACGCCACCATCACAGGATAGCTGGGAAATTTGTAAATATTTAATCAGTTCTGAAATAAGCAGAGAAGAATAGCCCGGAATTGCAGGGTGCCTGTTGGATGTGCAGAGCAGCTCAACACACAGCCTGCCTGCTCCAAAATCCAGCCCTGGCACACACAGCACAGCCAGCTCCTCCCAGCCCAGCTCTGGGGCTCTCCTGTGTGCTGGGGCTGTCTGCAGCCACACAAGCACAGCTCTGTAAAATCAATGGAAGCATTTCCATGAGGCTCCGTGGGTCTCGGGTTGCGCTCGCTGTGTGCACCGTAAATGACAGCATGGATCTGTCCGCGCGCGTTCCGCCAGGGTGAGGTACAAAGTGGGCAGGATCGTGGAATTTTACAGGAATGTAGTACACTACATAAAATAGAGTCTTACGTTCATCCTACACCTGGTGTGCTGCAGAGGAGACAATGGTCACTTAGTGGATTTCCCAATTCTTCACACAAATTTAGTGGCAGAATTCAGTCCTGGTTACAGACTGCTGAAAAGGAAATTGCTACTCAAAGCCAAACTCTGACCTCACTTGCTGGATTGTAAATGCACAGTGAAGTATCTGGTGAAGTAATCTGTGTTTGGAACAGGGTAGATGTGAGAGAATAAGGAACTATATTATAAAAATTCAACACTAAGGGTACTTTTTTAGATAATGCGTCAGGCCATTAAAACACGAGTGGATACGTTCATACGTTATCCTAAGAAAAGTCTACTTTTGATCTACTCTAAGATTATTTGTGGTATTATATCTTCATTCTGGGTTCTAGCATTGATGATAACAGCATTAACACTGCGGCCCCTTCTGATGTGGTGTCAGTTCCGCTCTTCACTTTCATGGAGTAACACTTTGAAATTTCAAAATACTTGAAGATACTGTAACAGCCAGTGCTGCCAATATAGCATGGAACTGCTACTTCACAATTCAAGTAGTCAGCTATTGACTTGTGGCAATCTATATCTGCATTAAAATGGTGAGTTTTGGATTAATGTGGAGCTGAAAGCCCAACTGAGGCTCTTTGCTGCCAGCCTGTCTCTGTAATTGCAGCATGGATTTCACCAACCACAAAGGGCAAAATGAATGTGATCATCCCCAGCAGTCGATAGCACATTGATTTTTTTCACTCTACGATTCGCACAAATATTGAAGCTCATTTTTTAAGCAAGGAGGATTATTAATCTACATTTCTTTAAAAATAAGTCCATTTTGAAGCATGGTACCTTGCAGGGCTTATTTAATGTGCAATATGCAAATCAGATAAGCAAAACGTCATTTTATTTCTTTTTAGCCAAAAAGTGGCATTCCCAGCAGGCTGTGAAACCCCATCCTCACCATTGTGCTGTCACGTGTAGTATTGTTTGGTTAAGAGATTAAAGAAGGAAATGTTGGCGGGGCTTGCTCTGGTCAATGGTCGGCGTTTTCTTCGTTTGGTTTCATTTTCACTAACCCCGAGGTTGTAAACAGTCTGTGTACAACATCACCTGTGGTTCCTAAGATGAAACAATGATTCAAGGCCATTTCTTCCCTAAATGGATGCAGTTAATCTGTGGTATAACAAACATACTTTAAGTCAGGGAAAAAAGAATGTTCCTGACAAGTAGCAGTAATGTTTCTGAGAACTGCAACGTTCCTTTTCGTCTTGGCATCACCTGTTTCTGGAATTATGTCTTCAGCTGTGTGACTGTGAGAAAGCTTCATTATTGAGGGCTAGATTTACTTCTCTAGCCTCTGTGTGCACACAAATGGACAGTGGTTGTTGAAATGTTCCAGCTGTGGAATGGGCTGCTCACCTGCATGAGCAGCACATACTCAGTCAGTCCTTGATAAGCTGTAGCCACTTGCATGTGAATGTAGTATGAACCATGTACTGGCTATAAGTTGACTTGTTTGACTGTAGACGTCCCTGGTTCTGGTTTTACCTTCCTAATTCTGCAGGTCAAAATGCAGTCAATTTCTCCAAGTCTGCATTTCCACATCACTTGAGTTGGTTGCTGGCCCAACTCTGTGCTGGATTTGGTCTATTTGTTGAAACTTTTCTCAAGGGAAGGGGAACTCATGATAAGAAACATTCCAGGAGTGGCTTTAATGAAAAAGTAGCAAACATGCACAAATTAGATTACCTTTATAAATGCCTAAGGTCAATCAGGGCTCTCCTGCTCCTTCCTTCATCCCAAGGCAATATTAATGAATGTAAAACTCCTCTTTGCCAAGGGGTAGCCTTGAATATCAAGTCTGCCTTTGGATGGATTTAATTCAAACCCCTGGTAAACCTTGAAACAGGTGTAGGGTGGTAAAATAAAATGTCAAAAAAAAAAAAAAAGAGCAACATACTATTTCCCATTTTCTTTTCAGAGGCACCAAATCACAGAGTCCCAGTAACAAACCCTTATTCAAGGCAGTAATTCTTATTTCCCTCCACGTTCCCAGTTAAGCTGATGAGGAACCTTTCATGTTCACAAAAAGTATGTGTGCTTGAATAAAGTGCGTTTGAAGCTGATCCTCAATGTCATAAACTCTGCTTCTGGTTGTAACTATTTGTCCCAGTAAATCCTCAAAGTACAGCAGTTGCTGTGTGTCATTAGCTGTGTGTTTGCTTTCCTCAGGGTGTTTAGCTACTTTCACTGCAGCTTTTATTGCACTTAGCACTACAATAACATCTCAAAATGCCCTACCTTCAATTCCAGAGAGCGGTCAAATGAACAAACATTAGTCACACAAAAAGATAATTCCCTGAAATAAAATACCTTTCCTACTATGATCTGAAGAAGATCAAAATTCAATTTCCTTTCCTTCCCTAAATGTAAGAATAGCCTCAAATGTGAAACATTTAAGGCATGAACTGTGCTTGCTGCTTTTAGTGTGCAGAATAACAGGACTGCAGTTCCCACTCAAAGCCTGGTAACAAACCCTGCTGCTGCAAGTGCAGTTCCAGAATGAGTAGGTGGTGATTGGTTGAGTTGTTCTGAAAACCTTCTCTTCTTTCTTTCATGATAGTCACCTGCCACAGAGGATGAATTGTGATGAAAGATAGCGAGTCATGCAGAGCCTTCCAGGCATGATAAATAATGTAGTATAGCAGGTGTATATAAAACAATCTCTTAACTGATTATATTCTGAGGTGACTACTTGATTACCCTGTGAAATCTCTTGACTGGACTTTTTCCACTATTCTGGACATTTGGAAATAGAAGGAAATTTTCCAGAGGTACTCAAGCAGAGGTATTGTGGTCTTCCCCAAAGGCTCTCTTCTATCTACTATTTATGCCCTTTTATCTCCAGCTGTTTTTTATCTAACTTCCTGCTGGCCTGCACACATCCTCACGCTTCCACTCTAAATGGGGATTTCAGGTGACATAAAATCACTTCAGAGGACGGATGCTGACTGACCAACAGAAAAAATGGCCTAAGGGCATTATTTGGGAAGGCTTGGAATTAAAATAATGTGTCTGCAACACAGCAAAACAGCTCACATGTGGTTTATAACAGAGTTCCCCAACATGCAGGAGCCCTTCTGTGGCCAGAATCCTTCTGAACAGTGGGATCAGCTTTTGCAGTGTCTGTCTGGGATCTGATGACAAGGTTGAGAATCACTTCATGTGTTTCCAGAACTATTTCTGCTTCGTGGCTGTGCAGCCCCTGATCAGTGACCTTCGCTTTTGCCCTTTTATCAGTTCTTTGATGATGGACAGACTTATCACAGGAAAGAGACCATATCTTTAAGGGAAAAGGTTACTCATTTCCAGCAGATTTTACCTGTAAGATCATGGACATAATGCACATTTAACATAGCAAGTTCTCACAAAGGAAGATCACATCCCACTGGATAGTAAAGAGCACTTGCCTATGTTTTCAGGAATGTTTTAGTCCCTTGACTAATTAACTAGTAGTTGTAAAATAGATATAAATTAATTGTATTAGTATGTACTTCCCAAATATAATTCAAACTGAAATAAGTTTATCTGTTTGGTTTTCAATTGTTTCAGGGTATTTGCAGTCACTGTCATGCTGAGTTTGTTTTTGCCTTCTGGTTTTGTTTCCATCTGAGTCTCTGCATACTTGAATGTAATAGTAAAGCTTTTAAGAAACACAGGATGGTCTTGGGGTTAGAGCACAGTAATAGGATTCTGGAGACCTCAGGTCTCAATGTGATGCTGCCACAGCCTTCCTCTGCGATCTTAGCCAGATTACTTAGTCTTTGACTGATTCTCCTCCTCTGTAAAAGGCACATTAGGATATTAAGCTGTTGGAGAGTCATGTATTTAAAAAATTTATTTTTTTAAAAGTACAAAGAAATGGATTTTGTAAGGGCAAAAAATCAACACTCCACTATCCTGAAGCCACGAGGAGAAGGATGTTGAATTCTTTTCCAGAGTAGTGCTGCATCATAAGCTCTCAATTAAAAGTGTAATGGGAGTAAAGAATACCTGCATTTTGCAGTGCTGGACAGCTAATGAGCTGTGCAGAAAAATAGCCCAAGAACAGTTCCAGAAGTGTGCTTTGTGCAGTTTAGCTCATTTGCTCTTAGACACATCTGATCTGTTTTAACTGAGCGCTGAGAACTCTGTCATCAGTTAGAATATTGAGATTATCAGTGTGCAGCTTAATATAAGCTTATGCATAATATAAACTTAATATGAACAAGGTCCAAACACTTTTGTATACAGACCATCACAGAAAGCACCTCCCCATTCCTTTGCAAGTGAATAAATATGTTTTCTTCATGGTTAGAGAATCTTCTTTACTTAGTTATTGATTAGCTGAGTCAAGCAAACTTGTTAACCTTACCTAATGCATTTTCACCCTTCATTTGCTGCAGCCATTGTTTAAAATTTGTACTTAAATAAAAGGACTCTTCCTTTTTCCACCGGTGACTCCACAGTGTGCAGCTGTGATTGGCATTGACCCCTGCTCCCCAAATCTCTTTACAACCACCTTAGATATTTCTGTGGAGGCGGGAGTGTCAGAAGAGGACAGTTTCTCCCTTAGTTCCTTTTCCAAAGGAGCAGAGAAGGCAGGACTCATTATTTTGGCACTGTCTATGGCCAGAATGATGGTCCCAGCTTTTACCATTGCTGAATGCTCCTGTGTACCCCTCCTTGGGGCCAGGATTTACTCCCAGCCCACAGAGAGGGATGCGAGACCTGACCTCATCCCGCTGCAAAACTGGCATCTGATGGATGCTCTCCTTTGCCAGCCCCAGGAAGGGGCAGGGGAGTGCACACCCTTGGTTATTGAGGAGCCTGTGTGGGGAGGCAGAGGGAGCTGCACTCCTGACTTGCTACTCCACACAAAGAACTGCCTCAGTTGAGTAGGGTTGGAGAGGAATGTAAAAAGTATCCAGATATCAACATAAAAGGTGTCATTCCTAAAGTGTGCAGGAATAAAAGACAAATGGTAATAGGTCATTCTGGAATCAGAATCATAATGACAGAAAGAGAGCTGGGAATGAAAGAAAGGGCAGATAAATGTCAACAGCTAGGGAGCAGAGATCATGAACTCTCTCAGATGGAAGAAAGTGCTCAGAATATTCAGCAAAAGCAAGTTCGATTGTAAAATAAACTTCATACCTTCAGTCTGACTGCCTGAATAGCAATGTTTTCCAAGGTATTGTGACAGACAGGTGAAGGAAAGGAAAATCCATCAGACATGAGAGATGCAGCCAACCCATGGAGTAAAAGATAGTGATACATAAACACAGTTACTCCTCTAAGATGCTGATGGCAGATTATGTTTTGTCTCTTGAAAGGGAGGCAATGATCCTTCTCACACCAAAGTACAGGCTAGCAGAAAGGGGAAGAATGAAAAGTAAGAGGGAAAAGTTAACAGGTATGGAAAACGAAATGTAAAGCATGGATGGAAAGCAGGGCTTGTCCTTCCCTTGTGGTGAAACAACTTCCCTGCTTTGGGAGTTTATAGAGATGAACAAATGCCAACCAGCTGAGAATCCCATCCAGGTACATTTATCTTGTGCACTATTGATGAAAGACATTCACCCACAGGAAGATGGTACTCATCCAGTATCATTGAAGATGCCCAAGAGGTTTCAGGACTGCCATCAGAATGTGCCAACCAGATCAGCAAAGGGCAGAACTCAGCTGCTCCCATGATGGCTTATAAACAGTGTCTGGATGCAGTTCCTCATGCACATAAATCACGGTATTTTTGCATGGGTTCTTGAAGGTGGTGGCATTAGGCTTCTGAAGAGTGCTGATGTACCAAGGGAGCCAAGCTGGTGCCTCAGCAGGAGTTTTGCACCTTCTGAGAACTGAGGCACAATAAAGTCCATGTGAATAGCCCACACTGACATATAATCTTTTTTTTTTCCAGTGAATAAAAAGATTGTTCCAGAGATTCTTAATAGAATACATTTGAAGTACATTAATTTTAAAAAAAAATTAAAATCCATAATGTTCACAGCAAATGTGCAGTATTTGACAGATAACAAATCACATTACCTCAGCTCTGAGGCTGTCCATCAGACACATTTGATATGGAAGTGGTTGGTTTGAATTGGCTTGAGAAATTAGAGGGCACAAGCTTCATAGCAAATGATGTGGCAGCTTTATTTGCTCTGTTTCTGTTTGTCAGCTGTCGCTGAACACTGTTTTGACAACTGTGCCAGTTATTTTAGTCTACATGTTGATCCTTTTGACTAAACATTAGTATTCATTGTTTTCTAACTTACTAACAGTGTCTATTTGGTCAGCTCTGATATAGAATATCCTTCTTGATCTTTGATCAGATATCTGAAAATACTCAGCGTAAGGGTGGGGTGGGAGGGTGAGTGGTGATCAAGGTCATTATATAAATAGTCAAAACAAATGTATCCATGTGATTATCAACAATTATTTTCCTTAACACAAAAATACCCCATAAGCAATTCAGATGACCATACAAGATAAAATGCATGATCCAGACAAAATTAACATCTTTCTTAATTTAAGCAACTTTTGTCAAATTACTCCTCTTTTGTAGCAGTAGCCCTGCTTCATCCAGAGCCCTGCAAATCACAATGATAAAAAAAAAATTAAAAAAAACATCCCCCAGCTGGAGAGATGATCAAATGCTTCTTACCTTTCTGACAAACTATTTGTCACTATATTTCCTCTCCCACAGTGACATTGCCTTGTCATGGGTGTAATTTTTTAGCATTTCAAAAGCCTGTTGTTGATCTTCATACAGAGATTATGGATCTCTGGAGTACTTCTCCTTCATTATTTGTAATTTGCATCTTTCCCAGCAGTCTAAATGCTATAATAGTCCCTCTCTCACTTTTGTCCTGCTGTTACTTTATGCTGTTCCTTTGGGACTTGCTGGTGAAATTAGTATGATTTGATTCAGATTTTTAATTACTCTAAAAGCTGTGTGGCGTGGATGGGCCTCTACTAAATGTCAAGTTCAAACATTTGGGCTCGCACCTGATGAGAGTTCTGCTGCTGCACGACATCTGAGATGAGTGATTCCATGCTGTGACCAGGACAGAGAACAGTCTCTCTCTTCATCCTCTGTCCTGGGGGGCACAAGGTGCCAGGGTGGAGCCAGGTCTCTGCCAGGATGGACAGGAGGGCATGTGGAGCAGCACACAGCCTTCACCAGCTGCTCTGGGCTCCTGCCAGGCTGAGTCTGAGCTGACTTGCACTTCTAAAATCTGCATTTGAAAGTGTGCCTTTCCACATAGGCCGTTTTCAATGCAGACGAGCTTTGGAATGTTTCTGAATTGGTTTTGCATCTTTTTAATCTTATATTGTTAATCCTTAAGTAATAAATAGAATTGCTGTGGTTGGATGCTTTTCTCTGCTGATTTCTGAAGCTTCCTTCTGCCCAGAGAGGGCTTCAGGGTTAATTTATATCCATTTAGCTAACTGGTGCAATTTTAGTGCTTGTTCTCTTTTATGTCAGACTAAGACTGATTATGCAAATTTAGTTCATGCTTGTAAATTCATCAACACAAATTAAACCAATGTATGAACACTCTCATGGAAAAGTTGTTCCAATTTAATCAAATCAGTATCAAACAACATTTTCCGTGCATTTGTGTATAGGCCAGGCCTTAAAGGCTTTAGGCCACCTAAAAAAAGTGAACAAGTCACCTGCTGAAGCCTTAAATTCTTTGGGAGAAGCTCCCTCTTTGGCAAAGTGAATTTTACAGTGCCAAGCACAGCAGGAAACTCTTTACACACTACCCCACTGCAAATCCTATACAGTAATGTAAACATTCATTTAATAAGTACATAGAAGCTGTGCTGATTATTATGGCAGTTACATAGCATCCTAATCAGGTTTCTTGGTTTAGGGGGGCTTGTCTCTGCTGTAAAGAAAATCAGATTCAGACAGTGGAACTGATTTCTAAAATCATTGACAAACAAATTCATCCCTGGGAGAAAAACCAAACTGAGCCTCCAGATGCATGGAAATGCAGCTCCCATTTTCCTAAGAAGACATGTCTATGTCTATTGAAGAATAGAAGTTTTCTGTTCCAGAAGCCTGGCAGAAGTTTTAAGGGCAATGAGGAAAGCAGTAGTTATAAAAGCAGACATCATTGCAAGGAAGAGTGCTCACACTGCTGTGATTTCAAAAGTTGATCCTGAATACTTATCAGCAGGTGAAGCACTGAGTGCTTAACTTCTCACCATCAAAGGAGAGTTCTAGCAGAATTTCACAGTGAATTAGGGAGAGAGATAAAGCAGTTTAGGGGATCATACTGTTTTCCTTGTTCTAATGAACTTCTTTGTTGATGATGAGAAGTTGCTCCTTCCATGTTCCTTCCTGTTGTCACAGATCCAGCAGTGCTGCCACAAGGTTTCATCCAAACAGAATAATTGGAACAATTCTTTTTTGGTATTTTATTGTTTTATTATTTAATACGTCCTTCTTTCTCCTCTGTCCCTTCCTTTTCATTGAAGATGGAAGACTTCAACCCCAAGGGGGTTAGAAATAAGAAAGCACACAAAAAGATTCCCCATATGAATTCATTTTAAGAATTTCACATTCTTTCAACACAGCTCATTATTTTTTAGGACATTCATTCCTTCTTAGTGTTAACAGCACTGAAAGTGAGAAGGTATTTGCAACCTTCAATCACTCTATTGGTGGAAGGAGACAACTTTTACTTGAATTAAAACAAATTGCATACAGTAATCAGTGTCCCATAAGAAGCATTTCTACATAATACTTGACCTTGCCTGCAAAACTAAATCCACACTGTAGCAGTAGTAGCAGCCTGGTGAACACAAATCAAAATGCTTTTTAGTGTACTGCTCACAGTGTTTATTGGTTTTGTCTTTAAAAAAAAAAAAAAATAATATAATCATTCTTCCAAAATTAACAGCAGCTGAAAAATAAACCTAGAAAGGCCTAAGCTCCCAGTGCCCTGGGAGCCCAATGGTGAGGGCAGAACTCACACTGCAAATTGTGCTTTGATGTATTGCTAGATATGGCAAGATGCCGTTAATTCCATTTTAATTAATGCAGTTATTTTGTGTGACATCTACTGAAATATATATAATCACTTCATAGTAAATTGCCAGGTAATTTATGTTACCATTTAGCTCCTCAAAATGGTTGCCAAACTCCCACTCTGGATGTGTGAGATTCACCATTGCAAGGTATTTGCTCTATTTTCTTCCTTCCCATGTGAATGTTTCCCTCCTCCACTAGGAATTCAATTTTATTAAATAAGCTATGAGATTCCCGTGCTTATAACACAACTACTTATTCAACAATGCTCCTATTTTATCTTGATTAGAAATGGATGTTATTTATTCCTGGCCAGCAGGATTTGAACCCAAGTGCTGCAGGTCGTCGTTACAGGAAGTGGGGGGAAAAAAATAAAATTATGAGCTGGCTTTATACATTGCTTCAACTAAGTGTCTGTGCTGGGATTTCTGAGATGGATTTAGGGAAAGGATATCATAGAACAGGGTATAAGAAGTGGAAAAAAGCTCCTCTTAGCTTTATCCAAAATTAGAAAGTGCTCCTGAAGCTTCTACAGGCACACGGATGGAAACCATCAAACCCATGCACGTATTCCTAAGAAAGATGAACAAGCTGAGAACTGGAGAAAAGGGCCATGAAATGTGACAGGATAGTGAAATAGCTCAAACTTCCACTGTTGAAGTTATTCCTGGGACTTCCTGGTATTTCTGGGGTAGGGTTCCTGGGACAGGCAACCTTTGTTGGTTCTTCTGTCTAGATGACCTTTGCTATCTAGTAACAATGTAGTACAAAAATCTCCTAGGCAAGTCCTAGTTTCACAGCTATGAGAATATAAAATGAACCAGCTTTCTGTGAAACCCTGCTTTCTATATCTTTTGTGATGAAACTTCCATCCCATGATACTGAACGGTTTTCCATTGTTTTCTCATGCTGTCAGTATGACAGTTCAATGCTATTGTTTCAACTAATAGAAAATGTTTCAGTTGGGACTTGGATTGGAGGGAAATTCTGTTTTTCCAAGCATTTTCTTGGAGGCAAGCATTTCAGATTTTCTTTTCGCTATGTCTGGTTGAACATCTGCAGCAGTCATTTGTTTTAAACATTATTGCAAATCAAAACTTCCCTTTGAGAACTGGCTTGTCTGGGAATTGGTAATGGAATCTTCTGTCTGCACAGATGATAGTGCTTGAATGTTATTAACAATTAACAGTTTCTTGCATCGTGTGGCATGGTTGCTCTGAGCATGAGTCTCTTCCCAGTTATGTGGTACATCCATGGAACATCCACAGTACACACATGGTCCAGACATGGTACACACATGGTTTATCCATGGTTACACATATGGTACACACATGGTATATCCGTGGTACATCCATGGTACATACATGCTGGAGTATGTATGATCTGCATTAGCAAGTGATGCAGGGAAACGGGAACCCTTTTGGCTTTGCTTTGTCTGCTGATTGAGGTGAAAAGATTGGAAATTTGATTCTAAAATGCAATGTGCTCCCAACAAAAACCTTAGCAGAAACACAGAGTAAACTGAAGAAACTAAAGAGCATTTCTGGTTTTGCATCAGTAGATTAAATTAGAACTTTGGTTATTTTCTTTTGAGCCTCTTTTGCTGCCTGTTAGTGCCCCTGCTAGTTTAGCTTCCCTTCTGCAATTCTAGTCATTATTGTTTTTCCACTGGTCTGATTCCACAGCTGTGAACCTTTAAAAAACACTGAAAAACAGTATGCCACAGCTGGTTAAAGTGACAGGTGCTATTTCTTCATTTCCCATTTTATCTTTGCTATTTTCTTTCAACTAAAAATTTCCAAACCTACTTTGCTACAATATGTGCAGTACATTTAAAATAAAAGTTTTAATTTTTCACTTATTGCTTCAGGACAGTTAGTGAAAAGTGCCTTCCTTATATCTATCTAGTGAGTGTGTCATTGTCAGCTTTGATTGCAGAGATATTGGGACTCTGACCTTCAACGACATTGCTAGCAAATTTTGACTGACAGCATGCAACACTGCAAACCCCTGCTGCACATGCCCATTCTCCTAAGAAAAATCTTTTCTTTTAACTCTGTTCTTATGCTGCTGACTGTAGACTACCTTAGATGTTGAAATACAAGGTAAACACAGCAATATCTAATTCCACTTATCAAATGTGATCTGGAAAGACATTTGCAGCTCTTGTGTAACCAGTTACACCTCCTGTGGTATATTTTAGTGAGTGCATAAAAGCTATTCTCAATCTAAAAATTAAGAATATGTATCAATAATGTCTGAGTGCTGATATCATGTCACTGCTCACATTTACTTGCTCATGTGGAGGTACGTTTTCTTTCACAAAACCATTGTATACGAATGTGTGTTGAATATGCGGCTGAGGCACTCCCAGGCTCTGAGGGCTGTCTGTAAGTCAGAATGCAGTAGGTGTGGGTAGCTCTGCAAGCAACTTCAAGCAGTCAAAAACCCAACATATTTCGCCTTCCAATCATAAAATCATTTAGATTGGAAAAGACCTGCCAGATCATCAAGTCTAATGTCTTCAGAGGATCAGTGTTTAGTTTACTGGTTTCTTACAAGCATGCTTAGGAAGGCACAGCTTTCCAAAAGTTTCTCCTTGGTGCATGGGTTTTGCAGGCTGCACCCTGAGCAGTGGGTTGGGAAGCAGAGCAGCAGCATGTGCTCTCAGGGCCATAAGGCTCAGTGGCTGTGGTTTCCACTTGGGACACTTTTCAGCAGCTCTCTGTTGTGCCAAGCACAACACAAGCTTTGCTTAGAGGCTCCCTGCTGCAGCTGCCTGCTCCCTGGGGACAGGGAAGTGGGTCACTGGGACAGGAGGATGGGTCACTGATGGCAACAACAGACCACCCCTGCACCTCTCACACCTGGAGCAGTACAAACCCTGCCCCGATGCCAGCTCTTCCCACTGGCAACCCACACATCCAGGAGCCGCCTCCATGGGCACAAGGGCACTCCTGCCTCTGTCCTGCCTCTGTCCTGCCTCTGTCCTGCCTCTGTCCTGCCTCTGTCCTGCCCTGTGTCCCAGCTGTCCCTGCCTGCCAAGGGGACACCGACCAGGACAAAAGCCCGTGACACCGGCTCCTGGCAAGCTCAGCCCTGTGCTGTGGAAGCAGCACACATGCTCTTGCACCAGCTAGGGTGGGAAGAGGAGAATTAGAGCCCCTAAGAGCCCCCCCAGTGCAAGTTGCACCCTACCACAGCAACAAGGACCCCCAGGCCTTGTGCAGATGCAGCCTCCCTGCTGCCCCTCTTCCAGCATTTCATTAGGGGAGCCCAGCATGCCTCTTCTTTTCCAGGTCTCCCTGTCTTAAAAATATTCAAAACTTTTAAACTGTGTATTCAGTTTTATTTTCATTGACTCTATATGAATAACATCTCTTGCCATTTGACACCCTTGATCAGCTTTTTATTAAAACTTTCAGGCTGTGGCTCTTTAATATAATTTTTAATACATTTTAAATTATTTCTGGAATTTTGTATGGTGTCCCAAATGCTTGAAGAGAGTAAGGAGACTTATAAATAAAATTATTTTTAGTACAGTGTAAAAGAAACTGTAACATTAATGCTGCAATGATAAGATAAAGCATGTGTGGAATCCCTTTTCCTATCCTCCATGTGCTTCAAAAAATTCTACTTATATGCAGTATTACAAATGAGTTAGACTAACCTAGAATATTATTCCCAGTATCAATCAATAGACTATGAACACATTAGTATATTAGCAGTTTATGACAGTATTTAGGATCATACAGTACAATAATGGAATACACTCTCTTCTGAGGTACCAGGCAGTCGTTCTGCCTGGCCTGGTGTGAGTCTCTCTGTCCAGCTCCTGTGGTTTCCTAGGCAAAGCAAACAGCCTCTGCAGGTACTGATTGGTTTTACAGTGGCAGTACTCTGTGCAAAGGTCTCTGATACAGTATGTTTGAACAATCATTGCTCTATCTTATCTACTCTGGGTAAAAAAGAGATTCAAATTTAGAGGCACAACTGCTAAACAGAATAGTGTCCGTTGTGTAGAGTTACTTGGATTTTTGGAAGTAATTTTCAGAGCCAGAAAATGCCCAGTAACTCATTCCTTTAGTCTTGACAGTACTTCTTTGACAGTGTATGTTCCTGTCCTGCAAACACTTAATAAAGCTCTTACTGAAATTGCTTCTGTGGTGAGCAACGGAAGAAAGGAAAATGTAAAATTTGTTAATGGGTATGTTTCTGTCATGGAAAGGGGCTTTATTATATGTCACCTGGGGATCCCTGTATGGCTATTTATTGAAGACTTACTGAAAATGGAGATAGATTATGCAATATTGATATGATTCTTCCACTCATAGAAAAAATGCCTTTTCCAGCTGTTCCCTTTGCATGCAAGACCAAAAGAAAACAAAATAAAACAACAAATCAGCAACACAACCCACCAAAAAACAGGCAGTTTGAAAGTAAGCACACAGAAATGCATGGTAGCAAGTGGCAGGGAAGAAAGTCCAGTCTCTGGTTCCAACTGTTGTGTGACGTGTCATGCAGAGAATGAGACAGGACAATATGCAGGCATCCCTCTGCTCTTGGAAGTCCAAGGGGAGACAGTGTAGGAAAAGACCATCTGCATATTTGTTTGGAATGTGGAGCAAAGTCAAATTCAAGAACACAGTACTGTTGGCAAAAGTAAAACCTAAAATAAAACTGACACCACAGATTTGGAGCATTTGCTGCCGGAGCTAGAAACCATCCAGAATGCAGGAAGGTGGTTTGTGATGGGAAATGCATTTTGTCTGAGAGAGCCTCCAGGATGTACCCAGCCACAAAGAAGATGGAGAACTGACATTGCTCACTGCATGAGCATTTACTTGTCATCCACAAGGTCACAGTACTCTTTATTCAAATCCTTCCTGGAAAGCTCCTTTTGCTTCACTGCTTCTGAGAAGGTAATGGCTGGGGAGAGGAAAATACTCCTCCTCACTTCTCCCTATCACCACAACGAGCTGTAGCAAAAGAAACTTTCACATGAATTGGCCCTGTACCTGCACATGCTTGCTGCCTGCAGCAAAGGGAAGCTTTCTTTTTTCTTCCCTGTCCCTCCTCTGGCATGCATGCTAAAAGCACAGCAAACTGAAAGAAGGAGGCTGCTGCTGCAGAAATTGTGAAACAAAGACCATTTGTCCCTTAAAGGATTTGGCCCAGAAGTCCTTAGACCTCTGATTTGTTACAGAGATTCACTTCAAATGGAGAATGAAATCTTCCAATTAAGTTGGTATCTACAGAAACACTGTCCACAGCTGCTGAGCAATGATATCCAGAGTTTGTTGGAGAGGCAATGGGGATGGTCAGGGAAAGGGCACTCAGAGCTGTACAGAGTGCTTCGGGTAGTTGTGGTCAAGTCAATCCTGGACCAAAGAATTGTTTCTGCCTTTAAAAACAAGTGTTTGGAAGGAACAACAAACCCAGTGACCTCCAAGGATGGATTAGAACTTCTTTAGAGTTACCTTATGAATTTTATATAACTAGTGAATTTTTTTTCCCAAGAAACGTAGAAATCATCAAAATTATGTTTGAATCTATGCATCTATTTGCAGCACTCATTGACCAGATAGTATGCAGGGAGCCTGCTGAAAGTCCCCACTTCGTGTTTGCAGCTGCAGCATGCCAGACTTGCCAGAAAACTGTGGTTTAACTGTTTTAGTCTTTACTTTCTACAAGTATGGGAAAAGCTTTTCTTCGGAGAATAATTATTCCCTTACATTTTCCCTTCCCACCTCCATTTTCCCTTTGGCTCTGCTCACAAGGGCTTCCCAGTATCTGGAAGAGCAGGACTCACTGTGGCTTAGAGATACTGGGTAGGTACAAGGACTTGTCTAATGACATTTTTAAAAAATCATTCTCTAGAACAAGAATTTTCCCTTCATGGATTTATATACAAACTACCTATGTAAAAGGTATTATACAGAAAGCTTTAAGCTAGGAAGTTTTGTCAAAAAAAAAAGGCTTAACCTATTCACTACATCTACAGAAAGAATAGAAAAAATATAAATATGTTTCACCATGTAGTACAATTTATTTTTCTCAGTAAAATCATAATTACATAATAGTTTATTTAAAATTTGTTCAGAAATAGGTTAGCAGCAGTTCAACCAGTACTCTTGAGCATTTTGAGCATTTAGCCAAAAATTTGTTCATAGCAACCAGGTTTTTTTTTAGTATGAAAATTATTTTCAATATCAACACCAGATATATCCAAGTATACTCTATAACAGCACCATGATTTACACCATTTTTTCTACTTTTTTCTCCATTTGTTTATTACACAGTATGTATTAGTCTTGTGGACCCTGAATGATTGAAATACATGGCATACACGTCAGACTTTTTTCAAAGCTCATAAATGATCAATATATCTTTGAGAGGGAATCTGATTTCTGATACATTTATGTTAATAAGAATGGAAACATAGGCCACTGGAAATTGAGAGATAAATCAATAGAGAGGTTGGACCTTCAAGAAGTTCAGTGTACAATAAAATAGACAGCAAAATATGCTTGCTGCTTGTGTGCAGAGCTTGGAGTGACTACAGCTGACCAACAAGGTAAATCAAATCTGCTGCCAATACATTCTTCTGCTGTCCAGATAAAACAGCGGACTAAGCCGGTGAACTTTCACCCTTCACCCCAGCTCTCTAAGCCAAAGTACAGATTAAAAAAAATCAATAACCCCAATCGATGGGAAAATATTTTTAGTCTCTAACTGAACGATATGTTTTGACAAGGCCAAAGAGGCGCACGAAAGAATGGGAAAAGATAAAAGACAGAAAATTAGGATTTTGTTTTATTGGTTGAGGTAGGATCACTATTCATTCCCCCTTCCTACAAATCCCATTGACACTGGCTAAAATTATCTCACAGGAAGGAAATAAAATGAAAGGTTATGAATTCATTAAATTGTCTGATTTACTGTGTATCCTTGTAACAAGTTATCTGTGCTGGGTTTTGTTGCCATTATTGGACACTTAACATTGAGAAGACACTTTGCAATGTGTTAACATGGAAATGGGCACTATAAGCACTTTGCAAAGGGAAAAACCAACAAATATTAACAACTTGTGCCTTTTCCTCATGCTGATTTCCAGCTCTGACTTCAGCATACCTAAGATACCTCAGCCCTTTTACTCATTAACGTGTTACCTAAGCGGTCTCTGTTGTTCTGTTTACAAAACGTGTGAGGGGTGATGTTGAAGGGTGTGCTCCTCTGCAGAGAGCAGCATCAGATCTGTTTATGAATGCTGATTTTGGTGTTGTTTTGTTGGTTAGAGTGATTATTGTTGCCTGTGGCAGAGCCTGCAGTTTGCTGTCACTCCCAGGTCACTGAGAACCTTCAGGCTGCAAGAGCACAATGGCAAATGGGAGACAGGGGTGGGTGGAAATAAGAGAACAACAACCAAAGCCACCGTGCAGAAATGGGAGCAGGCATGGGTCAGCACTGGCACAGGCACACTCTTTGACTTGTTTTTCTGGAGCAGTTTCTCATCTCAGGGCATTTTGGGAGGTGGCAGTGGAGGGCAGGCTCAGGAATACATAGGAATAATATTATTCTAAATACATAGGAATTAAATTATTGCCTTCTAATTCCCTTGTGCTCATCCATCAGTAATTACTTTTTGCTTTGAATTTAGTTTAGGGTATAACTTTTTTGCTTCATTTTTCCACAATAATGACTACTTGTCTGGACCCCTTATTCCTAGTGATTGCTTCCTTTTAATCCAGAACACAATTGCAAGAAAATCAGAAGCCAGAATTCTGAAATGCTTCTCCCTAACTTATGTGGTAATTATTTTCACATTCAGCAGGTGTTTCATCTTGGTTTTCTCTCACTGACATTTCAGAATGAACTATGCTGGAGCTTTCATGGAGAAGTGTTTGCAATACAAGCTCTCATGATTGAAATGCTGTAGGTAGCTCTTATCATCCTTGAAAGCTTTCAACATATGCAGTGAAGTATGATGACTGCTAGAATTAATTAGAGAAAACAGATGTCAAGCATTTGCCAAGAGTTATTTAAAGAAAATCCATTACATACAGGTAGCTGATGGTAGGGTTTGAAATGTTACTACCAGCTGAGAAGTGGCCAAACATTTTTCTGCTTCATTGAAAGTATACCTAAAATACATTGAAAAGAACACTTTGGTCACCCATAAAATTTACATCAGAATAACACAATGGTGGCCATATTTTTCTTCTTATTAATGTTTCTGTGAGACCCTAAAAGATGATGGGCTTGCCTGGATTGTGAGAAGGAAAAAATTTGACCCCTGGGACAGCTCCTGATACATTCATGGACAAGGTGAGACCTGGGATATGAAGCCCATTTCTCCAGCAGAGGCATTGGGAAATAAATCTTTCAGAAATGACAGGAAGAATTAGGAGGGTGACTTGGCCCTGGTTCACACACCAGCTCCAACAAGGAAGTATCTTGCTTCTGCTCCTATGCAGATTACAGCTGTTTCCATCAGCAGCATCCAGCAGCTCTCTGACAGAGCGAGTCTGAACGCTCTTCTCTCTGCAGCAGCCAATACACCCTGTGGCCTGCTCAATCCTTTCTGCTTAAATGACTTATGTCCTGGCCTTCATAATTCTGTCAAAGAAAATATACAGCCTTCATCTTTGTTATCTTTCATTGTGCCTAAAGAGGTCAGAAGTTCAGGGCAGTTTGTGTAGATAGCCTGGCTGAATGTAAATATGGCCATCAGTTTTGGTGCAAAAAGCCACGAGACAAAATTGACAATCTTCTTCCCACAAGTTCTGTGTGTGCAAGCATGAAACTCACCTTCCACTGGCATTTGTACTGTGGTGCAGCATTAACGGAAAGCACAAATACATGAGAATTCAGCTGAAGCCCAGTCACAGAAACAGTGGATGAATGTTTGCAGGAAATTCAATGCTCCTCTCATCCATCACTATTCACATTCCTTTCCTTGCCTGCAGGTAGAGGCACAGAGACTTATTGGATGGGATTCATCTTACCTAACTTTAGACATATATAGTGTGGATATCTCTATCTCAGCTTGATGTCTAGACTCTTGTGAATGTCAATAGACAGAAGCAGGCAGTTCTAAGCCCAATTCATCTGACCAGTTTTAGGCATCTTCTTCAGGAAGAGATGAAGCTTTCCCTAAAACTGCCCATTTCTCTCTAGTGTCTTAAGGACAATTTAGGACATTCTGTCAGGTACTGACCCATTCATTGCACTACTTACATGTGGTGAATCCCACCCCTCTAGTACATTTGATAATATTTATTCCCCAGTTGGATCAGCTTAATAAGACCTATTTGGCCCCAAATTACCCTATAATCTTCTGAGGTTTTCACCTCCCAAAAAAGTTAAATGAGTTCTTTTAAAAGGCTATTTCTTTGGTCTAAACCTATTCTCCTGACGCAGGTTTTTCAGGTCAGGGTTTCCAAACTAACCTGCCTGGCAATCCTGGGACACAGGAGCACTGTCTCTGCTCTTCCCTGGAGGTTCCACGTTTCCCTTTCTCTCGTGCTTTCCATGTTCTCACCTGCTGCCTTTCCAAGGCAGCCCCAGCTCCACCTCCTGCCTGTCCCTCTTCTGCTGAGGGTTATGGTGCTTCAGCCCACACACTTCTGCTCAGACTTTGGATAATGGCTTTTGCTGTTCCTGCTACTGCTGTATGAAAGCCCTTTAATTGCATCGTCTATTCAGCCTAGGTAAAGGGTGAGTAGGACAGCTATTTGCTTTGACCAGGCTTGTGATTGATGCAACTGTTAATACTTTCCAGCGTAACACAATCTTCCCTCACCTCCCAAGGATGCTCTGTTGGTAACATGTCCCTGTGTAACTTTTTCAAGGACAGACAGAAAGTGATAGAAAAGGCAGGAGATGGCAGTGGAAATGCTGGTAAGCCTCTGTCCCATTGCTGCAGGGTTGTCTCCTTCCAGCAGCTATCCCACCCTTTCATTTGCTGCTGCCCTTGGAGTCAGCAGAAAAGGCGCTGCCTCCTTGCTCAGCAATCACTTCTAAAAGGCCACTGGCAAGTTCCCTGTGCAGATCTGCCTGCAGTGTCCTGGGGTCATCTTCCCCCCTGGGACAAAGCCAGGAAAGACACTTGCTGCCATTAGGAGTATCCTGAGCTTTCATTTTTTCAGGTAAAGCTGAGCAAAGTTGTCTTCTCAGTAGGGCTGTACTGAGCAATCACCCATCGCTTTTCTTGATGCTGTGAAGTTGTCTGGGCTATCAGGTCCCTCTGCCATACCAACAAGATACATTGCTGATTCTCACTCCAGTCAACAAGGCCCAAAGTAGGCAGGGGGATATACAGATGTGCCACATGTGTTTGAGCAACAATTACACCCAGAGAACAAACTGCATAGCACAACATAAAAACTACTACACACAGAGCTCCT
>VRYO01000100.1:12239139-12320203 GCA_009812075.1 Sialia sialis | reverse complement strand
ATTCGTGCTGCCACACAACAGAATTTAAGTCATCCTTTGGGTTACTGCAAGTCCAAGCAAAAATGAAAAGCCAGCAGCATGCAAGGAGTCAGGAAAACTAAAAAATTGAGAGAGAAAAGGAGTGTGACTGTAGCCATCAGGAGAATAAGCACAGGGCTGTCAGAGAGGCTCCTGGGGTCAAACCATTTTACTCCCTGTTGTGCACAAATCCACCCCATGGCCCCCCAACAGCAAACTCTGTTTTCTCTGTTTAGCAACCTCAGCAGAATTGGCTGCATTCAGAGGTTTTTAGCTGAAGACCACTGTAGTCACAGCAGGTCACACAAGCTGCAGGCTTGCTCCCCTAATGCCACACACAGATAAGTGCAGTTCATGAAGAGCCATGCCACAACGACTGCAGATGTAGTGGTTTGCAATAAAGGAGACTGAGCAGGGCAATGGTAACATGGGTAGGAGATATTCTACACTGTCAGAGTACTCCTGAGGCAAGACAGGGCCAGAGCACTGCAGACAGTGGTTGTAAGATGCCAAGAGGCCTTGTTCAAAACATCAGGGGAGGGGAAAAAGCTCCCAAAATTTGCACACAGGAATTCAGTGGCCTTACCTTCAGCAGGGAAAAAATCTCCTTACCTCTGCACAGTCAACAAGCACTCCTAACAATAGGAACACATCTCAAATACCCCAAAACATTCAAGAATCAGCAGCAGGTACTCAGTAGGATTGGATAGTTCTGTACCAGCACAGCCAATGCTGTGTAGGACGGGGCAGAGAAAAGCATGTGTGCTCCTTAATGCCTGTGCTTATTGTCTTGTTAGTGTTTGATTTCATCACTCTGGCATTGCTTTGAGATGCACTGCCCTATAGTTTTTTCTCTGAGCACTGTGCTTTTTCCCCTCAAATATGCTGGAGTTTGTGTCAGCTTTTGCTATGGAGCTGTTGCTGCTCTAAAAGGACAACACGAGACCAGGATCAGGCCATGAAGACTCTCTGTGACTTGCCATGAGAATCAGGAGGAGTATCTGTCCTCACCTGCCTCCTCCACAGCCCTCAGTACCTCTGTCTTCTGCCACTTTCTTCCCACTACCTATTGCTCACAGGTCTATGCTTTATTATCTGCAGCAGATCATGCTACTCTCTTGGATCTCTCCTGAGAATTATTATCCACTTTGAGATGAGATTGGGAAACACTGAACAATTTCTTACTGCAAAATATTTCTTTTTAGTAGGAAATAGCTTAAGGAATAGACTAAATATTTTGAAAGTTAAAAAAAAAATTAAAATAATTATAGACCTAAGTGGAGTCCTTGCGGGAAAATAGAAAATACAATAGCAGTGGGAGACCCAAGGGAAATGAAGTTTGGAAACTTAGAGAATAATTGTAGAACTATCAATCCTGGGATATAAAAAGATAATTTAGATACTGCAGAGCCTCACAGTGGCTTTCTGCTATTTCTGTCATAATTTTCTGCCATGTTATTTTCTGTCAAGCCTTACGATATTTCTATAACAACTAACCCATTTGTTTCCCCAAAACTTATCTTTGAAAATTATACACAAGGTCAGAGTTACACAACTGAACCCCATTTATTATCAGAAACAAGGAAATCTTGTCTGGGCCACATCACCAATTGGAGCTGTCCCCCTAATAGGATGAAATAGGTTGCAGGGAGTGTAACTGAGGGGTAAAGAGAGGCAGTGCAGGTGACAGAACAAGAGTGATAGGAGAAAGATCAGCAAAACTAAAAGGAAAAGAAGATATATCATTGGCAACAAAACCAAATCAAGCTAATGCCTTCTCAAAGCAAGTTGGGTAAAAGAGAGTGACTCGTTAAATGAGCTGAAGTCATTTGATGAAAGATCTATGTAGCAGATCACTTTATTCATAAAAGGATCTCAGTGTCATACTTGCAATTGGAGTTTATCCCAATACACAAGTATTTTCAAAGTGACAGTGGTAAAATTCTGCCTATCCAGTGAATATTTTAATTCCTAAAACATGCTGGTACTGCAGTTTCAAACTTCTATTTTTGGTGCTTTCCTACAATTTTTGTGCTGCATCTTTCAGCCTGGGATGAAGAAGCATTGCCAAAGCAAAATGTAACATTTGCAAGGGCTTGTTGCAAAATAGAGCTCAGCCCTGAACCCTGAGTTTTCAATCCCAATGAATCAGACACAAATTGTGGTGTTGAAATACCTGGATTTTCGGCAGGACATGAATTCTGCCTTTTGCTTAACTCAAATACACTTCCCACGGGGTGCATTGGCACTGATGGCTGGATCTCAACCAGAGAAAACCTTAAAAAAGTTGGTGACTTGTGAAAGCACCAATGGTGAAAACATGGTGAAGGACACATTTCAGGGCTCATTTGAGTGATGTGATGCCCTATGAATCTCATCTCAGCAGAGGACCTGTCTTCAGAAGGGGTGTAGTCGATAAATCATGTGCCAATTGTATTTATTCAATATGTCAACTTGCACTCTGCTCTGGAGTGCCTGGACCAGTGCAGAGGGCTGGTGGTGTTGCTGCACCTCTCATATTTGAGAAGCTCAGCTGGGGTTTGCTCTTTGGCAGCTCAGAGAACCACACAGAGCTCCATTACTTCCTTGCAGAGGAAGAGGGGAACTGGAAGGAAAGAGACAGTGGGAAATCCCACACATGGGAGGCAGGGGTCTGTGAAACACCAAAGCAGGATGCAGCGTGCTGCTTGGCAGAGACAAACACGTGCCCTATTTGCCAAGGAAAAAGGACAGGCTGCTGGTGTGGGGTCTCCAGGAGCTGTTGGCTAAGTCTCTTCAGTGGTCTGAAACTCTGAACCTGTTACTGACAGGGCAGTGCTGGTACTTTTGTTTGGCATGTGGCAAGTACACAGTGAGAACAGGAGGTCCAGGCATCTTAGAACATATCCAGAAATAAGAACTGTGCTGTTGGGAGATTTCCTCACCTTCTATGAAGTATGTTGTTAATAAATTCCTGATACAAGGTACACTGGAATCCAGAGCAGACATTAAGCTGCATTAAGTGTGCTTCGGCTTGAGTTTTAACATCCTGCTCACTATTTCACATTCCCTTTCCACATTAAACAAAGCCTATATTGCCTGAACAGCCTGCTGCCCCTGCTGTCCACCCAGGCTCCCATCTCAGGGCTGCTTGCTGCCTGCTGCAGGTGCAGCCCCATTTCTCCAAGCCCTCTGAAAGATTTACCCCATGTCCGTGCACAGTTTGAAACAGCAGCAGACCAACCAGTAAACCAGAAGGGCTTAAAAATAGCTTTCTGCAAATTTAAGAGGTCAGAGAGACCTTCTTTTTTTGTTTAAAAAGGGAGAAATCAAGTCAAAAAAGCCTGAGAGGCTTACCTTACATTTAGACCTGGACTATGGTTTGTGCTGTTTTTCCTCTCCATTCTCCTGCACACATATGGCGGCGACAGGAGGGAGAAGGGGAGGGGGTGGGGAAATAAGAGCTGTAAGAAGTGTAATTGATGGCAAAAGAGGGTCAAATGTGTGCACCAGATCCAGACACTCTCCAAAATGTAATCCTTGTTTGTCTGTATGATGGGAATAATAGGCTTCCTCACAGTGGTACTGGGAAGGTCAATAGATAGTTAATGCTGGTTGAGGGAAATGCACAATGCCTGCAGAGTAAACCAGAAGTAACCCATTGAAATGCATGTAGCTACATATGGATAGACCCAATGTAAAAATGAGCAGGTGCAGTTTCTTAAAAGAACAGTTCTAGTTCCTGTAAACATTTTCTCCTGTGTGTGGGGCAGAGAGCAGATTTGAGACAAGATTCTGTGCTGCTGTAAATCTGCATCATTTTATTGACACCACTGGAAATATATCAGTTTAAACAAGAACAGGTTCCAGCCACTGATGCCTGCTGGCAACATAGCCTGGCAAACTGTAGCTTTCCCCTTCCACACTTAAAAATCTCCACTTTAGAGTCCTCACTAGCTCATCAGTACTGTATTTCCAACAAATTAGAATAGTCAACACAAATGAGGGGTTTACTTGTCAAATGTACACAGATTTTTTTAACTCTCATGCCCACAAGGTCCATTATTAGTATTTCATAGTTATCCAGGAGAAAATACCAGCTCTCTCCCCACAAAGCCAGAAAGCACATACAGCTTCAGTGCAGACAGCTCTCACCATCTCTCAGAAGGATGTCCATGATGCTTTATACCAGGTCATAGTATCAGAGAATAATATAAAAATTTCTGTGATGCAATCAATTCTAGTCAAGAAAATAAATGATAATGGATGGTAACTAAACTGGAGCAACTGTGAAGGGTGCTCTGTGGAGATAAGGTGTGGAGGAAGCATTTCACTTAAGGCCTCAGCAGTGCTGAGTTCACCCATTCTTTGGGTACCCAGAGAGGCAGGTTAGGGCCCACAAAAGGCATTTTTGCCACAAAGCAGGCCAGTCTCTAAGGAGATAAAGGAGTAAAAATTCCTGTGAATCCAAGCTAAGGACTGTTGTAAAAGGAGGATAAGGAGAGTATAAACAAATTGGAGTTTGTCAGCCCTAGCAGAGGCAGTGAGAGTTCAGCCCCGTGCCTGGGTCAGCCCCCAGCCCCCACAGCCTGGAAACAGGATTAACCCCCACAGATCTTCTG
Organism: Sialia sialis; assembly: GCA_009812075.1. Classification (NCBI taxonomy): domain Eukaryota; kingdom Metazoa; phylum Chordata; class Aves; order Passeriformes; family Turdidae; genus Sialia; species Sialia sialis. The sequence continues at coordinate 12,315,584 of VRYO01000100.1, read as the reverse complement.
AGGGCAGAGAGGAGTGCTTCCCAAAGGGCTTCTCCTCCTCCCCTTTTGTCTGAGTGGGAATTTGCCTGCATGTATTCCCTCAGGGAGTGGCAAAGGGGAGCTTTGCACACGTGAGTGCAGAGATATGGATTTAAGAAGTTGTGATCTGAAAGGAGAGCAAGGCTGCATGTTTTGTTCGCCAGGCCTGTAGGCTGCTGTTTGATTTTGTCTCCTGCTCAGGTGTATTCACTATGAGGGGAGGATGAGAAGCAGGTATCAAATAACTTAAAGGTATTTTCCACAGAAGCAACCTGCAGTCAAACCTCTTGTCATTCTTTCACATGAAAAAGTGAGATTGTATTTATGGACATCAGTCCCTTACCTGCTAATGTCCTTTCTTCCCTGCCATGCCACCGTGTTTGCTCTCTGAGTGCCACTGCTGCTCTGGCAGGCTCAGGTGAGAGAAGGATGAGGAGGATGAAGAGCAGTGAGAAGGTGAACCCAACCTCGCCTAGAGTATGGGCCAAGAGGCTCAACCGGGGCATCACTGCCCAGTGGAGCTGGCCATGGAGCCAGGGCGAGGCAGCCCATGGGACATCACTCCCCAGCTGAGGAAAAATGAGGCCACCAGAGGCAGAAGTTTGCCACCATCATGACTGAAGCAGAACTCCAAGGCACCACCTCAAAGACTGGGGAGAAAGAGCAGCCCCTGGGTCACTCAGTGCTCGCCTTTCTGTGGAGAAGAACGGGGCAGATTTCTCTTTGTGATGTGGACATCACAAAGCTGGCTTTGTGGCAGGCACTAATTTCATGTAGGGCTCTGATCCGCCACAGCCAGGAGTAACTTTCAATCACTGGTGATCTGGGCTGCCTTTGGACTGGCAAGCAGGAGATGGAAAGCACACTACATCCCTTCCCCGATTCAAATCTGAATCTCCTGGTTCAAATAGAGCCATCCTGCCCCCATGGGCTTTGAAGTTCATAAAACATGTGTCTATTAAACCACACAGAGGTTTGCACTGGGGCAGATGCATGCGCAGTTGGGATATGTGCCCTTTCCTCGACTGACTCAGAAAAGAAGAAATTCCTCTGACCCAGTAGAAATCAAGGATTTGCAATTACAAGCAGTGTTTACATGCACATCAAACACCTTTTAATGATAGGGAAAAGCTCTGAAGGGAAGCAGCAGAGGTTTTCAGCAGAGATGAACGGGTTGAATAGGCAGGGATCTGCCAGCTTTCCTGCAGGAAAGGGAGACAGGAGGCAGAGAGTGGGAGAGGAGGCGTGCATGCCGGGTAGGGAGAGGAAGAAAAGCCTGGCACATTCGCCAGTAGCAAATTGGGCTCCCGCTTGGTCTAATTCCTGCTTCACCACAGACTGCTAACACAGCTTGGATAAAAAGGGAAAAAGGGAGAAAAAAATCTATTCAGGAGGCTGCAAGAGCACATAGAGTCTGTTCTGAGCTCCTTCCACAGGCAGACAGAAATCAATAAATCAATAGGAAATGTTCGCTGGCTGTAAAATGGTTAGAGAAGCCAGTGTCAAGCTGCTCTAAGATGGATGGACAGTAGGTTTGCAGTTTGCAGAAGGGCTAGAGGTGACTATCACCTTGAGATGGGATCAGCGGCCAGCAGTCCAGCAAGGCTTTGAACCTTGAGTTTATGATTAAGGGCTGGGGCACAGATTGAAATACTCCTGAGCCCCCTGCACAGCCCTCCCTGGGCTTGCCTGGCTCTGCTCTCAGCAGCACTGGGGGCTGGCAGCCAGGCCCGAGCAGCTGCTGGCGCTGGCCCTGCTGTGCCACTTCATTGAAGTCGAGGCTACAGAAGACTGAATAAAAATTGACTAGATGCCTGGTGGTAGTGAGGATTGATTGAAGACAGGCAGGGGTTTTCTACCCCACAGTTGGATTTTTTTCCCTTTCTATGAAGGATTTGACATAATGTGGGCAGAGATACTTATTCAGAGCATCGCACCTTCATTCTCTCCTTAATGAGACAAGCACAGGGACACGAAGCAGTGCCAAGGATGCTTAGAGAAAGTTGGCATGAGCTGCATCCTTCTTTTCTTTTAAAGGCAAAGTATTGCATGGGGTGGAACAGATGGACTTGCAGAAGCCTCGCTGTGTGCCCATTCAGGTTCAGAGGGTGGCTGCTCTTCAATTGGTACTTTTCAAATGCAAAGATGATCTTCACTGTGCTATGACTCCTGCAGAGCCACACAAGCAATCTAGCTCCAGGCTTCCTCCCTTCCACAGCATCTCCTCCAGGACTTTCATTTCTTTCAGTCTCCATGAACCGCTGCTTACTCCATTCTTTGAGGATTGATGGACCTCTTTAACCTCTTGTAACTGAGATTCTGTCTCTCATAGTCCTCAGAAGCAATAGATTTGGGGCCAGATTCTTCCTCCCACCAAATAAGACCCCATAACTCCATCATTGCTACCCATGTGTTACCATCATCATTTGCCCATTCAAAGGTGGGCCTGGGCCACACTGGCCACAGCCTGAGGCAGAGCAGCATGGGGGAGGGTTCCTGGCCAGAATTAGTCAGTGCAGTCCAAGATTGCTTCCTTTCATTTACCAGCAGGTTTTCCAGGACAGCATTCAGATTTATGCAACACACAGAGAGGAAGACTACAGACTCACAGTCTCTACTTGCATTTGGTAGCTTAAGTTCACGCACTGCAGTGTTGACAACTAAATATGTATATTGGACTTGAATGCTTTAGTGACTTCAGAGAATGGCACCCAAGAAATTTAAATTTATTTTGTAAGGTTCTTCTTTTGTTAACTCAGGCAGGCCAAGAGTCTGCTGTCTTACAAGTAGAATTGAGGCAAGAAAATAATAGGGAGCTGTACACAGACTGTAATAGAATAAAAATTTCTTATCTGGTGAAGTATGGGCTGTTTTCACAGACTGGAAACTGAATAGATTTTGTCTTCTTGCCTACACATAGAAAAACAGGAAGTTCTGGCAGGTAACTATCATGTCCTAGGACTTAACTTTCTGTCATCTTAAGCTGCATTGACTAGTTAAGCTTTCATCAGAGTCTTGCTTTCAAGGAGAGACTTGGGAATATCCCAACACCAGGCAAAACAAAGGGAAAGGACTCTGAAAAGCCAGATGCTCTGGCACTACCCCCTGCTACAAGTTATATTTACAGATGGATTAGCTGGCTCCAAAAATGCTCTGATTTATTCCAGGAGTGTCTGTGGGAAGCTGCATGGATACCTCACCCAGCAGAGCTTGGCACTGAGGGTCTAAGAGTCAGACCTTGATTCACTATCTGTGGTTATCAGAGAACCATCAAAGGAAACTCCTCTCATTTCTTTAGTGAAAATAATGGTAAAAAGGAGCTGAAATAAAAGACAACAAAGTGCTGACAGTGGTGAAAGGGAAGAAGATTTTGCTCTCCTTTATTTCCCCTTTATTTCTCCTTTATTTTCAGTTTTCAGATTTAGGCAGTGTGATTCAGTGTGGAACAGCAACTTGCTGTAGAAACTAGAAATTCTCTTAAACCAAGGGGAAGAATCTTCTTAATCTGTTGGATGGCCCAGTGCTGCTGTTGCAGCACAGTGGGTTGCCCAGGTGAACCTCTGAAGAAATCTTTTGCAATATTTGGACAATAATTGAACCCCACTGAAGTTAATGGGAACTTTTGCCATGAAAGGATTTTGACCAGGTACTTTCAGAATAAAATTCCATGATTTTTCTTTTTTGCTACTCATGTATGAATATCCAGAACAGATACATTTTATTGGGAATATATTTTATATTTCTGGGCCAGGTGCATCAGGGATGAAGAAGTCAGAATTTTCCACATGAGCAATGTCCCTTTGGTACTGCCAGTGCAACCCTCACAGACACTTCGATAGTGATGCCTTCCACCTGGAGCAACAGCAGAGGCATCAGCAATTAGTGATACCTTAGCCAAGCACTGAACTTCACAGTCCTTCACTTTGCATGAGCTCATTCTCTACTCTGCCACTGAACACTTGGAGAAACATATATTGAGAAACAGGTAAGATTTCATTTAAAAACTTGTATTTGATGAAGTGGACCATGACTGATTTTGTGCATATTGGTCAGCCCTGATATCAGTTTGGGGCTCTATTCAAATACGTGCATTCCTACCCAGGCTTTCTGAAAAAAATTCAATTGCAGCGGGTTATGAGAGCCAATATACAGAAATTCAGACCTCTGCAATTAAATGTATTAGCAGAGATAGAAATGACTGGGGAAAAGGGCCCTACTAGGGAAAATGGCAGGTATCTGAAAATTCAGGTGCACAAATTAAGAGACACACACAGCCACACAGGCAGCACAAAATGAGCAGAGGTTTACAGGGTCTCAGATTGCCTGGGTTTAGCCCAGTTCTGATGGGGTGGTAGGAGCTGCTTCTGAGGGAGGGAGACTTTGGTCTCTCTCAAGCGCTGCATGACTGTTTTGTAGATTTTGTTCAGTTCATCTGTGATGGAGTGAAAGACTTCCAATGAAAAAAATTCATTAAATTAGTTACTTTTTTCTGTTTTCAAACCACTTGGAAATAGATGTTGACTTTGATTGATTTGTTTGTGGCTTGAAGTGGTGCTGTGCCCTCTGTGCAAACATGGCTCATTCTGCAGCAAGTTTTGCTGTGTGTCTTCACTGCATCTGCTGCCCTTGTTTTTGAGTGGTGAATTTGGAGTGCCAACCCTAGAACATGCTTTCTGGGTGGCTTACAAGAATTTCGGTTCCCCAGGTGCTTTTTAAAACAGAATATTTAATTTATATGAAACAAAAGAAATTAATTAAAGTTATTATTATTTTTGGAGCCTCATTTTTCTTTGCTGTATTCACTCAGATGTAAGAATTCCTCAAACTTAGCCGAAATAATTGTAGATTTAGATACTAATTAGAAATGAAACCTATTAAATAGAGTACCGTTGGGAGTAAATAGTTGTTTGGTTTTTTTTTCTTTTAGTAAAATGAAAGCTGTGTGGATTATTTTCAATTTCTGTTTACATTCTGAAGCTTCTGTTTTAAAAAACTATTATTATAGTCAGTAAAATTCAGTTTCTGTTAACACTTCCATTCCATTTTCAAAAACATTTCAAAAAGCATTCTTTTCAACACTAGAAATGACTAATAGAACATTTCAGTTCCTAGTTTTATTTTGATATCTAAATAATTCTTAGGAAGGGAAGTAATTTCCTTGCAAAAGTAATGAAAGAGGTTTTGTGTCACTTGGTACAAAGAGGAAACAATACAGCAGAAGCAAATATTTCACATATTGAGTAACAGTGAGTCTAGAAATAGAAATTGGGTGTATAATAAGAAAATGTGAGTAATTAATTCATCCCACTTAAACTTTCTTTCCTTACCTGCTGCAGTTCCACACTGGCTTCACACAGACAACAAATCACCCTAATTCTCTTACCTGGCAGCTCTCCCTTTATTGTTGTTTTTCATGTTTTTGTCTTTCCTGCTATTGCACTCGTGTGGTGCCTGCAAGTCCAGCAAAGGGTTTGTTGTGCTAGGATCCCACACAATGTTCCTGCCTGTGTGACAGCAGGAAAAACAAGGTGCATCCCTGATTGTGCAGCGATGGGGGCATCCCCAGCATTTCAGATTCAGGCCAGGATTCGTTCAGGCTACGCTTTCCTTTGGAGATTGCTCAGCTCCATAAAGAGTGTCGATAATTTCCCTCCCAGCCTCTCCTGTGACATGGATCTGTTTGGCACCTGAGCCCTGCAAGCAGCAGGCCCAAAGCAGAGCTCAGCACTGGCACTGTGTGGGATGTTCCTGCTCCCCACAGCCTGGGCAGAGGGCAGTGCCAGCACCGTGTCCCACCAGCCTGGTGGCTCTCGCGGCTTTGGTGGCTCTGGAGTCCACATCACCCTTGCCCAGCGCCGTGCCGTGCGTGTCTGCAGGCAAAAGAAGGAAACGGGCTGAACACTGATGTAATCATAAAAAACGTGGTCTTATCAGGGGATATCTTGCTGATAAGGACCTACTTTTGATGTACAAATGGTTCGGCATTGCTGGTAACACAAAAGCCAGAAATGCAGCAGCCTCCCCACACAATGGGGGTGCCATGCTTGTGGCTAATAACATTTAATGCTTAGACAAGCAGACAGTGCAAAGCTCTCCCCTGCACGCTCCTCTCCAGCTCCCCTCCCCCAGAGCCCTCCTGCCACTTGCTGACGCCATTTGCCTGGGACTGGAGGTGTCTGTGAGCTCTGAAAATTGGATCACAGGGATAGCTTTTTGCCGGCCCCGGTCACGCTGATGGCAAGACTCGATCGATCAATACTCTGTGTGACACTTTCAGAATTCATTGGAAATGATGTCCTTTTCAAATGACACCCACATTTTATCGAGGGCAGCTCCAACAGCAGAGCACCAAGTGTGTTTTTGCAAGATACGTTTTTGTTAGTAGTAAACTTTGCTTTATTTGTAAGGTTCTCTATATTTGGGATTCCTTCATCCCTCCCTTCAACCTCCCTTTTGAAGAGGGCAGAGATTTAATCTTTAAAGGTAGCTTTGTAGCCTGACATTTAGAGTGTGAGCTGTTCCTAAGCCTGATGTTTATTATGACATATGGCCTCTTCATGTAAAAAACAGTAAGCTTTGGGGGAGAATTTAAAAAGTAGCCTGAAGCTCATAGCACACAGCTAAAAACTGATTCACAATTTTATCCAAAACATTATGACCTCTGAGTAAAACTATTGCTCCTCCATGGATTCCCATGAAACTACTTGGCACTGCTATCTTGGAGCCAGTTCCTGTGGGTGGGACTACACAGGTCATTCAAAGCAACCCTTTGGAGCCATTAATTGCTCATGTTGACAGGCAGCAAAGAAGAATGGTGCTTGCAGCTGGAGACTTCAGGGATGAGGCACAGAGAGGAGAAATGGGGGGATCGTTGGGAATCTCTTTTGAAGGACTGTCAAAAATAAGTAACCTTTCCATTGAATGTCAATACTGAAAAAAAAAAAAATCTTTAGTCTTTTTATTTTGTGACTCCAAAGTAAATAGCTCTGGTTGTTCAAGAGGTTCAAAAGCTGTGTACCAGGCAGCCTTTGGGGACTGCATAGCAGGGACTCGGAGGATCCAGCCTGGGGTTTAATTTTGCCCTTATCAAAACTAAAGCTAGATGTATCATTTGGACTTAGTCTAAAGCCGACCCAAAATGAACAAAAGGTTTAGCCTCGATCAACTTTGAGAGAAAAAAGGAAAAAGCAATTTCCCAAAATAAATCCTGTGTAATTTGGGATTTACAACATTCATCAAGGTGTGCAGCATCTTTGAAGTGTTGTCTGTGACCAGATTAGCACGTGGGTAGTCCTAAAAAGAAGTAGAGAAATTACCAAACCATCATTTTTTGACCGCAGACATCTGCAGAGTCCAAGTGGGGAAGTTCATGGCAGAAAAGCAGTTAAGGTGGGAAGAATCTTTCCAAATACATATTTGTGTTTTCACTCTGTGTGCACATCAGGCAGTAGAACTCTCTGCACCTCAGTTCCTGACACTCTAATGTGTGGGTTTTGTCTAAGCAGGGTAAAATCTTTCCTGTAACTAGGGCACCACTGCCATCCTGCACTGACTCTCTGATGCAGCGATTTTTATGAAAGTGAAAATAAACGTTGCAAGGTCCAAAAGTTTGTGATAGGGGGAAAGAGAATATCAGAAGTGGACTATGGACTTATTAATCTGTTCAGTTGCCAGGAAACATCAAAACTGTCATAAATTATTAGATAGCAGTTTATAGGGAAGTTTTCAGTTGCTAATCCTGCCCACATAATAGCAACTAATAGTTTAATTTACTTTGTAAGGAATGTGACCTGGCAAATTGGGTAACTACTATTCTGATTTATAACCTGGGGTTTAAATGGGACAAAGTAGATACAGAGATTAGAGTGACTCTGTCTAATTTCAGAAGTTACTTCCTATGGGTCTCTATGCAGAAGTGACAAAGCTCATTGGGAAATGTACAATCTGAGCTCTGAGTGACAGGGAGCTGAAATGTTTGAATGTTTGAATCTTTGAATATTTGAATGACACTGAGCAGAAATGTTTGAGCTTTTAGTGCAAGGCATGAAGGCCAATGTTTCTAGTTCTGGTCACTGCCAAGTAAATGGGGGTTTGTCCAGGTGAGGATTTACTTGCTCTGGACGAGCACCTTCAGGCAGAGCACTGGTATCACACATTGCAGTCAGAGAGTGTTATAGCTTATTTTTCAATGCAGTTACAAAAGATGTGTGTTTAGTCCCCATCCCTTAGTTAAATTTAATCTCTTCATTTACTTTTAGCTTCAGAAATCTGATTCAGCTCTTGCTGTTAGAGACAGCCATCACTTCTTAACATCAGGATAACATCAGCAATATGATTCCTAACCTGTATCCAATGAACCAACAGAAAGGAATACATTAGTTTTGTCTGATTTTCTAAAACAGATGTAAAAATGCCACATTTGATTGCCAAACTGGCTAAGAAAATAATTAATTTGGTGCAAGGCTGAAGTACACTGGTACTCACCACAAAAACAGTCTTGGGCATCTCTTCTTCTGACCACACTGAGTGAAATAGGTTCAAGCAAATGCCATAGCTCTGCAACTCTACTGACTTCAGCTTCCATTAAAATCAAGAACAGTTTTACTATTAGCTTAAACAGATGCAAGGGAAGGCTTAGCATAACAAAAGGGGTTCTGCAAGTATTTGCTTTAACATGATGGCTGTATGGATTCTGTATACTTTTAAATATTTAGGCACTAGTGTACTAGAATCCTTAAAATCTCCAAAGATGCTGCCAGTGAAAAATGCCTTAAATCTCCTGACTGTGTCCCCTGTACAACTGACCAAAGTGTTGTCAGCAGAGTGAAGCTTTTAGCCTTAAAGTCCAAGGAACCTTTTAGTCTTGCTGAGGTTTAATGAGTTGGGATTCTAAGCTGATTCAGCTCTTAAACAGTCTGATCATTAGTGCTGTATCATCTGTCACCTTTGGGTGATAATTAGAAAAAGAAAGTCAATAACAATAGTACATAACACTACTTTACCAAGATTTAAACAAGTTGTAATATTGTTGAACATCTATTGATGAGTCCAAATGTGCCACAGGCTATTGAGCACAAAGAGTGCTTTGATGTGATGTTTTCCATTATTAATTTGATGTGGTGGAGTTTGTAGAAGTGAGAACATTTGTTTTCATTTTATTACAAGTGGGAAGAGATGAGATACTTTACATATCCATTTTATTTCCTTCTATTGTTTATACCACTAATGCTTTTGACAACCAGGCACAGAAGAAAAAGAAGAAAAATATCTCAGTTAATCACATTAAACTGTTTGTTTACCATATTTCTGATTTGTTTTGATTTCTAATTGTATTGATTTATTCGACCTCCAAAATATATATCCTGCATGTGTGCTAGCAGCCCCTGATGACAGGGAAAAATCCAAGCGGAACTGGCTTTTTCCCCAGAATAGAACAAGCTCTTAGGAACTCACCACAGTGCTCCAAAGATGGGTCAGGATTCATTATTGCATTACTTCAGCAACCCGGATACGGGGCCTGATGTGCACGAGATACCCCAGTAATGCAGTGGTCACTTATTGTTACTTATTGGCCACTTCCTCATCTGCCTCTTGCTTCTTCCTTTGGGTGATTAAACTCATTTGTAAAGAGCACAATTATGGAAATCTCCGAAGAGTGAGCCTTTTGGAGTCTCTTTTATTGCCTGGTTTTCTCTAATTAATCCCCTAATGAAAATTTTTCCCTTCCTCTAGTCTGTCCTTTTTATGCTTTCTGAAACCACAATATGTTAACTCTTCAGCCATGGGTCTGCAAAATGCAGTTTTGCTTAGCTGATGTGTTTCAGTGATTTAAACAGGAAAGTTGTTAAGCCAAAAATAGAGCCATGTATATAAAATATCCAAGCATAATAGAAAAATATCTTTGCAGATTGACTAGGTCCTTTTAAAGAAACACAACAAGCCATTTTCACCTCATGTCTGGAGTTATGTTTGCAGCACACTAAAAAGAAAGTCTAAATCTCTTGAAACTATCTTTTTCCTAAGCAGTTAAATGAAGGTATTTTATTTCTCCTCTCTTTTTTTTAGAAATAATAATATCAGTCCTGCTTTGGACCCTGACAAGCACAACATCAAGCTAAATCACACCAATCTTTTGTGTGAAGGTGGGCTGCTTCTTAGGAGTGAATGGCATTTAAGAGCCACAGATAGTACTGGCAAAAATTCTAAGCTCCAAGGGTTCAGTTATGAAATCCAGCTGTATTTTGGGCAATAACCACCCATACTTCATCTGTTTTCCAAGGCTGCTCAATATAACTGCAGCTAAGCAATAAAACAAGGACACACAATAGCTCAGTTTAACATTAATAGAAAATTAAAACCAGCATTTTTTCACATTAAATGTTGGGGCACTACATGCTGCCATTCTCAGTATGAGCTAGAAGTGCTTTAAATGGATCAATTACTTCTCTATAAAATGTAAGAGACAACCCAAAACAGAGCTGTAACCCAAGTTCAGCCCAGGTTTTAAATTCTCCAAATATTTGGAATGCTTAAAGTAGGGGTTCTCCTTCAGTTTCATAATTTCCTTAAAACAATGCATTTCATAGGCACTGGAGAGATGAGAAAGATGGAGTTAAAAGCAGCTTGGTTCTTTCTAGTAGTCAAATGTCCAGATTTAGTGAATGAAGATCAATGAAAAGCAGGAACTTGCATCAGTGAGCTATAAACCATAGAGTTTGAAGCTTTGGTTATCTACAAATCTCAGTGACACACAGCCTGCTCGCATGTGCCTCCACATACAGAAGCAGAGCAGCACAATTTCTTCCCAGCACTCAGCTCTAGCAAGTCCAGTTTATTATCCCCCACTCTGAGACATTTCCCAGACAAGGTATCCACTGCTAAATAGGGCTGCAAAGTCCACTCCTTAGACAAGGGGCAGAGGAAGATGATTGGATTCTTCTCCTGATAAGTAAACTCTACATAATCCTCGGGGATGATAAACTTTGTCTAAAGTCCAGAATCTGGGTCAGATTATTGGTTACCTCTACAGCAGTTACACCAATAATGAATTTGGACCTCAGACTTGAAAACTCACAATACTCTTTGATGTATATAACTTCATTTTGACGTAGACATGAAAAATTCATCCGAGTTTGTGAAAATGCACAGGAAACCCTTCATAAAGCTGAAGCATCTCCATTTCCACGCAAGCCAAACTTAATCTCAAAAAATAAATGAAAATATATTTTTAAATAATATCACTTTGGGAAATTCTAACCTGCAAAGATGTCCAGCATTAGATTATATAGCATCATAACCTTCCTCATTACTGTGAAACAAAGTCGTTACTCTTCACAGCTCAAATTTGTATACTTAATCAGACACACCAAACTGATGACCCTTCTATTATTCTGAACCCTGAACAATAATTCAAGATTATCTTTTGTAGTGGCTGAACACTTTCCTGCTGGAAAGCTTTGCCATGAGCCAGGCTCAGTCAGGTGCAGGGTGAGGAGCTGCCCTGGGTGCAAGGTGGAAGTGGGAGGGTGGCAGGGCTCATGTGCTGTGCTGTGCTGTGCTGTGCTGTGCTGTGCTGTGCTGATAGAGAACCTAGTTCACCAGCAGCTGCTTTACAACTCTGCCTTTCAGAGCCCTTTCTGCAGTGGCTAAAGCTCAGCCTGAATTTGAACCTGCTGCACCCAAGTGAAACAGGCAAAGTATTTCTTATTGGGCTGAGTACAGGCCAGAACTCTTGGAAACCTGTAGCAGTTCCCTTTGCAGCAATCACACCCCAGCCCCCTTGCTGGGGTGGCAGAGGGATGTGGTTCCAGGTAACAGTGCTGGGCAAGGATGAACAGAAAGGCTCTCTCAGACCTGCTGGCAGTGTCTCCATCTGGGTACTTGGGTTGTGATCTTCGTTCACAGGCACAGCACTAATGCCAACATAGCAATAAGAGCTTTCCAGATATAGCAGAGTTTACCTTAAGTAAATGTCTTACGCTTGTGTTTACCATCCTTAAGGTAAGAGTGTTTTGTTTGTGAGTTTGCCTCTTGCCACTTTTCCCCTTTGAGAACCCACCAAAGGTGCTTCTTGGAACTTGATCTGTCTCTCCAGCTCACTGCTCAAGTGTTGCCAAAGGAGGGGTGGCACCAAGCCTTGGGACACACTACTGGTGGGCAGGACAGCTGCTGGTGCTGCTCCCCAAGCCTCTCGGGGGAGATCAATGCCCTACAGGTGCACAGGCTCCAGTGGGGTACTTGCCTGAATCATTAATTAGGTCATTCATGAGCTCATGCTTGTGCAGAGCTCTCTATTTCCAGTGTTGTGTAAGAAGTGGGGATTATTACCATTAATAAATAAACATTTCTTTATTGGTGTTTGTACTCAAGCTATTCAAGTCAACTTCATGTTTTTCTCTTCTGCCCACTCCCTTCCCTACCCTCTGTGGGGCAGGGTTGATCATATGTGAATTAAATGTAATTAGGTGGAAAAGTTGATTTTGAAAACTGGAATTTCATCTACATCTTCCTACTCACATTTTATTTCACTCAGGAATTGCTTGGGCTGTTATTGTCCTCTGGGGCTAGCAAAAGTGTGGTTCACAAACTAACTTTAAAAACCATAGTTTGTCTGCATTCCTTTAGAAATTATTTGGTGGCTCTGTTGATGGACTGGAACAGCCTAGAAGTGATTCTCATCAAATCAATCTTTTTGTCCAGAATAGTACAATAATAAATAGCAATAAATGCAATAAATAGCAACTCATTTGTCAGAGTGTTTCATGCTTTTACACTCATCTGTGTAGCAGGAACTTCTTCCCTTGCCTTGCTCCAGGTATCTTTTTCACTAGAGATTTTTCTTTTGAAACTGTTGTTTTTCAGGTAACATTCAGAAACCATTTCTTTTGTTGTTGTTTTTGTAGTTTCCCTTGTAGTTCATTGATTTGTTCAAACCAAAAACTCAAAGCCAATCTCTGAGGCTGTCAGCCTATTTAGCTGTGGAGGAAAGTCCACCAACTTCTGTAAATAGAGACGAGAGCGTGGCCCAGCAGGATGCTGGAGCTCAGAGCCTGCCTGGCCAAGTGCTGTGCTCAGCCCCAGATCCAAGCAGCCAGGGGGGCTGTTCATGGCACCACGAGAGTCCATGGGACCCCTTTCCTGCAGCCTCCTGTGGCTGAGCAGCCATCTCAAGTCATAGTGCAATAGTCCTCACACCTCCTCTTCTATTGCTTCAAATTAAAATTGCTATTGCCAGCAACACTTTGTAAGGCAATAAGCACACTGCAAGCTCTGAGGTTTTGGGGAGCTTTTTTAAGGTGATTCACCTTAAAAATCTGACCCGTTTTTTAAAAAAGGTAACTAACATTCACACTTTGAATTTTTTTAAAGGAAGTATGGTTAGAAATGCCAAAACAAAGTTTGACCAAGGGGTCATTCTGTCACTCCTGGGCAAAGGGGAGGGCTCTGCAAAGTGGGTGCTCAGCATAGCAAAAGCTTTTGTTTATGATTAAAACTGTAATCCTGAGGAAAGCAGAGAGTGGCAGCTCCTGGGTTTTGTGTTCATTTTCACTGGCTGGCCTTTGCAAGACTGGTCACAGAAATGAAACCTCAGCACAGTTGCCTGGATCAGCATGATTCTTTTCCCACTTCTCCCACTTTAGAGCCTTTCTTCTTGCCATTAGCAAACCCTCCAGGCAGATGAAAGGAAGTGGATCCATTTTCTCTAAACTGGCTCCATGATATTTGATGGAGAGCCTCTTAACAGATCCAGCCCTTCAGCTCAAGAATACCTTTAGAAGAGCAGCAGAGCCTGTGAGTGGGACAAGGATTAATGTAATCCCTTCCCCTGCCCCATCTAGAACCTCTCCTGGAAGGAGTTTTATCTGCTCCCATATCTACTGTCAGCCTGAGCCCTGTACTCTCCACGCAGCTCCTGAGCTGCTTTGCTGTTACAAAAGCTCTGCAATAGCATCACAGAGCTTTATAATCTTGTTTAAGAAAAACAATGCATTATAATACATCCTCTATAAGGAAAGAGTCATTTGACTTAACAGAAATTTTATATTTTGTTTCAAACTTTTACATTAATTACTGTGGTGTCTGTGACTACCAAATATTGGTATTTTTGCTATTCCTTTGCACAGAGCAGAGAATTAAGACATTTTTGATAGATATACAGCAGTTGCAGCCATTAAAAAGCAATGAAGACCATCAGCTAGTTTATAAAGCCACAGATGATGATGCTCTCTAATCCCCATCTCCAGACAGGTTATAGTGATAATGAAGTGCATAGCCTTTTTGCACATGATAAATAATTTACAGGTCTGTACATAACTGGACATAACTGGTTTTTCTTGGAATATGTTTTTCCTGGACTGCCTCTTCTTCTGCCTGTGCAGGTAAAGGCAAAACAGGGGAATTTCTGGAGGTCTCAATACAGTTCTCATAGTGCATTTTTTTTCTTCTTTTTTGAAAAACAATTTTTAAAACCCTTCATATGTATTTTCTTATACTCCATATGAAAACTTTGTCAGCAGCTTCACACTTTTCTTGGCAGTGTGTATATTCTTGGAAAATTTTTGGTTTATTCCAGCTGCAGTATGTACACTCCCCTTAAGAGTCACTGTGCCAAAGGAGATGTGAAAAAAGGCACTTCTGTGAGCACAGATGGCATCAGGCAAGGAAACTCTGTCTAAAAAGGGCAAAAATGAATCTGGGAAGTTGTAAGATAGGCCACTAAATTTACCTTGCACAGAAACAACTAATGTGTGCAGAGACTGAGTCTAAAACCAGAACCAAGTAAAGAAAAACAAGAAGTCTGTGAAACTCTCACCCAGCCTGCTGGCTGCACACTGCCTAGGACTGACTTTGTGCTAATTCTGTTCTAGGAAAGCCTGAAGAAACTCAAATATGCTGGGCTAAAAAAGGCAGGGATTTCTTGTGGAGGGAAATTTCAGATTAAATATGGGAGCTATGGTGTCACTCTAGTGACTGATGCCTCTGATACCCACCCTTGCAGGCAGGGCCAAGGCTGGTGTGCCATCTTCCAAATTTCCTTCCAAAACAAGAGGTCAGGAAGACCCTGGCTGAGATCATCACTTCATTCACCTGTTTGCTATTGCTTTCCACTTGCACACAGATCACAGGGACCAGCTGGCATGTGTGCCCTGCATGCTGCAGACACAGCATACGAGCATCACTGTCTCCAAAACCTCTCAGCTCAGCTCTCACTTTTGAGCTCCTCTAACAGGGCAGTGTGAAAGATAGCACAGATTCTCCGTCCTCCTCCTCCACTGCTGATTTGATAATTTTTAAGTGGAAAAGATGTTTATCCCACACAATTTTTATGCAGCAGGCTGAATGCAAATAATTTGCCTGCATTACACCCATGTGGGGAGAAAGGGAATCTGTAGTGTCAAAAAAGGCTATACATCTACTTGCCATGGAGAAAAAAAGAAAATAATATTTCTGACCCCTTAGGGCACATTTTCCAATGACTTTGGGATGATCTTAATGTAAGCTTCAAGTATCTCAACTTACCCAAGAAATTTAGCCAAAAAATTCAGGAGGCCACATCAAGATGGTCCATGCTCAACATGTCAAATATCAAGACAACTTCATTTTTAAGGCAGACCAACACAGGCATATTTCCAGCCTTGTCAGAATTTTTTTGGCTTCAAGGCATCAGTTAAAATGGAAGTTATCAATATTCCTACTGCAAGATAAAATAGGTGGGGTTTTTCCTTTACATCTCATAAAGAAGTTAAAATCAGTGGAGATCCAGTTTCAGTAATCTTTGAAATCACATCTGTGACAGTTGAGGAGTAAAGTTCAATGAAAATTCACACAAATTAAAAGTGTATATTACAGGCCTAAGATAAAATGGGTGTGTACCTATGTCCACAGCTAAGTGGAGATGTGCTGGGGTATCTGGAGGTTCATTCTTACCTGCCAGTGGCTGGTAAATCAAAGTAAACTTCACTGAGGTCAGAGGCAGAGAGGCACAGCAGTGCCAGTGGAAGCTGAACCTGGGACCATTGAAAGGTGAATGTATAATTCATTAACTGACTTGGATATCAGACAGTCCATACTCAAACTCTCTCGTTTCTCCTGTTTTGATGTGGACTTTTTGAATGAATTTTGGTTTCAAGGTTTATCAATAAGCAGTGCTTTACAGAACAAGCACAAGGAGCTTTTTTAACTCGGGCAATTTCAGCTTTCTCAGAAGGAAATTAAAGTAATCTTTCCCAGGTAGGAGTAACCTGAAAGGAGCAAGAATCATTCCTGTGATGTCTCAGTTGTGTTGCACAATGTTGGGTCTGCCTGGGGAGCCAGGTCCCCAAGGAGCAGGGGCAGCTGCTGGCCAGTCTGCCCTGGGGTCACTGCGAGACCTCTCCATAGGAGACTTGGCACCTGCAGCCTTCTGAAAACTGGTCTTGGTCATAACCATTTCCAGCCATCCCTGTGCCCATCTGACTCTGCATCCTTCACTGAAACTTTAGCTTTCCTTAGACAAACACAACAAACCCCATCAGCAATCTCCCAGGTGTTTGATTCAGTGTTTGGGTTTTAGGAACACGTGGAAGAGAAGGAATAAGAAGAAAATGCTGAGTCCTCTCAAATTTGGATTTGCTATCTTATAACAACTGTAAATATCTTCATTTGAAGGTAAATGATTGCAAATGTTAGGGATATACATTCATGCTATATTGTTCTCCATGGATGTTCTGTGTCAATACACTCAATGTTGTCCACATTTGCATTCTGCAAACTGCTGATGAAAGGTGTGTTTTTGATTGGACTTCTGTTCATCCTGTTTGGTATTTTTTATAACAGGCTGTTACCAGGAATATTCCGAATTCCACGTGTACACTAATGAGCATGTTTGCTTGAGATCAAGTATTTCCTAGGAGCATTTCACTAAACAGAATATATCAAGAATCTACTTTCAGGGCCATGCAGACACTCTTTTACTGTGGCTTCCTTTGCCAGAGAAAAAATCCCAAGAGCCAAATAACAGGCACTCTGAGGACAAAGGCAAGCAGAGAGGCAAGCTGGGGTGGGCAACATCTGCCTCCTTCCCTCCTCCTGATCCAGTGACTTGTGATGTGTGACATTTTTGTGTGGGTACATTAGGTGCACAAAAATGATGGTTGGCTGGCAGGGCAAGGAGTCAAGGCTTCAGTTACCTGCTGCCCCAAATTTCCCTGCCCTTGCAGTGGGTAAGCCCCCATGGTGGCCCTGGAGAAAAGCTCTTGTTTCCTTGCACAATGACTGTGCTTTCTGGGCACAGCTACCCACCCTCCACCTCTGAATAATGATCCTGTTTCTACAGTGGAATGTGGAATAGGGAAAAGGAGGTGGCCAGAACTCAAATGAAGGAATAAAAAAGAGCAGATGAATCGATTTTAGGATATTCTTTTGATGCGCTTGCCTTCTATTTCCCTACTCTTCTTCCAAGCCCTCTACAGTTATTTCAGTGTGAGTGCTGCTAGCCACATGGATAAGATTCAGCTTGCAAAAATGTATGTTTGCAGCAAGGAAGACTTACCCTTTAACCTTTAGCAGTCATTTCCTCTGAAAAGCACAAGTTTCATTTTCACTTACAGTGAAAAACGTGTGGAGGGGGAAGGGGAAAAGAACCTCATCTCTTTAAAGCAGCCGAATGGTCCAATTTCCATCCTCTGCACCAAACTTCACATAGCTCTTTTTGCATTATGCAGTGTGCCCTCAGGAAAGAGATCTGGCAGGAGAAGCAAATGCAAACTCTCTCGTTAGTCTTGAAAGACCTGGTCGTGAGCATTTGGGGTCAATCCCCTTCAGCAGGTTCATTTTTCTTCATTGCAGTTTCATGAATTTGGCCATAAGCAAAAAGTAGGACTTACTTTTAAAAAAAAATCCTTAAAAACCTATATAGCATTCATTAAACAAAACTGAAAATTGCATGCCATATTGGAAAAGTCAGGAAGGTAGCAGAAACTCCACATTCCTGCAATAAATCCAAATATATTGCCAACAATGCACTGTAGCTCCAGCAGCCAATGGGGCTGTACTTTCACCTGGGGTAAACTCATGCTAATACTTATAAAAATGGGATGAAGAAAGAAATGAAGGTGGTTTTTTTTGTTTTTTGGGGTTTTTTTGCTACTTGAATCTCTTGTGCTGAAGTAGTTTTCTGCTTAGAATATGGGGGTTCTTTTCAGGTCTGACATGACCTGAAAGAAAACATACCAGAACAATAAGCTTTATTGCAAGTCAGTGATTTTCTTAAATTCAGCTCATTTTCCTAATCATCAAATACAGTTACCAAGACAGAAAAGTTTAGTTGCGACTTCAAGGGACACCAAAGCTCCACCCTTGTTGTTTCCTGAGCTCCTGCCCTTCTCCTTGGAGGTTGCCCAGGCCAAGCATTGTGCAGGGTGATGGTGCAGTGTGATGGATTTCCATATAACCCTCATCTTTGCTGCAGTGGAGGGTGCCTGTGCAGAGCCCTTGCTCCCTGTGCCCCAGCAGCTCTTCTCAAGAGGCACCCTCGCCCCAGGCACAGCACCCCTGAGCCACTGCCTGCCTTCCCTGCACTGCCTCCTCCTCCACAATGGCATTTCTAAAGCTTTCATACATTTTAAATATGTGTTGTTAGGTGTCCACCGTCCCGTAAAAGCTTTTTAAATTATTTTTGAATGAAAAGTCCATGATCTTATGAAAAATTCCACTTTCAAACTTTTTGTTTAAACAAGTATCATCTTGTTTTCTCATGGCCGTGAAAAGATCATCTGAACAAAGCACTTGGTCCCCAACTGTAAAGACTCCACTTAGTCACCAGCCTTGTCACATACACATTTTAGGGACAGCAGCTCTCAGGACGTTTCTCAGCACTCCCTGAGTCCTGCTAAAGCTCTGCAGAGTCTTTGCAGAGTTGAGCACAGAGGGGAGAGCATCCTCTCCCCAGCAGCAAAGAATGCTGAACACAATGCTGGTGCCTTTCACAAGATGTCATTGTGTACCAATATGCATATAAAACACAAAATACCTGGTGAAATTACAAGATAATCATAGTAACCAAGAGGAAGAGATTTGACTGAAAAAATTAAAAAACTTGCTGGTGAAATATAATTATGAGAGAAATTCCCTCAGTGTATTGTGAGCTGATAGAGAAGTAATAATTGCAATCCTCTTTTTTTTACTTTTTTAAGGAAAATGCAATGGATTCATTCCCTTATGGAAGTCAACATAAATGACTCAGTAGTATGGGGAAAAGATGTAAGGGAGAGAGTTGAGTGTGTGAGAACAGAGAGTGCATAATGTATTAGCATCAGCAACACTGCCTGATGGGTGAAGGCTTTTATACTACCTCTCTATTGATAGGTATTTCAACCAGCAGTAAAAAACTGCTCTTGACACTCATCTATAGGGAAAAATATCCACATAGTCTTTGCTGTAGGACCAATTAGCCTGTGAAAGCAGCTGGGGGGGGAGGGGGGAGGCGCGGGATATAAATGCGGGATGCATCCACACTTGATTACTCTAATGAAATGTCCATTGATTCCTATAGATTAATGTGAGAAGAACGGCAGCTGCGGAGTGGCTAACACCTCTAGGTCAGCAGCTCTGTGTGTGTGTGTGTGTGTGTAATGGAGGGGGAATGCACAGAGTCAGACCAAGGTACCACGAGAGGGTTCGTGCGGCCGCGAGAGGAGAGGCGCTGCGGTGCGGGATGTGACAGCCAGCAAAGGAGGAGATCCACAGGAGGCACAGCGAGGGGACAGCTCTGTCCCTGCCTCCATCCCCACCTGCATCCCCAGCTCCATCCCTGCATCCATCCCTCCATCCATCCCTGCCTGCATCCCTGCATCCATCCCTCCATCCATCCCTGCCTGCATCACTGCATCCATCTCTACCTCCATCCCTGCATCCATCCCTGCATCCATGCCTGCCTGCATCTCTGCATCCATCCCTGCATCCATCCCTGCATCCATCCCTGCATCCATCCCTGCATCCATCCCTGCCTGCATCCCTGCCTCTGTCCCTGCCTCTGTCCCTGCACTGCCCCTCGCTCCCGTTTGACTTTGCTGTAAGGCAGGCTGAGCTCACAGGTCATCTGTTTTTGTTAGATTAATTTGATTCAGCATGCAGGAATAGAGGGCTGAGCGGGCTAATGGCTCTCTGCAGGTGACATTGGGGATGTTCAGCGCTCGCATCCTCCTCCCCCGTGGCTGTGACTGCCAAGAGGAGCCACGGACAAGGGGCTCCTGTGTGTCAGAGATGCCGGCCCGGCAGTACCGAGCTGCGCCGAGCTCCTCACGTCTCCAACACTAATCCCTTATCTCTTGCGCCGTGTCATGTAGAAGGACTTAATTACAATAGCAGGCGAGGGATTTGCTGAGCGGCTGCAGCGCTCGGCGCAGGGCTGTTCTTATTGGGAAGGGAATAACCGAGACCCTGCCATAATTGTCACAAGAGATACAGCACATCCTCTCAGGCACTAATTCTGGTGTTTTGGTATTGATGTGCTGGCAGCAGCCTGCCTCCTGTGCCAGGGAAGCCTAGATGAGCCACTGGAACTGTAACATTGCTCTAGGAGAAGAGGTTGATGAGGAAATGTGAAAGGGTGAAATATTTAGGCTGGGACTCAAGAAATTACATTTCAGCTTGGCCCAGAGATACTTTTGTTTAGAAATGTGCTGGGATAGTATCCCACAGTTGGACCCCTGGTCTGGTTCTCTAGTCACAATAAAGGGAAATGTCTCTGTTACCTGTTACTGAGGACGAGGGAACCTTGTAGCTGTATTGCATTGTGAGGAGAGTTTGACTTCACTTAAGAGCACAAAATAACCAGACACACTGTGGCTGTTGTTTCAGTTGTTTTCAGTGCATACTTCACCACATCATTGTAGTAATAAAAACAAGTACTACAACACTTGCCAAAAATTTTAGAATCAATGTTTCTTTGCAATACGCACAAATGCTGTCAGGCAATTACAAGACCCACGCGGCCCTGCAATGATCAGGATCCCCCAGGAAGTGCAGGATCTGATGCTGGGTATTAATATTCCTGCTGTATTGTGCTAACCTGGGGGGAAATATGAATCCTAACTCTAAAACAGGGGTTTGAGCAACCTGCTACTGGTTTGGCAGCCCTTATATCAAATGCCCAAAACTGATGCCAATAGATAATCTGGTCAATGTGCACGTATGCTGCCACGGGCAGAAAAAGATCCAAGTGTGGGATCACACAGAGGCCTCTCCAAGGCAATTTCTCTGTTAGCCCAGCCCTACCAGCCCCAGGGCTTCAACCCACACTGGGTGATACTTGGCACCTCCTGCTTTCATGCCATTGAGTGACAAAACTTTGCATCACCATCTGAAGAGCATAATTTATCCCTGGCAACACAAATACTGCAACCTGCACACCATGTGTTTGGATGCATTTCCCCAAGACTGCTCCATAGCCTTACCCCTAACTCCTGCTCCTTCTTGGTGGATCACAAACCCCAGTGAGCAGGTGGCACCCCACAGTGTCCCCAGCTGTCCCATCTGGTAAAGGGCACTGCAGGGGCAGGGGGTGCTGGCCTCAGTGTGCAGTGCTGACCTTCTCTACTGCAGTCAGACCTACCCAAACATGCCTCCACCTCCTTTGATCACTATAAAACACATGCTTTTACTCATATTTTTATTTCTCTCTGTTCAAGAACATGTTTGTCAATGATTCCTCTTTTTAGTTCAAGATTTTCCCCTTATCATTAACAAGTATTTCAATGTTCTGCTCTCCTGCAGCAACACTTTGCTTCTCTGAGGTGAAGAACGTTACCCGAGTAACGATTTTTGTCATGCTGCTTTCCCCTTTTTCAGAGTGTCAGGATGTACGGTGTGCTGTCAGCAGAGGTGCAGTTGAAGGAATTAAAATGCAGTGCCTGGCTGTGTTTGGCCACTCTGGCTCAGGGATGTGTGTGTGCAGGCAGCCGTGGAGAAGCCGGGCACTGGCAGCAGGGCTGTCCCTTTAAGCCTCGCTGGTGTATTTTTAGAAAGCATAAATAGGCTGCATTCTCCCACTTGCTCACTATCCAAGACATAAAAAGGAAGGGCTTTCTGCTTTCTTCAGGTCTCCTTCCCCTGCTGGCACCATATAAGTCTGTCTTTTAAGCAGTACAGGTCCACGGCTCTTTTTTTTTTATTGAGAAGCTGCAGAACTCTAACCGGTGGTTCAATAAATTGTATTACATCCCCTTCGTACTGAATGCCCTACAAGCTTTGGCTTTCCATGTGTAATTGCAAGCTGTTATTAGCCCAGAGCTTTGTCCGTTACTGTGCCACACTATTGCTGAGCGGTCAATTTTTTTCCCCTGCCATTTCCTTTGCTCACACCATGCTGACCACGTTGGCCAGGGGCTGCCCGAGGTTTATAGTGCAGCATTGATTTTTCTTTTCTCTCAATACTGACAGAATCATAGATCCAAGGCAAATAAAGAAATGCATTCTGTGGTGATGAAATGTCTTTCGTTCAGCCTGGATTGAATCAAAGGCCATCACAGAAATGTTCTGCTCTAAAATGCTAGTGAAGCTTAAGGCATTGTTGGAAAATGAATTTTCCATTTTCTTAGCTGTAATTTGGATTCTCAAATCACTGTGTTAAAAATAATCAGATAAAACTGAATATAGACTACAAGCCTATGTAAAATGCTATTTGTTACGTTTTTGCAAGCTGCTGCAGCTGATGTGAAAGGAATCTGGCAATAGATCAGAAAAGTAATTGCTTAGGTGGATTTCTAGTATGTTGCATTACTCTGAATACCAAGGTATAAGATGACTTCTGTGTAATTCATAAACACCATGGTAAATAACCAATTCATGAAGATACATTTTGCATATATGTCACCTACATCTCCCTAATGAGTATTATTGCTTTTTTGGAAGAGAAGTTGCAGGGTTTCTTTTAGATGGACCAGTGTCATTATTCTCATTATACAGAAGGAGATCTGGAAGAAGTCTGTGGGGACAGAGTAAAGTCACACAGTGGATCTCTGGCAGGGCCTAGAAGAGAACTTTGATCCTCAAAAGCTTAGCACCATCTTCAATGCAAAATAAAAATAGCCATGATTTTGATGACATCTGTGGGAATGGGTCTCTCCATGTGATACTCACTAGCACGGGCTGTTAGAAACCAGAGGTGTCCTCAGTTTGTGTGACTGGCTGCACTGGCATGGGACTTCAGCATTCCATTAAAAAGGGAGCACCTTGACTCATTTTCAGGCAAATGTCATTTCCTATAACATAAACTCAGTCAAGGAACCCAGACCACTTGTAAAAGAGAAGACAGAACTACATGATAAAGATTTCTCCACATTATGGGTTTTCCTTCTCTTTTTATTTTTCCTCTGTTTTCAAAGCTCATGACTTAACATTACAAAATGAACCCAACTCACTGTCAGGGACATCAATACTTTCATCCTTGAAAAAACAATTATTTTTGCCTTTCCTCAGCTTTTCATGTTAAGTTCATAATAAGTTGTGCAGAAAAACTGTGCAGAGGATTCTTCTTCACAGGACAGTTTCCTCTGTGGCTTGCAAAGGTAAATCCTCAACTTCTACTGGATCCCAGCATGAACACCATCTTACCTGGCAACCCAAAATATCCTCTGACTCCACACTTCAGGGAGATCTCATGTGTTACTGAGGAGTTAGCACAAAATCAAAAAACAGAGAAAAAATATAAATACAGAGAAGGAAAAGGTACCCAGAGAACAGAAAGAGTGGAGGAGAGAAGCATTTGCATATGAAAATAACAGATGGATTCAGCAAAGTTAAAACTACAAATTCAAAAAATAAATATATTTGAATGTAGCCCTTGGGCAAAATTTCATTAATTCCCTGGCTTTGGACCTTCCTTTTTCTCCTTTCTTAATGGCTGCACATTTGATATCAATGTGTACTGCTTTACAGCTCTTTCTTCACAATCACATTTCTGGCAATGCACAATAGGTCTTTACACCACATAAAAAATCAGATTATTTTTCTTCACTGATGACTCAGAAAAAAATCTAAAAAGATCAAAAAAACAAAAAAAAACCCAACCTTTTTGGGTCAAATTCAGTGTCTTATTCAACCTGAAATACTTCTGAACCTTTTTTCATCAAAAGGCCACTAAGAATTCCTTTCTCTATCCCAAATTGTGCCGTAATTTTCCCTAAAAATTTCCTCCAAAGGTTACAATGTGACTGAGTCTGTGTTACTCACGGTAAAAGATTGTGAAGTGCTATGTGGCTTTCATTTGTTAATTTCATAAAATGCTCCACAGTGGAAACAAAATCAGGGATAGCTCCGTCCCATTTGTTTCCTCAAGGCGATTCTCACCTAAGGTTCAGAAACCCTTGAGAAACCCCTAATTTCCTGTTCCTCCCGTTTTGTCCAACTCCAGCCTTATGGAGTTCAGTAATAGCAAAGAAGGCTCTGATCTGAAATCAGCTGCAAGCCTGGGAGGTGTTGGTCTGTCTAATGCTTCTCTGGACTAAACCTGCAATCATTTTCAGATCTTGCACTCATAGTGGGTATCATTATACAGTTGCTATAAATTTTCCTGTTTCAGTAAACCTTCTCCAGAAAATTAATTCAAATCTTTCGCTTGCTGGCTTATGCAGATGGATAGACCTCAACAATAACCAAAATGAGGGACTGCTTCCTGGGTGCAATAAAACCTTCCAATTCACTTGCCAGCTTTTTTGACAGCAGATTTGCACTGAGATTTAAAATCCAGATCCAGGGTTTTTCTTTTGGACAATATCTCCATTAGAAGCTAGACAGGATAAGAGTGGAGGTTATCAAGTGTTGGTAAGCAGTCCACCAAGGCTGGAGAGTCACACTTACAAAGGTACTGGGGGTACAGTTGTACAAGGTAGAAACAAAATCCAGATGTGTGTAAAACTATGAACATAGCTGCCCTTCTGCCTCTATCTATCACTTTATGGATTTGTGACATCACTTATGGCTAAAATCCAGCCATTGCTCTGTACAGGCTGCAGTCAGGAATCTCCACTCTAAATTCTAGGAAGGGGAAAGCGAGGAGAATCTACAAACAGGATTAGTGTCAGGGAATGCAAGCGTGATGAATACTTCCACATATTACCAAATTGTATACAATAGCCTAAGTATGTAGGAAATCATTGTCAGGGGCAAAAAGCTGTTAATTGGATCATATACGAAATGTAATGTTCTCTTAATGTCTCAGCTGGTGCATAAGTGCTTGTTGACTGGTGCATGATCTGTGTTTTTATCAAATGCCCATACGAGCAAGCAGCTATGATAATTAATTTTTAAGGGGGATGGAAAAGACCAGCTATACTTAAGTCCCAAATGGATGTCTTTTCTCTGATCCATTGGGTTCACAGCTTTAAGTGTAACAAGCAAAAATGGTTGAACAAGCAGAGAGCAAAGGAAACTAGAGTGGCATCAAAATGCAAAGCAGCTCCACCATCACCTGCCATTCAGTGGGAAAGCACCATTCTGTTCTCCTTCCTCTGCCAGCAAGGAGCAGCTTCTGGTTTAAAATGACCAAAAAGGCAAAAATAAATTCAGATTTGTGTGGCTGTAAGAAAAGAATGCTAGTAATAATGATCTCAGCTCTACTGTGGAAATACTGGAGGTATGGCAGGAGCTGTCAGCTTTGGTTGGTCTGAGGGCCAAGGGTGGGGCTCAGTTTGGAGCTGGTTCTGCAGGAGGCATCTCAGCAGCCAGGGCTGGCCCAGTTTGACTCTGCAGATCACCCCAAAGATGCTGAACTTGAGTTTCCCCTGCTCTCTGGAATCTGCTCCTGTGAGTGCACTCAGCTCCAGCTGTTTCCAGAGGCTGAGGCCACACTGCTTGCCACATAAAGAGCCTTCATTTGTGTTTTTCCCTGCCCTGCCACAGTGTCCTCTTCTCTGGCAGCTGCCTTAGGTGATTTGATGATCCTCTGCACCTCTGGTCTGCAAAAACAGTGACATCAGCAGAAAATTTTTACATGTATGACAAAATAGAAAGTTGCTTGTTTTGTGAAGCACTTTCTCTTTGGAAGAGCATTGTATCTATAAAGACCAGCTCCCTTTTGAGGCACTCATCTTCCTCAACCTCTGTGAATGTCATCTTTCAGCAAAAGATCAACAAGGATCCCCTGGCATATTCATACTTTTTTGCAATCCTCACCCCGCAAACACTGCAACTGTCTGGGGACCTGATCCTTTTCTGTGTACAGGTCCCTGCAAAGCTACTCAGTGTCTTGAGGCCCTCCAGGTTTGAAGCTTCCCTGGGCACCTTGTCCAGCCCAAGAGGTACACACTTCTAAACAGCTGCCAATACCCATGTACTTGCATTAAACGCACAGAAAACTAGCAAAATTATGATGTTCTTTGGGATGTTCTGTCTAAATTGAGACTTTTAAGCACTAATAATAATTAACTACTTTCTTAGCAACTAAAAAGTCTTAAATGCCTATTTACTTAACAGTCCCCTAGGGTGTCTTTGTTCTGAATGGGCTAAAAAATCTTAGCTGCAAAATAAGCAGGCGATTCCAATCAATAGAGCCAGAGGACTATATTGATTACCAGAACTCCATTCTTTAGTCATTAACCCTGTGAATTCTCTACAAAAGCCGTACAGGACAATTCCTAACCACTATACCATTTGAGGAGTCATTCAGATATTTGAATGTCATTAAACTTTCATAGCTTGTTTACAGCCCTTTCAGCCTTGCCTGAAGGATTGTGCTCTGAGACTTGCTGCCACACAGCCCCACTCTGCCCAGCCGAACTGACAAACAGCATTAATCAAGCCCAGAAATTTCCTCTGCAGATATGATCTTCTTGATGGCTGTTGCTGATGTTGCTACAGAGCCGGGAAACGGGTTGTGGAAGGAGAGAAACAATATTCTTAATTTTTCCATGTTTCAGCTTCAAGCCAGAAAACTGCAGCCGATGATAAAGACAGCTTTTATCCATCCTTGCATGGAAAACTGCTTGTGCATGTTGTAAGTCCCTTTCTTCACAGTGGATACCACATGTGGATGGGAGGGGAATGACACAAAGTTGGGCACTGGAGAGGGAAGGCAACAGTGAAGAGCGAGGAGGAGGAGAAGGAAGTGATGCCAGGAGAGCTCCTCAGATCCTTCCCCTCCCTGGGTCCTGTGGGACCTGCCCCCTCGACACCTTCCTCTCAGCAGCCCCGTATTTAAGAGAAGATTCTCACGTTTCAGACTGAGAAAGTTCATGACACACGGTAATGGCTCTAAATGGTAAATTCAATCACACAGTCAACAATTGAATAGAAGCGGCACAAATGAGCCAAATGCCAGCGATCTAAGTGGATGCTGAAGGAACTCCCAGAGATCACACGGCCCCTGCAAAGACAGGCACCCTTCCTCTCCAAAGTTCAGGAGGCTGTAATGTTACAGGACAGCAACATTCCATAATGAAATCTTTCTTTGCTGTAGAAACTGTGAGCTGCTCAGCATCTTTGTAAATACACAGAATGGGAGTGATTATTTCTGAATGTTTTCTTAATGTTTTATATAAATTTCAGCCACCTTGTCCTTGGGTTCCTTGCTCCAGCTATTGTTTTATTGGTTATGGATTTGGCCAAGTGCCCATTGGATATGGGGATTTGGTGTAGGCTGTGTTTGTGCTGGTTACACAACACAAACATGGTTTTGTTCCTCACCTTCCACTGTACAAAAAAGTTTTTAGCCATGACAAGTAGATGAACACCAAGGAATCATTTGAGCTGAAGATGAGGATCTCATTTAAAAAT
Source organism: Sialia sialis (assembly GCA_009812075.1). NCBI lineage: Eukaryota > Metazoa > Chordata > Aves > Passeriformes > Turdidae > Sialia > Sialia sialis. The sequence goes on along the minus strand of VRYO01000100.1, from coordinate 12,287,816 downwards.
GAAGAAATATCTTGAGAAACACACAAGAATCCACCTAAACATTTGCAAAAAGTGAATGTTATTTCAGAGTCATAACTGAGAAATATTCCTACACTTAGACACAAAATTGTCCTTCATCTTTTTTGCAATTAGTGCTTGATCCAGTCTATCTTCAACATTCTGCCATTATCCTTCTCTATTTGAAAACTTCCCAAGAGAGCTATAATGAGCTGGGCCCATTTTCATGACTATTGATTTCATGGTTAAAATTATACTATTTGATTGTTATTTGACCAAACTGAGATTATTGTACGTTTTGAAAACAAGAGCAGTAGCAGCAGGAGTCGTGTCCCTAGAAAAGTACAAAGTCAGGAGCTGCCAAACAGCCCCAGCTCCCCAGAGATGCCACAGAGCTCTGTGGGGTGCTCCACACTCCCAGAGAGCCAGCAGAAGCACACAGAGCTGCAGTGACCCTCCCAATGTCACCCATGCATGGTGGCAAATCATGGGACAGATGCCAGCATCTTCCTTTCCAGCACAGGTTTTCCTACCTGGGAAATGCCCGTACCTGTTTGGAGCACTGCCTGCAGGCAGTGGGTGTGTTTTGTGATGAAGACGCTCTTAGGGCTGAAAGGCCTGAATTTCATTATAACTCCTAGTAAATAAATAGGTACTGGACAACTATTTAGGAAGTTTATTTTTCATTGTCACAATACATTTAGGAAGTGTTGTTAAACCAAGGAGTTTCTGCATGCTCTGGTTCCTGCATTTCAACAGACTAAACCAATCACAATTAGCAATGGATTTCAGATAAATCCAGAAATGTTTTAAGCAAGTTCCTAAATGTTATAAGAACTCTAAATACCTTTTTGAATGGGGTATTTCAGAGGATTATTAGGACTAAATGGCCTTAGTGCACTATATGGACAGAACCACCTATTCTTTGTACTTCAAGTTTTTTAGTCTGAGACCTCTCTGTATTTTTTCAGACTAGGAGCATAACTCACCATCCTTTCTTTTCTGATTAGAATGGCAGAATTGTTGATTTTCAGGTTGTAGTGACATTTTGAGCTGTGTGAAATCCAGTAAGGCTACAAGTGTTTCCTTGCAAAACTGTGGGGCAGGAACTGCTAGAGTAGTGAAGCAGCAGGTCCCAGCAGGCAGGAGCTACCTGAGCTGCTGATAACTCTGTAAAATGGGGTGAATATAGATGCAATTGCCACTTTTTTATCTTTTTCTATCAATGCCATGGAAATTATCTCTAGTTTAACAAGTAAATCTAAACATCTTGATGCCAGTAGCTGCTGCTGACTTCATCTTCAGAGCAGGAGCATTCTGACATCCCATTTTCTTCAAGCAGAGTCATGGGTCAAAGGGCAGTGAGACACCTTTCCCCAGCTGTCAGTGATGTGCCTCCTTGAAATAAATCAAAAACACCTGCTCCCAGAGAAGCAGGTGGGGACTTTGCGTCCATGTGGGCAGGATGGCTTGGCTGTGCCCTTGCAGGGCTCCTCTGAAGTTGTTCAGTGTGAGTGATCCCTGCGCTCAGAACTCTCCTGAGAATCACTGTGCCAAGCCTGACCTCCCATGCCATGGCCCCCAGCTGGAGCTGAGCTTCCAGACATGTGAGACTGCCTTGAGAAAGGAGTACAGCTAAAACTGCTCACCAGTAAATACACCCTTGCTGCATTTAGAGCCTCCTCCAACTCAGAATTGCTTCTCAGGGACGAGCACAGTGTCCTGGGGGACACAGGGGAGAGCAGATAGAGGTGATGGAGCCCCGCTGCACCCAAGGAAGAAGGGAGCATTCCTCACCCATTCCAAGTAACATCTTCTACATTTAAGAGAGGAGAGTTGGCTGCTTTCCTGTCCTCTGCTGCCCTTTTACTTAGAAGTCTGACTCCTGGAAATTAGTTTTGAGGTGAGGCTGCAAGCAGACCCTAACTGCACATGCCAGTGCTGTATTCATGCAGAGCTGAGGAGAGGAGCAAGCTTTAGACATACAGAGCATGCAGGTGATCCTGCTGCAGCTCGCAGACAGAAATGCCCACAGTGGTTTAATTAGGATAGGAGAAGGAGTGTATCTAAACACCCTGATACATGTGCCCAAAGCTGTGTAAGAAGCTCAGCAAATTGCTGTGGTGCTCAGGGCTCTCTCTGTGTCCCCAACTCACAAAATAACTGGGTTGTCAACCCAAGAAAATGTTCCCCTCCAAAAGTGCTGACCCCTATTGCTTTCACCAGTGAAAAATCCAGGTCATTTAGTAACAGGTCTGTGCTCTCCAGTTCTGAGAGAGTTGCTGGTACTGCCATCCTGTTGTCCTTGTGAGCCAGGGACACTTCTGTGGAAGAAATAGGTGCTTAAAGCCTTGTTCTGATTACATCTACTCCACATAAAGCACAGTAACTTAACTCGAGCCTGCAGTCACCCCAGTGTAAAACAGGATCGTGGCAGATCAGAAGCTGGGTTGTAATCCTCTCATTGCCCCAAAATAAATGTCCTTCTTGGCAGCAGGGCTTAACAACAAATGTTCAATCCTGACTCGATCAGAGCTTAGGAGCACAGGACAGGCAGCCCTGCTCAGCTGCACTGAGCCACCCCAGGAGCAGGCTGGCTGTGTGAAGGGCTCGTGGGGAGCAGCCCCTGCAGCCAGAACTGCTGCCAGTGGTAACATTTCAGCAGGTCTCACCTTGGAGAGCTTCATAAATGTCATCCTGGATCCTCCTGCTGCAGCTGCTGGTGGTGGCTGCACTGAAGGGAGCAGGAGCCAAGTGATGCCCCTGCAAGGGATGGCTCCATGTCGGGTTTCTCCATCACTGTCACACATCTCTCTGATAATATTTACTTACTGTTTGAAGGGAAAATGGCTTTCTAAAGCCATTATTTCTTTCTCGCGTCTGCTGTCATAAAGGTCTTTGTGATGGAATGATAGAGAATTCATCCACAAAAAATGGACAGAGCAGGGAAAGATACCAAAATATAAGGGCATCTCTAGGCAGAGCACTGTAATATCTCTGTGTCTGTCAGTGGAGGGCATGCTCTTTGTGTATGCAAAGGCAAAGAAAACTAACTAAAAATGAATGGGTAAGATGAGCACTGATATTTGAAGGACTTGGAAAATAGCTTTGATTAAAGTTTGATTTATTTTTTTTTATAAGAGACATTTCATCCCATCTTATCTTTTCCTGTATTCCTTTCTTTCTGTCTGGTTTGGACTGCAGCCTCACCACAGTGCAGTGTGTTTATCATTAGTAAGATGTAGGGTATATTAGAGCAGCAATAACAGCAATAAGTCATTTAGAGCGTACGTCACAGGTTACAAAGCAAATAAGGAGGCTATTTTATTATGCTGAAGCTGTAAAGCTTACACTAATACAAAATATTGCTGGCAGTCATCTTGCTTTATTCCTCTTTTAACAACTTACTAACAGTGTGTAAATATAAAAGGAAACTCTGATTTTTCCATCCGGATACACTGAAAACTCCTTCAATAAAAATGCTAGGGTGCATTTAACACTGTGACCAGAAATATTGAAATTTGACAGTTAGGAGGTTAAAGGTTTCAAATTTATACACAGAGGTGTTTTGCTCCTGTCATGGTCATAGCAGCTTGCTCAGGATAACCCCTTTTGCTTACTGAACCTTTGAAAAGCGGAGAACATTAAGCAATACATCTTGGCAGATGCCCTGGGATTTCACACCACCAGCAGAACCCCATATGCACACAAAAAGTGAACCTCTTAGGTGAAAACTGGTCAAGCCTTTCTCTGCTTCTGCCCTGTGTGCTGGCAAGCAGCTGTCTTGTGCTGCTGCTGCTGCCATCCTTTCTGCTAGAATCAAGGCAATTTCTGTAATTTTCAGGTATCAGGTGCTACTGCTTTTAATTCCCACAAAAATCACTCAAAATAAGAGAACAGGTACAGGAGCTGTTACGAGAGGTACTGCCATCAAATAAATAGGTCTTTTACATTCCTGCCATAAAATACCCACAAAAAAGATAAAACAAAACAAAATGTACTTTGCATCCCAAGTGTCAAGATTTTAGATATCCTCTAGTCTTTATTTTAGGAATTTCAGCCTGTGGTATGTGTGTATTTGCTTCTTTCCTGTCATCTGAGAGTATAAGTGCAGCTGAGAATGGACAAGGTACCACAGTGCTTCCAACTTTTTTTAAATTATATGCTTTCAAGCTCTACCAAACAAAAAAAAAAAAAAGAAAAAAATAAAGAAGAAAGAAAAATAAAAAGCATCTATGTGTTGATTTACTGAGCAACTATCCCTGCATAGACCTGCTGGAAACATTACAGCATTGCCACACCAGCAAGTAAAATGATCAACTTTCCTTTTTCTACTTATCGTAGTATGTAAGAGAACCACTATGGGCATTTCTTTCATATTCACCATAAAACTGTCCTCATAAATATTACAACAAATGTACAATGGCATTTTGGCTGATGTTCTAAAAACAATTAGATTGAGCACACATTTTTACACCCAGGCATCTCTGCAATATTAATGCAGCCCCTTTGGGGTGGGGCACAGCCCTGTCCCACCAGCAGCACACTGGGGCTCAGAGAGGATGCTGCAAGACAGGCAGCACTGCTTCTTAAATGTGCCCCCCACTGCCTCCAGGAGCCTGAGAAATTTAGGGTTGGATCTAAACTCAGCTTATAGCCCCTATTCACTTCAAACTGAGGATTTGCAGCCTCTGCCTTTGCTGCTTGTAGGGGCAGCACCAGGCACAGGGCAAAGCCCATCTGTTTGCTCAGGGCTCAGCAGTGCTGGGACCGGGGAGCTGGGAGCAGATCCTGCTTGGACTTGGTGCTCTGGGAGTGGAGGAACAGCAGGCAGGAGGGCAGAAACCAGTTGCACACAGGGTTACAGCAGTTCAACGAGTCTGTGAGAGTCACTAGTTTGTTCTCTGGTCCTGGAAAAGAGCACATGGCTGTGCTAGGGCTGTACAACACTCTCCCCCTTGAAGAGTGTGTCAGGGCCAGGTGTATCTGAGCAGAGGGACTCTGTATCTTGCTGCAGAGATGTTTATTGTGTTTCAGGAGTGGAGGCAGGAGATGGCATGGGTGAAACATGAAGAAGGGATCATGATTTACCCATAAGTGGTTTGGGCATCACAGTGTGCTGAAAAGTGAAGGTCACCACATCTCCTGCAGTTCTTGAGGATGTTCATCTCTGCTATGCCTCAGAAAAGATGAGGCTGGAGGTTTGAATTTAAATGTTCTTTCAGGTCTAAATACCCACCCAGGGTCAGGGGTCTGAGAGCTGAGCTTTCAGTGCAGTTAGGAGAAATCATGTGTCTGTGCATGGCAGAACTCTTATCTCCTGCAGGACTCCAGCTCTTTGGCTGTTGGAGGAGCTGTCAAGTTAAAGCACATGTGCCAGTGGCAATAGCTGAGCTATTTTTCTTGAATAAAATCCTGCTCATCCCAGCTCTCTCTCTGGCACATAGTTCAAGGTCCTGTGTACCACTAAGATCCAGCTTAAAGCTGATTGTTAGAGCTGTGGGGTAGAGGGGCACTTGAGGCAGTGAAGAGAGGCTGGATTAGAAAACAGCTAAAACAGAATTGTCAGTTAATGCCATTGAAAACACTGGACTCCTCTTTAAGAGCTGCATTGGTCCCCAAGGCTTTCAGTGTGCCAGCTAACTACTGGAAAGAGCCTTTTGTGAGCTCCTTGTACTGGGTGAATCTCCTCTGTGTTGTTTTCAAGACATAGATCACCCAGCCTTCAGAAAATCAGACTAAATACCATGAGGTAAATATACTGTGTATTCTTTATCAGTATCTCTAGTTTTGCTCCAGCTGGTTGATTGGTTTATTTTCCCCAAGTGTTTCTTTATTGGTCTGTCTCCCTCTCTGGAGCTGAGGCTGGGCTGCAGGAGCCAGCAGCCTTCCGGGGTCCTGGCTCACCTCCGGTACAATCATGCAAAAGAAGCAATTTTTCATTATTGATAAAATGTAATGTCATAATGTCATGGCCTTTCAGGTCATCATCTTTGTAAGTCAGCCATGACATTATCACAATTTATAATGATAACAAATGACCATAATGTTTGCATGTAATTTTCATTGGCTATTGCAGAATTCTAAAATCACTACTTTGAAGGAAGGATTTCATTAACAAGCTACTGCGATTACTGCTTCTACTGGGGGCTTTTTGCTAACATGAAGTCTATTCTGTCTGATAGGAGAGATTTATGTGCTTAGTAGAAATTTAAGGTTTGGTGGCTCTTGGTTAGTTAAGTACTGATGCAAACCGAGAGAATATTCCTGCCTTTTTATGGGATCAAGAGCTTTATAATATACTTAAATACTGTCATTTCTACAAGTTATGTAAATGCACACTCGGTGAATATTGCTGGCTGGAAGGTCTGACTTGAGTGTCAGATTCATTCTTGACTGTAGTGTTTGCTTTACTTATTTAATATTTCATTATAAACTTAAAAGATTTACAGCTTCAGGAACTGGTGAGATTCATAGGGCGTTTATTTTCATGTGATATTTAGATGCTGGAGCTTAAGTCCCCAAACACTTTAAACATATTCTTAGCATTAACATCTGGACTGAGCACATCACTGGGGTGGACTCCCTTTGCTCTGCAGGATCAGAACCTCAGAGTAAGTGCACAGAGTTCAATAGAGATGAATCTGGAGCACTTGTAGGGAGCATTCTGTCAATCTAATCCATAAATAAATACTCCTCTACTCCTGAAGTCCTCTGAAGCTAATGCATGAAAAACAATGAAATGCCTGGGCACTCCATGCCTCTTGAAAAAGCAGGGCCAGGCTTTTGCATCTGCGTGTGTGTGCACATGTGTGTGTATGAAATAAATTCAAACAAACAAAAATAAATGTTTCTGAAAGAGCAGCTGTGAGTTACAGTCTAACAGACTCCATGACAGGCCACCAGGCAAAAGGACTCTGAGCTGCACAATTGGTCCCCAAGGGACACAGTGCCTCAGAGAGGACAAAGCAAGAGCTGGGGACTCGGCTGTGCTTTGTTTTGGCCCACGAGGCTTATCAGACCCATGTTGTGATTCATTTTTCACTTGCAGCAAGAAGCTTGAAGGAAAAATTTACCTGTTTCTTTCTTCCCTCTTCCTTTAGACTGTTACTTTTTTTTCCCCCCACTGGAAATTATAGAAGTACTGCCCTTATGAAAAATACTAGACTAAGTTTCATCATTTGTCAGTGTGACATCGAGGCCACCTGGTTATTATGGCATTGTCCACTAGGTCATGCAAACACACAACAGAAGGTTTTCTTTCCTTTAGAGTGAATTGTACACAAAATAGTTCATTGTCTGGAGAATCACACTTTATGTGGGGTATTGCCCAATTATATTCATGGCCATTCCTTTTGTCGGGCTTGCACATCACTCATACGGGGATCTCCTTGTTACTGTCTTTGAAATCCCCACCATGAAGACTAGTTTCATCAATTTTCCAAGCCTACTGGCCTACAAATGACCCAATAAGGTCATTCATGGCAGCTCAGTCTCAATATCATAAATGCCCTCAGACCAGAGGCAGTTGTTTTGTTTGCTTGCAAGAGTGACTTCCCCCTCGCAGCCAAGGGGGCTGCACTGCACTGCAGTACACAGGCACACTCACATCATTCTTTTAAGGCACTTCAGCAGAAAACTACCTGAGCTACCAAAATTAGCGTGCTCTGTGAGCAATGAACATTAACCAGTCTTGGGGGATATCAAAAACCACAAAGTGTCTGTGTTTAATTCTCCTTCTTGGAATATCTTTTTATAACACATCCCCATTTCTCACTTGATTTGCTCAGTCTAACTCAGCTTTTACTTTCTTTTTTGGATGCATTGGCAGCACAAGGGCTTGGTTGTATCAGATAAAATTTTGCAAACTCTTACTGAGTTGGCTCAGGTTAATTTTAGCACAGCTCCAGCTCTTCTCCTATGGTTAGTGTCCCCAAAGAACAAACAAAGAATTGGGGAACTTGAGTGGGCTTGTCTTATTTTCTGTTTTGCTACCCCAGAACACTTTGCCCTGAATTTTAAAGCTGATGGCTACATTACACTGCTTAATGATATTTTATTTGATGGCACACGTAATGAAATGCGTGTAAGGTTGTGATGCCATTGCAGCAGTCCATGGGACTTTCATTCCACTGTCACTTCACGGATGTTCAGGGCCCCATCTTAGCACTGGCCACTCTGCTCTGCTCAGAAGAGTCATCCTGCTTGACTTCCTGTGGCAGGGGCTCAGCGCACAATCAGAGACTGCTCTTCCAGAGAGAGAGAAGAATCCAAATATTGCAGAAAAGCACAAAGACTGCTCTGCATTCTCTGACCAAGCCCCCTTAAGCAGTTGTTTGCCAGGGTGCTGTCACCCCTTGGGCTCATCTTGCTGCAGTTTTAGTGAGCCCATCCTTGCTCCCTCCCACCGGATGCTCCTGAGCGCAGTAACCAGCTGTGCACCAGCTGTGCTCCAGCTGTGAGCACGGGTCTGCTCCGCTGCAGATTGCCAGAGTGCTCCCTGCCACCTGAAAAACAGCCACAGAGAGCAGACAAAGCCTGGCTTTTCTTGGCATAACCTGGGTTTTGCTGAACTGCTTCTCTTCACAGAAAGCAGCGGCACGTGCCAGGCTCAGGGGCGGTGGAAGGTTTTACAAGGTTCAGAAAACAGCAAGGCAGGAGTTTCAGAGCAGGGGAGGTGGAGGTCAGCACTGCTGCCAGAGCAAAACCAGAACCACTTGATTCTTCCAAGGCGCTCCGTTTTGTTTTCCTGAAGGCTAAAGGAGAAGTAAGGTAGCAGGCAGAATTAAGAGAGATTTGCTGTTGTGTCATTAAAAGTGGGTTTGCTGCCAAAGCAGCAGCTCTGCTGCCAGGGAATGTCTGTTTGTACTGTCAGGCCTCTGCTCAGCATGAGCATGTGCTGTGCTAAAGCAAACGAAAGGGGAATTATACAATATTGAATGTGGACCTGTCTCTAAATGCATTGAAAATGTAGGTTATTGTCTTCTGGCATTTCCTAAAAAGCCTCTTGAGCTCCTGTTGGCAACCGCTGATATTGAGGGTACTTTTAGCTGTTTAAGTCTTCCTGTTCTAACAGGGGTCAAAGGGCTGTAAAGATCTTCTCAAAAGGATATAGAAGGAATCATTAAAAGGGAGGAGGAAGAAAGTGACAGAAGGTCAGCCTTTTTTTTTTTAATGGGTGCATCCCCGAGGGGGTCAGACACAGTTGTGCATTATACTCCAGCTCCAGTACCTGACTTTTAGAAACCTACAGCAAATCTTATTAGCACTTCCATAAGCATAAAATACAGGACAGAGCCCAATGTTCCAGGCAGAAGCAAAAGAGAAAAACCATGAAATAAATCAATTTAGTCTTTCAAATTAATTTAAATCAACAGAGTGCAAGGATATGACCAAGATGAGGACAAATACTCGAATATGTGCAAGGCATTTTACGGTCCCTGGGAAGCCTGTGCATGTATCTGTGTGTGTTTAATTCCCTTGCTGATCTTTTTTTCCTTAGAGACAAATATACTGTATGCTCATTGCATGGCATGTCATGTAGCTTTTTGTAAGGACTGGTGTAGGGCAAAAAATTTACCTTTTTATGTGACACAGCCAAACAGAATTGTGAAGGTTTTCAGTGATTTCTAGACAGCAAGCAATAAACTGCGTTTGCACCCACACACTTACTGCCTAACACCCCATCTGGTAACATTTCCACGTCTCCAGGAAAGAAATCAATAGCAATAATCTGTGAGGGCCTCATAGGGTGTATATTTTTTTATCGCACTGCTATTTGGAATTTTTTTCCTATCTGCTTACAGCACTAGATTGTTCTTTTTTTTGTTAGCTAACATTGAAATCCTGGAACCATTATTATATATTATAAAAAGCAGAAACTAACACTGGGGTCAGAATAATATATTCTAAACACTCATATTCAATAATATCACAGTGTTCAGACAGCAAAGTCCTAGTCAGTGAAGGCACTGAAAAATCTCCTACAGTAAGAACCTGTGCATTTAAAATGATATGCTAGCACACTTCAAAGACTAGCATCCTAAAAATTCATTATTAGTTAAAGATAGTTTATATTAAAAGAGAGTATACCTCCAGCTTTCATCTTGCTCCAATGCAGAGAAGAAATTGTCCTTATATTCTGAAATTTAGAACTGTGTCACTGTTGGTTTTCTGTGTAAGGAGGAAATATGATGCTTTGTTACTGGTCTTATTTATTGCAGACCTTGTCTGGAATCTAGTATTGAAGCTGTGCTTGATGAGTTGCTGCCTTGAACTTTTCCACTGATCAATGCTGGTGCTATGGCTGCATGAAAGAATAGCTTTCCTGAGGAGAAGCTATCACATGGGAAACACACTACACAGTAAGCTAAGAAATCTGCTATAATCTTGTATGCTTAGGCTTAGAAACGTGTTTCCCAAAAGAAATGGTGATAGTGAATGACCATTTTAAAACAGATGTTACGTTAGCAAGAGGTCAGGTCAAGAACAGGGAGGTATTAGAAAAAAGAGCTGGAGAAAGAAAGAAAGAGAGAAAGATTGGGAAAAGGAAAGAAAGAAAGAAGCAGAAACCCTCCTTTCACTAACATGATAAGGCACAACTGGACAAAATGCACAGCTGAAGACGACATTACAGAGCCAGGAGACAAGAATCATATTTCTTCTTCTCCCTGCAGTGACAAATAAAAGGTTGTTTTGATTTTTGCTGTACAAATGATAGGCTTTACTTCAAAATGGTAGCTGCTGAGTTATTCTCCACAAAAGTATTTTTTGCTTTTTGTCCTAATGGCAATACTGGAGGAAAGAAAAGGAAGCAGTTCTGTAATCAGTATATCTTTTATTTACCCATGGAATGTCCTATGCATCTTGCATCCTGTCACTCTGAACAGGAGGAATGTCCTTTGGAAGTGGGATTTCAGTGGCATTTAGCATGGGCAAATCTGTGTCTGTCCTTACCAGGCCTTTACTTTTGTGCCAAGGCTGCCACTTGTGACACTGGGGTTTTTTCACATAGGAGATACACTGGGATGGACCCACTGTAAAGTCTTTTTTTTTTTCAAGTCACCAAATTACCATCTCATCTGGTTACCAGCAGAGCACATAGCAGGTCTCTCAGTGTAGCTGGCTTTATACATGAGTCCCTATAAATAAGCCAGTGGTTAAAACAAGGAGTCAACCTTTCTGAAGCAGTGTTGCAATAGAGATCCAACAAAGACCAACTGGGGAGACACACAGGGTGCCTTTAGTTGTAAGCAAAGATTTTTGTGTTTGTTTTTTTTTTAAACTTAGCACCAAACCTAAAATCTCTAGGTGATGTAGCCTTGTTACTGCTATAAGTGACTGCTCTTACCTCTTTTTTGCCTCTAAAATTCACCACTTGTCTGTCTTCATTTACACCCTGAAACGTTGAAAAGGCAGATCTCAAAGCTGAGCAAATAATAACGTGCAAATAAGGATCTAGCAGATCAAATCACTGGTGGAAAGGATAAATGAGGCTGAGAGTCCTGCCCATGGATAGCGTGAAAAAAGAGTTACTGAATTTCTTTACTTTAAGTAGGTTCATAAGGATGGATTTGGGCAGCTAATCTTTGATTTCTGTCTGGTTTTAAAATCTTTTACTTGATGTCTCTGCTCTTTGGGTAGGTAGGAATGAGAAAATATAGCGCTCTTCTTATTCACATTGTTGCAGTAAAAATAAATCCATGGTGAGGTGGGTATTCAGGTGCCGTGGGAAGGAGAGCTGTGTAAATACCTCAGTCAGTGTTTTTTTTTACCTAGGGTCCATGGGCTGTGAATGAGAGCACTACAAAAGATAAGCAAGGACAGCAAATCTCATGTCAGTTGGCTTAAATTTTCACTATAAGGGTCCCTACCTCCAGCAGAAGATTTTAGATACATAAACATTGAAGAGATTGAAAAGCACTGATATGAGGAGGCTGTCAGACCATTGCAGGCACTGAGAACAATATATCCAGCCAGTATTATCTCAATCTGAACAATTGAGTCATTTCTTCTAATACTATTGAATTTCATTTCTTAGTCTAAATTAAAACAGGAGCAAAAAGTTAGGGTTTTTAATAAAGTTATATCTGAGCTCAGGCTTTGATGATAAATAAGCCATTCACTTATGTACATCTGCCAGAGCATTCATAGGAAGCACTGGGCTTAAATGAGTTGTGACCTTATGAGACAGTCTACTGTTTGGAGACTATATAGGTGACTGCTGGGCTCTGAGTCTTGACCTTTCTGTTTATATTCATCATGAATGTGCGGATACTTTTATTCTTTCTGGGAAAAGGCTGTCAATCTTCACACTAATTTTAATGCCTGTGCAATGCAGAACAGTGGTGGATCTTAGCAATAACAATCACCAACTGACTAAAATTAACTAATTCAGACTGCTATGCTAAATTGAGTATGAGGGGGTTTGTTTCAGGCTCGGCATGGAAGCACAGGTGCAGTCGATAAATAGGGACACATACGGTGCCTAAATACGCTCGTGCTCGTTGTGACCTCCCAGCAAAAAAGCTCTGACAAATCACTTGTGACTTTCCAGAGCTTGTCGAGCTGCTGTTCAGTTGATCTGTATTTCTCTAGACTGGAAGTGACAGGAAGAGGCACTGATACTTGTGAGCTTGGAAAGGACTTCAGTTCCTATCCCAAAATCATGGTGCCCTCCTAGGATTGGCAAACAGCTCCTTACCCCTCTGCTGAGGCCAAGGCTTGTCAGTCTCTGCCCTTCATCACATCTCCTTCCTCACTTCTGCTGTTCGGGAACCATCTCAGGAGGTCTCACACCATACCCCCATTAGTTGGGGAGTTCCCTCTTTCCCCTCTGCCCACACCAGGGAGGCTCAGGTGGTGTCCTGGAAGTGCAGCCTGGGGCAGATTAGCATCCTGACATCCCTTCTGCCCCCAAAGCTGCTGAGACAGCCTGCTGCTGGGAGGTCCCAGCTCAAATCACCCAAGGAGCAATGCAGAATAGAGCCTAAAATTATGATGAGACAATTCCAAGTATGGGATGCTGGAATATCCAGCCGGCTCTGGAGCTACTCTCTGCCTTGCTCAGGCACAGGCGTACAAAGAATATTCTTATGGTAAACTCCAAAAATAATGTTATTTAATCATTTTAACCTACTTTAGTGCTGAATAGAAAAGGGAACTTGTATTAGAGCTTTGACACACTGAAGAGCTTTGTGCAGGCCAGACACCTGATTCTGTCTGGCAGAGCTGTCCTGAGCCCTTGTTTCCCTATGGCCATATTTTTACACTGCTACCACCTACCCATCCCCAAAATCTTTCCTGCTTTTGCTACCACTCCTGCATTCTCACACTCTTTCTCATCCAAGCATTTTTCTCCCAAAATTATATCTTCATATATGACTTCTTTATCATGGTTCTTCAGAGAAGCTTCAGTTGGGAAAGCAATTACCTGAAGAAAAATAACAGGAACAAAAGAGAGGGTTTCCTTGTGTGCCAACTTGCCAGGAGCCAGATCAGTCCTAGAAAGGATACACAAAGGTATTTTTCAAGTAAATATTACAAAGATCTTTCAGTAAAGGCATATTGGCTTTAAAGGGCTCCAACCCTACAAATATCTGAGCTTCTTTCACTCAGAATCGTTCAAATCAATGCAAGTTATATTGCCCCTTTCTCCCATGCTAGCCCAAGTAAGCTTTTATTGCCTCCTATGCCCTGCCAATCCCTGTGAGCCCAGGCAGTGCCCAGCCACTCTGCTGGCAGTGTTTTCCTCTCTGCCAGCCCTGTACAGAGCATTGTGCGCCAGCAGCTGCTTTTTCAGGGTGTGAAAAATACCACAGTGAGGCAGCTTCAGAGCACTTCCCTCACTTGTTTCTGCCAATACCTCTGTCCTTGTTTGCTTTACCAATGGAAAAGGGTAAATTAAATTATAGTAAAATGTCTTCCTAAATATGCTTTCTCACTCCTCCTTCATGTATACAAGCGCTGCAGACATAGCGAGAGATTATGTATCCCAAAGGAATTTGGTGCAATATTTTGTAATTCTGATTGAAATGTGTTCTGTCTGGTCCCCATAGTTTAATTTAGAACAATTAAGGTTCAGAGTACATGAGCTTGCAAAGCACATTACAAACAATGGCTGCAGAATAAACTGCAAATCAATCCACACTAAATCACCCTGAAAATCCCTGCGAACACAACAAAGAGGTCTAGATTCACAGTCCTTTAACACAATCTCCTCTGTCTTTGTAGCCATAAGTAGTTCAGCTTCTTCCTTTATGGAAAATCGTCATCATATTATTTCGGGTTAGGAGATTTTTTTGTTTGTTTGCTACCGAACGTAAAACATGAAGGAGCCATCCCATAAATGATTATGCAAGCATGTGAAATCAAACTGCAAAAGAGACACTGCTGCTGTGCTCCATTCTCTGCTTTACCTTGCAATGCTTATTTCTAATGATCGCCTTGCTGCTTTTATACAGGATATAGATGAGCAGCAGGTACTAATATAATTAAACCTGATAAGAGGGTGTCCTGAATACCATGCACGTGCGTGCACAGCCTGTGTAATAGGGCTAGTACATGTCACACATCAACTTTCTATTATTTTTACATTACCATTATTACACTGGCTGACACCCATGTTCCTGCTTTTATATGACAGTAGCTTTTCATTAATACTGTACCTAAAACATTATTTTAAGTTAGGTGAAGACAGGCTAAAAAGAAAAGTAAAGATCCTGTGGTTTTTGCAAAGCTAAGATTTCATTTCCCGTGTGTGCACTCTGAAATCCTGGAAGCAGCAGACAATACATGATGTTTTTAGCAGAAAGTCTCGCAGAGTATATTCCCATATTCAGATGAACAGGCACAAATTTATAGATTGTTTTGCAATCACATGCAGTGTTGGGAGAAAAAAAAAGTGGTTTATTTTGATTTTGAGTGTGAAGAGTGGGTGCCTTGATCGAGCCGGTGTTGTGCAGAGTCTCCTTTTCAAAGCCTGGACAATAACCTATTCCTCACAATCAAAGTTCAGTGGAGGGAAATGGCTTCCAGGAGAGCACAGTAGCCTGGCCAGCCCCAGAGCAATCGCACTACGTGACAGAAGGCAAAGCAGGAGCTATCAGAATAATTGTCTCTGGAAATGACCACAGGGGAGGGCCTGATCCAAAACCCTCACCGGTCAATAAGAGGCTACCACTGATGTGGGCTCACATCATCAGTTGTTGTATCGGAAAGATTTTTTTTCCGGGACAGTAGTTCTGATTTGAATGTTCTTTGCACAGAGCAACAAATAGAGATACCCAGCCACCAGATGAGGCAGGGGCTGATTAAGGGTGGTGACAAGGTTGGCACAAGGCTGATACATTCTGTAGGGTTCACATCACCTCTGCAAAACCCCACAGGTCTCTCTGCACTTACCCTATTCAATGCTACTGATACATGAGGAAGGTACAGTAATTTTGCATTCATCAGCCGCACCTGAATATAAGCCGCACTTTTTTTTTTTTTTTTAAAGCTAGGATCCATTTGTAACAAAGTCACAAATTAGTAACAGAATCACTGCCAGCTGGGTTTGGTGTCAGGTGCTCAAGTTGCAAACAGTTTTCATAGACCAGCGAAGCCTTTAAATGCAGCCACAGGCGCCCTCCCTGGCTGGCTCTCACTTCTGGGTTGGCATTTCACTGGGATTTGTCCATAGATAAGCCACACCTGAATATAAGCTGCACTACTGGGGTAGGCTGGATTCTTCAATGAAAAAGGTGCGGTTTATAATCGTGAAATTACTGTAGTAGGACAAAATGCTCTTGCCAGTTTTCCACATCACCATTCTGCTGAATCCTGCAGCATTTTGTGCAGTGCTCTGCCTGTTCCCCAGCACGGGCACTGTCCCCTCGGCGTGGGCAGGGGCACACAGCCCTGCGTGCTGTCCTTGCAGAGCAGCACCAGAGCCCGTCATGTTGAGGTCACCAACCGCAGAGAGCAGAGGCAGGGCTGTGGATGTTTGTGCTCCATGCAGTGCTGACATGCCAGGGTGTCTCTTGGGACACCTCCCACCCTGAAGCACCCTGAGCAGAGTGCAGCCCTGAGCCCCGAACGCCCTCGGCACATGTCAGTCACATCCCCATTGTGTTCAGCCCATTACAGGTTTTACAGTTTCCAGTGAGGGCGATGTGCAGCCTGGCTGAGGCCAATCAATATGCTCCAGGACCATTATCCTATAAAATTCCCACTTATTTAAAAAGGGAGTGGGGGGCACAGACCTTCAGTTCTGATCCAGCTCTGTAAAGTCAATGGCCAAACTTCCATTGATTTTCAGAGATAAAGAGTTGGCATGTGCTTTAAAATATTCACAAGCCAGGAATAATAGCAACAAGCAGATATGGATGCAGCATCTTTAATCCATACACTACAGTCTGCATGCTACTTCTGCCATAACAATCCGATGTTTGGGAGAAAATAAGGTTATATAAGCAAGTGTGCATTACAAAATCCTTCAAAGCAAATGCAGGGATTATGGGGGCAAAGCACAAAACCTGGGAGGTGTTTTATTTGCATACTGTCACACTGGTTTTTGAACCACTTTTTCCTTTCTCCTCACTAGTGTTCTGCTCAGCCACGCTGTTGTGCTCATTAGTCTGGCAGAGCTTCACTGCAGGATTCAACTTGTTGTTTCAAGTAAAATAATTTAATTAATCTTGTATTCCATCATTTATTTTATTTTGGGAAATAAAGATATTTAATCTGAGCTCAACAGTGTTTGTTCCCTAACCCGGGAGCCCTGGATTTTAAGCAGAGCCAACAGATAATTTTCAGAGGGGAATTAGCACAGCACTCGTATCTGCAGTGGTGTCTGTGTCATGCCCCTAATCCTGCTCTGCTACTGTGCAGAAACAACAGGGAGTGCCGAACTTGTAAAGACCTTTAGGAATTAGGTAACTTCCTCCAGGGTATGAAGTTCTGCTGTCAAAGGTTCCTAGCATCTGTGGGGTTAGTGCTGATTTGTGAGGATTGCATTAACTGATTCTCACTGTCATGGTGCCACTGCTGAAAAGGGAGATGATAAAAGACTTTCCTGAAGAAAAAGTGCTGCCATTTTCATTTCAAACAAGACACTGCTGTGGTTATTTTAGTTTCATGTTCACTGGGACAGTATGGATGAAAAGGCAGCATAAGCATTTTGTTTTGTAGCTATAAAGGGAATGGTTGGGAGCTCCCAGCAAGTGTGTCCTTGGATGCTGGGGACATTGTCCTTTGGGGGGGTCCCCACATCTCTGCTGGCCGTATAGGTGGGGTGCTGAGCATTTCCTTGCAGCTGCTCACATGCTGTGGTTATAGGGGCAGACTCCAAACTGTGAGGGGTGGAATATATCTATTTCTCTCTCCAGAAAAGCTTCTAAAAACCTTCCTGCCTGGCCATGCCATGTACACATCCCCAAGCCTGGGTTCACCTTCTGCTCTCCCCATATCTCTGAGTCTGTGCTTTGGCTCTGTTCCATAACACTTTGCTATTTTTCCTGTAAATGCAGCAGTCCTACAGCTTTGTGGTGCTTCAGTATGGTGCAACCATTTCTATCTTAACAGCCAGTGACCCGGGAGGTTTATATATATGGGAGGACACTAACCTTTGGTCTAAGTGTTTCATCCTTGTTCTCAGCTCAAAGAGGGATTTTTATTTTCCTCTAAACATCTGTGAAATACTTCTTGGCCATTTTAGAGACCTCCACATGTGGGACTTGAAAAGACAGTTCCTTTTCTGTCAGTAGTATTTCAGATGCTTTTATAAAAAAGGTAACAGGAGATGAGTTTTTGCTTGTGTCCTTTTTAATTACATCCGTGCTTGAATGAAGAGCTTGGCCAGCAGGGCCCATCCTGCCTGCTAGGTGAGTGCCTTACTCTCTCAGTGAAATGGTGGGGCTCGTGGCTGCTCTCACTGCCCGCAGGGACCTTTCCAAATTGCATTTCTCAACAGGAGGGGTGAAGAGCAATTTCTCTCCTGGTCCCCTCACAAGCTTTTCCCATAGAAGAGTACAGTTCAGTAGCCACAACTCCCTGCACACAAACCTCTCAGGCAGAAGAGGAGAAACCCAGGTTTCCCTCTGCCTTAACCTCAGGGCTTCACTGGGAAAAAAATAAACCAAGAGAATGGCAGCACCTCTCCCCAGCTCTGTGAAAAGAGAGACCAGGCAGCACAGGTAAGGCTGAGGGATATGAGCAGATGGAAGATCGTCCACTTCCTGCTGACACCTCAGGAGGTGCCAAACTACTGATCCTGGTCATGCTGGAGGATCTTCTGGCAGTGTGGACCTGTGTCCACTTGAACCTTTAACTTTTAAATTAAAATACAACCAGGTAGTATTTCTAAAATCGGGAGCCTGAATTTCACCTAAACTTCTTTTTGGATCAAGCCTTTTACATTTTCTACAAAATGCTATAAAAATTTGTTCTTTATGGTTTGACAGAGTTTCCACATGATTTGAGAGTGCTGTTATGTAGGAATGGACATAAGTATATGTTTAAAACTGAGTCAAATGCACAGATGTTTTTTTGAAGCTGGTAGCCCAAGAGTATGTAATGAAACTTCTCCTGGCTTGACCTGTGCCAGCAGGAACAGAAGGAGGGTCATCTCTTATGCTGTATTCCATTTATTCATTTTGAGTGTTGTTTCCCCTCTCCTTTGAGGTTGCACTGTAACCAATCAACTAGAAAATTTCCAAGCCATTAGTGTATCCCAAACAGGAAAGCCATGTCTCCCCGTGGCCAGAGAGGAGGAGGACAGGGCACAGTGGCAGCATAGCAGGGTCCCGGCCAGTGGCCAAGAGGAGCCCTGGCCACTGCCATGTCCTCACCACGAGTGACAGGTCCTCATTCAGCCTGCAGGGCTCCTCCCCTGCCACAGCCCAGGGTGGCAGGGCTGGTGGCTGTCTGGGCTGAGGCTGGGTGGAATACTAATTTCATGAGGGATTTATTGGAAACAAGACTTCAGATTGAATTATGGTGTAATTATGAACTGTTTTTGTGTGTGCTACAGGACTGGGCAACTTGCCACTGGGCACAATCCACTGTGCATCAAGCAACCGCAGGAGAACCTGACAGTGCTGCCAGCCCTCCCCTCTCCCTCAATTAAACACTCCTTCTGACTGCCAGTTACACGAATTAAACTGGTTTAGCCTCATTTACAATATCATAAGTGAAGAGCGACAGGCTGAAACCATCAAACACCCTCAGCTTTCAGCAGCCTTATTCCTGCAATGACCATATGCTTGTGCACAGTTGTCTTTCTCAGCTGATCTGATACAGAATTAATTGACACTCAGATTTTAGCTTTAACATACCAGCTGTTAGCTGTAAACCAACAATCAGGGCTGCTCTTTAATCAGAAAATGTACTAGCTACCTTAAGGGTCTAATTTTTTTGACAGCTATGAGTGATTTCTTATGCTTACACAATCCAGGCATAATTTTAGATGAAGCTGAAATACTGCTGAATGTACTGCTTGAAAAACCAAACACATCCCACTCTTTTTGGCTGGATGATGTTGGGCAGCTGGCAGAGACACAGACATGGGTCTGGGAGATAAAGGGTGCATGGCTGTGACAGTGGGGCAAGGCACAGAGAGGATTTCCAGACAGGAATCCCCCATTCCTGGCTCCTGCCAACGAGCACCCTGAGCCTGGTGCTTCTGTGGCTATCTGGGAAACCTCCTTGGACAACTTCTCAGCTGGTATAATAGAGCATGAGTGATTTACCCCAGCTGGAAGAATGGTTTGAATTTGGAAAATACATTTTACAACGAATGACTGCTCTTAAAAAACAATTGTATCACAGGATAAACTAAGCTGTGAGGGCATAAATTGGACAGCAAATGTGGTTCTCACAGTACTTGAACATTTCACATGGGCAGCCAGTTTCTATATTTGGGTACCTAAGTCTCAACATATTTAAAAATATTATTTTTTTGGTTTTGCTGATCTTTCATTCTGCTTAGAATGATATTTTTCCTTGAGTTCTAATAAAATGAGTTAAATAATTAATGCCACAATCCAATAACTGATTATAGAATTTTTTTCAAAATTGCATGTTACACTGTTCACATACTAAATCTTTTTGATTAATGATTTTTAAAGATGGCTGGTTACATCCATAATATAAAAAAAGTAGAGAGATGTAAGCCACTGAAGTATAATTCTAAATACCTTTTATAAACAGTAATTCATTTTATAAGCTTGATTCTTGATGTGTATGTAGGAAATACTAACATGGAAGAAATACTCTAAAGAAACTGCAGACAGCAGCCTCCTCTTCCATACCCCCCTGAAATCTAGTTTATGTCCATAGGTGAATTGCTGCTGTGAAGCCACTGCAATTTGACTTTGTACAAAAAGGGTCATTGAACAGAAGGTCAGGCAGCTGGCCATTTCCATTTCAAAGATGCTATCAAAAGGGCAAGAGGCAGTTCATCCAGCAGCCCTTTAGCAAACAAGATTTTCTCCTTTCTCATTTATGATATTTTTTTATGCTAAAATAGTTTATAGGCTACTGAGAGAAGGGCCTTGATTCATTTTCTTCGGAAAGAAAGTGTACTAAGTGGAGCTTGGAAAGGACTTTGGTTCAAGAATTCATAGGAGCTTTTGAGTAATGAGGAGCCATTTGGTGTCCACTTATCAAGAGCCCGGCAGTGAGGCAATAAATCATTACGGGGACTCGCCGCTTCAGCTGAGGACAATTGGAAAAGGTAGCTCTTTTATTACAAATTATGGCTTATCACCTCCTTAATGGCAGGCCTCAGCTTTATGAATACTTGAGCTTATTAATCAAGATAAAGCAAACAAGTTCAGAGAAGTTTGGGGATGCCGGGTGCCAGCGTGCCATCACGGGGGGAAGTCCTGCAGGGTGTGCAGTGCTCCTGACAGCCAGAGGAACAATCCATCCCGCCTGCCAGTCGCTGACAGCTCCAATGATACTGGTTCTTCTGGGATTAGAGAATTGCCTCTCACCAATGAGCAGCTAAAATTCACCCATTACTGCGATTAAAAATTGGCTGTTCCTCCCCCAGTGCTCAGTGTGCACTTGCAGAGTGGGACAGAGCAAGAGCTCAGCCCTGCCCAGGCCAGCCCGAGAGAGGGGAGAGAGCCCCTGCCCAGTGAGGGGTGGCAGCTTCCTTGTCACTTAAAGAAAAAGAGTGTCCTGCTCTCGGGGAAAGAATGCTTAAAACAATTTAGGTCCCATATTTTACTCCACTCACCATTTTGTTTGTCATCTCAGAGAGCTTTTGCACTGCAGCTTCATGGGCTGTGTTTCACAAATCCCAGGGGCAGCTCTCCCATCAGCATGCTTCGGGACTGAATTACCAGAATCCCAGGGGCAGGAGGTGTGTGTGCCCAGCTTCACAACCCAGCCCTTGGGAGGAGCAAAACACCAGCGTGGAAATTTCTGAAAAGCAAATTAATCAAATCAGTGTGAAAATTTTGGGCTTCATTAATTCTTTTTTATTGATGGATAGAACAAAGGATGATTTATGGAGCAAATTTTGCAAGTGGGTCCCCACTGCAAACAGACTCCTGACCTGTTCTTGGGTTTGTACATGCAAAACAACTGATAAGAGCCCAAAACTCTAGTGAATCTTTGGTCATTCTCCTAGCCCTTGCCATGTCAGAGATAACTGACTGAGCTCACAGCTTCCTCACCACCGCAAATATTTTCAGAAACATGTCTGTGTGCATTCAAAATATGTCATTTTAAAATGTTTATACAACATTGAGCTGAAAATCTATCGATATATCTGTGCTATACCAATACATCCTGATAATAAGAATGCTTCATCACAACAGGTCAATATTTATTGGAATAAATCAACCCCTTGCCAATGTGGAAATGAAGGTGTCTGTTACCTGAAATTGGAAGAGTTGTATATTCAATTATAAAAACTAACAAATGAAGGCTTTAGCTATAATACAACATCACTCCATTGACTTGATGGAGCTGCATCAGTTTACATCAGATAAGTCTGCTCTTAAAAGCCTTACTGGAATATCTGGAAAGGGTTTGGATGATCTTTACACAATGTAGTTTTACAGGGCAGCGCAGCCAGATGTGCAGCAGGCAGGGGGGTTCCCTGGCACTGAAGAGTGGGTGGCACTGAGCATCAGCCCAGAGAGCAGCACTCCCCAGAGGTGAACACCTGCCCCCCCAGCCCCTGCAGCATGTCCATGACACCCAGGTGTGCAGGAACACCAGTGGTCCCATCTGGAGAGACCTCTGAGAGGTGCAGAGGAAGCTCTGAGGCCCCACAGGCAGGGGCATCCTGTTCCTCTGGAAACCCCTGTCCCAGCTGCTTTGAGAGCACTGCCCCAGCACATCCCGCTCTGCCAGAGCACAGCTGCATCCCTCAGTGCAGGGTGCATGGGAGCAGGGATGTGGTAACAGAGCTTGGGATGGACCATGCAGAAAGAAATGAGTGAATATTTTCTGTCATCCCTCCATAACTTTATCCCTGTTAACAATATTGATTGGGAAATGAAGTATATAGTTTTAAATACAGACGTTGCGAGTCATAATTCAAATTAGGACATTTCAAACATGTCTGAAGCATGGCAGTAGCAATCAGCATGCAAGGCCACTTGAAAATATGGTCACTAACAGTCCTCTGAAAAGCATAAGGCAAATTGCCAGCTAAATAAGAGCTAGAGGAGCACCACAGCCTGCTGTGTTTTCCAGAATGGTCAGTTATGAGTTAGTTCATTACATCCTTTGAGGAAGGAAGAGCATTTCCCACTGGCAGATTTCTCCCATGCCCCTGCTCCACAAGCTCAGCTCCGCTCAGCTGCTCTGCCACTGCATCCCAGGGCTGTGAGGACAGGGATGCAGAGCCAGCAGCACTGCCTGCCCCGGAGGTGCCCTGCCCTGTGCCTCTAATGACACTGCTCTGCTCCTGGGCAGCAGCAGCAGCAGCTGATGCTGCTATTGTTTCTTTGATAATAATACAGATTTTAGACTTACTAGTCACGGAGACATTTTTCTTCCTCTCTTCCTAGTGCAGCATAAGCTACTTTGACACCCCAGGGACGGGCTTAGGCGCAGCTCTGCAGTGGGTTTGGTGAACCTGTGACCCCTAGCACTGCTGTGGGCATGCAAGTGAATTCAGAGGGACCAAAGGTAACTCTGGGGCTCTGCATCTTCTGCTCATCAGCTCTGCTCCAGCATCACAGCTACACCTTGTGCCTTTAGGCTTAGCTCAGTTTCCACTTGCCAGAAGGGGAATGAATTAAAATGTTAAGATCTGTAAATGTAACTATACCTTAAGGTGCAGCTTCCCCCACCAGACTGAAGGGTGGGCTCCTCTGGGATTGCAAGCAGCAATTATAAAATGAACTATGCAAAAAAACTGTGAAGCAACCCATCAGCTCTCAGTTTCTCAGAAAACGCTGGAATTTGTCCTCAGGTGTTTCAGAGGGGGCTCCAGTCAGCCCTAAGTTAGAGCTCATTACCGTAAGGGACAGATGTCGGGTTTCTAGGTAAACCTAAAACCTCTATCAGATTTTAAGATACTGGGAACATCAGACCCATACCTTGAAGCATAATTATGTTTTCTCCTTGAATTCAAACATGTTTTTTGTAACCATCAAAGTCAACGAGGGTTTTGTCGATGAGACCATGCTTATGTAAAAATACTACTGAAGAGGCAATCATTTTGAGGTTTTGTATTTTAAAAGTGTTAAACAGAGAGACCTTCCTTTCTGCAAAGCAATAACATGTCAGAGAACTGCAGACTTATAACCCAAGGATCTATACCAAAAACCTGTAAAGGGAAAAGCTAACAAGAGGTTGTAAGAAAAGGTCGATGAAGCTGTACAAAAGGGTAAATATTCTGATGGTTTCCTCTCAAATGCATTGATATTAGGTTCAGAAAGAATTCTCCAGGTATGTCTGGTGCTCAGTTTCCCAAGTAAATACCGCTTACTTCTGCTTTTAATCCAATATAAGGCCATTGGTAAAGGTCTGAGGAGTTGGGGAAAATTCACCTGGAATTTTCAATCTTTTCAGGGTGAATTCATGCAGGTTGCAGAGCTGTAACCACTGCTATTTCATTATATAAAATGCTAATATTAAACTCGACAGCAATTCCAGGGCACAAAACTTTAGCAGAGCCGTGCTAGAGCAGCTATCTTTGACCTTTGGACCATCATAAACAGAAAAAGAGATGTTTGTCTGTAAGGGAGAAAGTAGAATGCTTTTGGAGGCTCTTGCTGCTGTTTATTAAGGCAGCTGCACTCCTCCAGCACTGGCTGGTGGGGCTTACACATCCAACAGAAGGGACACTGAGTGATGTAAGGGTGCAGGGGAAAAACTGAGGCACAAACACCAAAAGATGCCTGCACCAAACTTGCTGAGGGAGACAGTTGAGAGGAGCACCCCAATTAGACCTTTTGGGTGTATAAGCTAAACTGGGTTACCAGCAAGAGATGCCAAAAAGCAGCCACCACAAAGGGCTGAGGAGTGATTTGGGCTAACACAAAGTACAAAGCCAAAGGTAAGTACTACCTCTGAATATGCTTCAAAGACAGATGTTAAGAGCCTTGAGGAGCTGGGCACAGAAAATATTAAGAAAGCATAAAGGACCAAAGACTTCTGACTTAGCTTAAGGATTGAAGGAGGTCCAAGTTTGAGGGTATAAATAACAAAGGAAGGTCTAAATCTGTAATATCCTCTGCACTCTTCTTTTTTATCTCATAGCTGAAGCTACTGATAATGTTTTACTTGTGCTGAATCAAACATCATCATATCTATCCTGGGCCTCTCCTCTTTTACTCTCCAAGAGGCACTCATTTTCTGACTGCTGAGCATCTAAGCCTTTTTTTTCCCACTAACTCTGTGCTCAGGAGAGTGATGAAGCTGTGTTTTCATTCACAGCTTCAGAGCATCCCCCTGGTATGAATACATTTTTCTTGGGTGCTGCCTGCACGTCCCCTCGGTACGCTCACTGCCATCTCCTCTTGCTGTCACAGTGGTGCTGCCATCACTGATCTGTGAGTATGCTGTGATTTAAGGGGTTTCCAAAGCCCCACAGATGGACCCAGGCAACTAATATGGAAAAAAATATCTTCAAAATTTTTTCTGCTTTTTAAGAAGGCAGTGTGGAGAAACATGGCTCACTTGGTGGAAGTAAAGCCAAGACAGAAAAAACCAAGCTGCAGCCTAAAATATCCACAGAGTTTAGTACAGGTGAAACAAGAACCAAGTGTTTCCAGCTCCAAGTAGATGCCCCGACCTGCAGCCCATGATTGTGAGAATTGCATATGGGCAGGGACAGCCCCGCAGAGCAGCCAGCCACCTCAGGGCATTTGGAAAACTCCCCAGTCACAGCTGAGCCTGCAGCCCTGCTCCCTGCCCTGCAAAATGCTGGCACTAAAAGTGACAGTCCATGAACCCAAGGGTCTATGACCTGGTTGTGCTCAGAGCACACAAACCCACAGCAGCAGCTCCCAAGCCTTAAGAGCTGCCTGCTGGGTCCTAGGGGGCAGGCACAATGTCCCAGTGCCAGTGAGCCCCCTCCCAGTGCCACTGCTGCCCTGGGTGCTGCTGGCACCTCCCAGCCCTGTCCCAGTGCCACTGCTGCCCTGGGTGCTGCTGGCACCTCCCTGTCCCTGTCCCAGTGCCACTGCTGCCCTGGGTGCTGCTGGCACCTCCCTGTCCCTGTCCCAGTGCCACTGCTGCTGGAGCCTCCCCCCCTAATAATACAAAAAATATTTTCCATGGTGCTAATGACAGCTGTAATATCACAGTTAAAATAAATAATTGGCAATTTTAAAAGCACTATTTTATTTCAACTGTGTTCTTATGATTCAGATATTCCTATGTCTATTCTATGGAATAGGCATATTTTCTTTTGACACCTTTACAAGTCGGGTTCAAAATGTATCATTACAAAATATGGTCAGTTGCATTAAAATTATAATTTAAAAATTACTTTTTACCCTGACATGAAAAATTTAAAGCTGATACCATGAAACAAAGTACTTTAACCTACTGGGTAAAAGGAAAGCTATGTTTTATTTCAAAATTGAATTATTTTTCAAGAGTTTATTTTATAATGGTATAATGACATTTGTGGACCCCTTAACCAGAAATATTAGTCCTCACAGTTAATTAGCTCTTAGAGGGAATTTTGCACACCCACATTATGAATTATAATTGCTTTTTTCTGGGTTCACAATGAGGACAGCAGAGAGGAAGCAGCACCCCCAAAAGCTGTGTGAAGGACCCTGACTGCCTAAGCAGCAGGACTGGGGGTGCTGGGGACCCTGCTGCTCCCTGAGCCACTGCCAGCTGGGACAGCCCCTGCTCCTCACTCAGGATCCCTCCCTCTGCTTTCAGATGCCCTCCCCACAGCAGGGCAGGCACAACCAGACATCTGCTAAGCCAGGGCTTTTCTGTGGTCGCCAACTGAAAAAAATAAGAAAAGAGATTCTGCTCTAAAAAGGCTGCACAAGAAGGTTAATTGTGAAGGGACTCCGTGTGGGAAACATGAGTCTGAGGGGTCTTTCTCCTAGAAAGCTCTGAGGTGATAGAAATTGGGAGAAGGTTGGAATGCATGCAACTTCAAAAGCATGACCAGGAAACCCAAATGGTCTCAAAGAGGAGAGACACCACAGCCCAGGGAATGCAGAAAGCCAGAAGAGGGTGCTACGATATCTAATTATCCAGAGAACTGATTGAAATTAGTTTAAATATTTCTGATGGGGCTGTGGAACCCTCCATCATCCATGCACACAACACTGGCTCCTGATGGGCACCACTCTAAATCCAGTTAGCTCCAGGGTCAGGGTGGGACATGTTACTGGGCTGCTGCACTTTGTCTTGGAGCCTGCACCCAAGGGGAAGAAAATGCAGAGTAAAGTTGCCCCACTGAGAGCTGAAATGTGAGGGAGAAGAGCTCTCTGAGCCTCATCACTTCCCTGGTCACCACTGCCTGTTTCTCACGACTTGCAGCCTTTACTGCACCCATGGCTTTAGTGTTTGGAGGTGAGGTTTGAGGGAAGGCAGCACTGCTGCTTAGTTGCTGTATTTTTGCTTGTCATGTAGTGTTATCTCCGGGTAGTTATTGCTCATACTAGCAATGCAGTTGCAGTAATGCTGTGGCATGCTGGCCATAGTCCAGGTGATGTCAGAAATGGCTGCTTTGCATCTCATGACCCGTTTAAGCTCATCTGATTTAAACCTTTACCTGACCAAAATGCCATCAAATGTACTCATAAGACTTGTATTGTTCATTCCTTTACAAAGTGCCAAATACAGGAGGTAGGACAAGTCCCTTTGTAGACAGGGAATTATATTTCCCTGCTGCCAACCAGGAAGGTGCAAGAAAGGGCAAAGAGCCCTGGTCCTAGTGATGACATGACACAAAAGCTAAAGTCAGGTGCATTTATAAATAGTTTCTGTAGGCGCAGGTTTAAGGTTTCTCTTCTCTGGGACACTACAGAGAGAGTTGTTGTCCACTGAGCACCTTGCACTGGACATCTGGCGTCTACAGTCCATGAACAGGAGATCTGGCAACTGAAATAAGCACAGACTCAGTCCAAATACCAGTGCTGTTAGTAAGAGTCTCTAAGCTGCTGAGACCACAACCAGTGTTTTTAAAAAGCGAGAAGTGATGATTTCCTGTCCTCAGGAGCTTTGCCACAGGAATAAAACAAGTCAGGCACAAGATGTAGCCTAATGTTTGCATGCCAGAAGCCTCTGTGCAGTAATTACAGAGATGCCTAGATGTCATAACTATTAGGAGCTGTCAGCATGTCCATTACAATTCCCCTGTGCATGGAGCAAGCCCCAGATGCCCCAGGGCTTGTGCAGGTTGAGGCTGCAACTCTCAGCTGCAGCACTTTGGCCAGTCTGGGTCCCTCCTGGCCACCCACACGTTCCTGAGGCACCTAGGCTGGCAGCCACTCTACACAAAGGAGAGAAAAAAAGGATGTTCCAAATTCCATTTTAATGCTGCACTCAGCTCTTGCAGACCTTGGAACAAATCCTCACCAGGAGACATTTCCAGAGGACAAGAGTATGATGTTCAAGGTGTCAAATTAAATCCCAGGTGCTCTGAGAACTCAAGCTGCTTCCATCACACAAACCAAGCAGCACTCTGCAGCAGTTTCCAAATGGAGCAGGTCACAAAGCAGCAGTGGAATCTGATGGGAAATATTTTTAAAGCTTATACTTTTTTCCCTATTTTTTTACAAAGTTATGGAGTTTAGAATTTTTAAGAGAAAATGTGATCTTTTATCACCATTTTTGGAAATTCTACCAGTGCAAAGTGTTATTGGAACATGGGACACTGTGCCATGTTTTTATGCCATTTATTATGTAAGCAGGAGTTTTGGAGGGTGAAAATAGAACGTTTTTTCTTGTAGAACATTGTGGTTTTGTTCCCATTCTGTTATAGCTCGCACTTGAATAAGTGTGATTTAATGTGCACTATGTTATAAAGGTAGTCTTTTAAGCCATATGTTAAAATGAAATTACAAAAAAAAAAAAATCTGATTTGTTGTTCTTGGTCTGTTTGTTCCTCCTGTGAGCCTAAATTCTGCTTTCTCTCCATGGTAATTTACACTGATTCCAAAGCTAGTCGGAAGAACAAAATGTTACAATACTAGGGCAGGGCAATATGTGGCAAATAAGATGCTAATTGAAGCTAGAAAATATGTTAAATACCATGGAGACATAAAAAGAAACTGCATAACCTTTTCCTTTCTGGTCCATAGGGGACACACAAGCCTGGCACAAACCTCAGGAGCTTCTTGAGCAATGCTCAGAGCATCACATCAAGTGCAGCATTCACATGCACCCCAGCAGAATTGGTTGTCATCTGAGGGGACCTGCTTTCATTACCTCAGTAAGTCCAAAATTAACAGGAAAATTAGGAGCTCAACCAAAAGGCATCAACCTGAAACTGCCAAAACACTAATTGATTTAGAGAACATCAAATCTTAGAAATTCCTTTTGGATTGCCCAGGGAGAAGCACATGCGGGGGGTTGTTTGTGTTTTGAAATGCCATGTCATTTTAGGGGAGATATTTATTTGTCATCAGTCAACAACTGCCTCAGCATCATGACTTGCATTTGTGAGCAGTTTGCTGCATCAGGATATGAGCCCTGGCATTTTCTGGTGCCATTCCTGGTCCGAAGCTGTGAAGTGGGGGCACAGCCATCCTGCCACGTTTCCCAGGCTGAAACACTGACCCCTGCCTCTGAGAGCTGCTGGGTGATGCAAGCAGATGGGAGGGCTATCAGCACTTCTCTAGTGCTGGCTCTCTGCAGGCACCACGCAGGGAATTGAGAGGCAAAGACATCCTGCAAGTGTCCATTTCAGCTCCACCTAATTGGCTGTGGCCTTTCAATCAGGCACTTCATGAAGACACTTAGGAGTGTGCCTGCTGCTCTTCTGCATGGGCAAACTGGAGATGATTTGAGGCACAAGTGAAGAAGGGATGGGCCACCCCTCTGCCATAATCATCCCTCATCCATCACCACGTTCAGCGTGGATGCAGAAAGGCTGAAGGGCAGCTAACAAGACTTTGTCAGTTAAAAGCTGGAGCCGAGGGTATCACAAGTGTTAAAACACTCTATTTACTATATGTGAAGGTAAAGCAATCTATATCCCAATCCTGGAGTCATTTGAGGCTCACAGTTTGCTGACAAATGTGGATGGACAGATATGTAAAGATGATGCGTCATGAGCTCTGCTGATGAGTTTACAGCAGAAGCCTCTGAATTCACATCAAATGTGTCAAAGGGTGACAGAACTACATCACACAAACCCTGGCAGTTTAATTTGGTGTCAGCTATTAGTGTTGACTTTCAGCACTATTGCTGCTCAGTGTTTCTGCCAGCAAGGTGACACAGCCTCCAGATTGCTAAATTTCTTTGTTGTAAGAAATAGGGTTTGCTCACTGCACAGTAGTCCTCTAATAGAGGAAATCCAGAAGGTCAGAAAACTATTTTTCCAGGCTGCAGCACTTCATTTTGTGACCTAGGTTTTTCATTACATTATTTTTGGTTAAGTATTCGATTGTGTCACTACACGAGGAAAATATCTGTGTCTTGGATTTTTTAATTTTTCTCAGTTGTTTGGAAAGGTCTTATTCATGTTATGGGCTCTGCTCAGGGATGCTGGAACTTACCAGCTGTAGTGAAGGACTGTGGAAGTGTGGAAGGATTTGAGAACTGAGTTTTCCAATCAAAATATTTTTCAGTGCAAAATGTTGGTCTAATGTGTTTTGTTTATCAAATGCTTCCTTGGAAGAGGGTTTAGGAGTCTGTCAGTAGACCCAAAATGGAATTTCCCCTTCTATCTCTTCTTAGCTATTATTGCTAACCTCTCAAAGAGCTGGGGGGGAAAAAAATAAAGTGGAGTAAAAGGGGGACCAGTGGGAGAACAAAAGCTACACTGCTTGAGAGCAGGAAAGGTTTTATGGGATATGCGCCTAAACCCAAAACATTTCAAAATATGTTATGTAAAACAGTTTCCTTTATCAACAGAATAGGGTGGGCAAAAAGAGCAGTTGTGTCCTCTACAAAGGCTTTAAATGGTATCTGGTTGTATTTGTACAAAAATGCCCAGTGTGAGCACAGACAGACCCAGACCCTGCTCCAGGAGTGCCTGCTGGGCTCCCTGCAGGGGACTGACTGTGGTGCTCCCAAAGATGGAGATGAGAAAATACAGCTCCCATTGCAGGCAGAGTGTTTAATACACACTCTCTATCATTCACCAGCGCAAGTTTAAGCAGCACATAAGCCACTTTGACACAGCAATATATCATTCAAAAACAAAACCTGTGCACTCTGCACCAGGCATGGGTGGATAGATAGCTCATCAGAGGGGGAGAGAGTCTTTCATCAGCTGCCTTTCACCGGGTGATGACAATAATCATTTCAACACAGAGTACACAACCCAGAGTGATGAAGGCAGCAGAACACATCTGGCCTGATCTCTTTAATGCCGAATATTTTAAAAACTTGAGAACATTTGTCGGTGTGGTTCAACACAATGCCTGAGCCATAGGAGAAGGAGTTACATTTATTAAAAGAAGAGCCAAGAAAAAGGAAGACAAACTGTTTGTGACATAAAAGCACGGTACGTGCTGCATCTAGTTCTGACCGTACTAGTAACTTCACACTGGGGATGTTATAAGGTCAAAAAAATTTTACGGCTTCGAGCATCTGATCCAAAACTGACCAAAGGCAATTCATTGCAGTCCCGTGTATGTCAGTAAGCTTTGGCTTGGGACTCTGTACTTACATCAACTGTGTGCTGCTCTACACAGCAATATTCAGTCCTGAGGTTGTGCTTGTCCTCAGGGTACAGCAAAATGTTGGAGGAAAGTGGCCAGCATCACTCCCGTGGGTCCCCAGGTGGGAATGGATGCAGAGCAGTGAACTTGATTAACCAAGGCCACCCAGCAGATTCAGGGCCAAGCCACAGCTGGCAACAGGAACTCTGAGCCCTTAGGTAGCTTCCAAGTATATTTGGGTTGTTTCCAGCCCCAAAGCAAGCTGCCAGATCTGGGGGGGCTTTGCCAACTGCTGTGTTATTTGCTGGCAGATCATAAGTCCCATACATGTGCAATCCCATGTGAGAACTTCACATGGATGCCTCCCAGACACAGTGTTAAGGGATATTTTTGGTCTAGAGCTCTGTTTTCTGCTTGTCCACTCCCATTTAACCTGCACACACAATAAGGGAATAAAGACATCATCCATCCTCTGTGCTGGTCCATAAAGGACTAGGAGTATGGGAGAAAAGTCTGATGGGACGCAGGGGTATGTGCATTTCTCTGCCACTGACATTCAGGGAAAAGATCCTATCAAGGGCAGGAGATAATTTCTGAGCATCTGAAGGAACCTGAATGGGTACCCACACACAGCTACCTTGACTTTTTTTTTTTTGTGTGAGGTACAAAAAATGTCCAAAAAAAACCCTGTTTGCATGCCAGTCAAATGTAATGGGTATAATTCAGATTCTTGATGGTCCTCCAGCAAGAAGGAGAACCTCAGCAAGACTAGAGATAAAGCCCTAAAATAGACAAAAAATATGTTTTTTGGTTTTTTCCAAGGATTTTTACTGTATCATCAATATACGAAACAGCTCTCTGCTCAGCAGCAGGAGTTTTTCATTTTCTGTATTTGACACAGAGACTTTATTAAAAGCCCTCTGCACAGTTAATGTCGGATTAAAAATGGATTAAAAATGAATTAAAAATGAATTTGTATATTATTATGTTGGTCAGGAAAGAAAATAAAAAGAGATGGAGAAGGGTATAATAAACAAGACAATATGAAGAAACAAAGCTAATTGCCAGCCTGGGAGAGCCATGCAACACATTCCTAGTAAGCTGTCTGTCTTAAACCCTCTGGATCAAAAAGTGATTAATCCTACAGACAAATGTAGCCTTGATGGTAGAGATACTCAAAATCCCCTAAACAGAGCAGTGTAGTGTTATACTTACCACTCTGAAGGCCTCAATTAAAGGGTCTTTAACTTCAGCCTTTCCCATTATGTTCCCTGATGTACCAGGAAGCCCCCTCCTCATGGCAATCTAATCTGAGCCTCAAAAAATGCCTGATGCCAAGGTTTTCTGGAAAACAGCTTTTTTAAAAAAAAATAAAAGCTGCTTTCCTGTTCAAAAAATACAGATAGCTTTTTGGCTGTCTCTGCTGGGATATTTTATTCAGCACAACTCCAATCTGGCTTATAACGCATCGTGTTAAGTGAGTCCTTTTAGGGTCATCACTGGTGCAATGCACTAAAAGGCTTTAGAAAACACATCACACTGAAAGTATGGGTGCTAGAAAGTGCTCTTGGCACTATTTGGCAAAGGGAAGGGAAGTCTTTATCAAAGCCAGGCAGCAGTTAAACTGTTTGTTGCCTTGCCAAATCCCAGTCTCCTGGCTGCAGCCCTGCCATTCAGCACCAGGCACACACACCTGGGCAAACTGCAGCCAGGCTGGGGTCAGGGCAGGGCAGGGCAGGCATTGCTGCTTCTCCCCACTGCAGTCCCACCAAGGGAGGTGTGGGCTGGGGGCTCCAGGCTCTCCTGGATGCCTCAGTTATTCTCAGTGTTAAAGAAACACTCAAAACAAACTTGCTAATACGGAGAGTGAAAGCAGAAATTTGAGGGAAGTCTAAGCGAGCAACTTTAGTGATTGAAAAATTATGATGGGAATTACATGGCTGGGTTGGAGCCTCTCAGAAATATAAGGCTCAGATGTCCAAGTTCAGGGGACTTGAGTAAATAGGCACAAAAATGGGGAGGCTCAACCCTGTGTATGGGATGCAAACGTGAGAGGTAATCAGTGTGAAACAGATGTATCATTCAAATGAAACCAGAACTGTGATTCTTACAGATAAATTCCTTGCTATGTACAGTGCAAGAGCTGAAGTTCCCTGCAGCACTGTGCTATCTCACATCCCAAACACTGCTCATGTACTGAACGAACCGGAAAAGACAGTGCTTCCCAGGGGAGGAGGGCAGGGAGTGAATACCTTCCTGACCCCTACAGTTGCTCATTTTATGCCGTGAAACATGAAATTTGATTACTCTTATCATTAGCTTAGCTCACATAGCTACAAATGTTATTAGTAGCCATAAAATTATTGAGGCCCTTTTAAAATCCATTTTTAAAGAGTGTGTGACATGTATTAGCAGATCTGAAACCCTGATTTCAAATACCCTCACTCGAACATCAGAAACAAAATGTCGAGCTAAGCAACAGTGACAGGGCTTGAGATGTGCTAATGAAGAGTGGTGCCATTGCCTAAGAGAAACATTACACATTATTAACACATTAGCCCACTAAGGCACTGTGCCAGCTGTAATAAGCAACCAATTTGGCATGCTAACTTAGATACACAGGACCATTCAGAAAATCTTCATTCTCTTTTTTCCTCCGCGGTGACAAACATGTGGTGCGACCTGTTCCCATCTCACTAATGCCCCAAAAATCTCTGCTTAGCTGGGCCCTAATTCCTGTGCACGTTTGGTCACTACACTATTAATACTTTGACACCAATCTTTGTGATGTGAGGTCCAGTTCACAAATTGGCTACATATATTATCTGTGCATGGGAGTGTGGGAGGGATAAATCATATTCATTATTCACATTCATGAAATTCCAAACACATGGGAAGTACTGATGGTGTCCTTGGGGAGCAAGAAACAGCTTGTCAGAGATATCCAAGTAAAAGGGGTGCAAAATCAATTATGAAAGGAGGTGTTTCCTGCTCTAACAAGCTAATTACTGTACATCAAGTCACAAAAGGAAAACTGATGCTTTTTATTTTTTTAATGGAGGTGCTGTCAGATTAAATCAACTTGGAAGGACGACTGGGTTTAATGTATTCCCTCAGCTGACGCTCTCTTTAACACATTTACATATGCAAACATGTTAATATTCTGTCAGAACCCATGAAATAGGGCTGGCAGGGCAGAACCTAACAAAACAGCTACATGACCCTGCTCCTGCAGCTTATTTACATCATTTACATACACTGGTAACTCCAGCTCACACTGAGAGTGATTGGCTTGGGAGTCGCCACTGTGAGAGCAGGAGCATCTCAACAGGGAAATGACACATCCCTGCTGCTGGAAAGATCCATTTTAGGAGATAAACCAAACCTATAAATTGCTAATGAACTATCCCTTCCTGTCCAGCACAGCTAGCAAAATTGCAGATGGTTGATTCCTCCTGGGATAATAGGTGAAGCTGGGGTATTCGTTAGATGGCTTCCAGGGTATCTGCCACTTCCTTTTCCATAGCAGGAATCTGAGCAAGGAGTGTTTGCTGCCCACCTCTCCCAGCTCCTTGGGCAGCCTGCACCCATCAGGGTTCACTGGCTTTTCCCAGGGCTCCTGCTCCTGTGCTTGTCCGGGAGAATGCAATGCTTCTCTGCATCCCTAAACCATTTCTCCATCTGTCTCTGCCTTTTCTTACACACCCACAAGCCTGCAGAAGCTTGCAGTCAGCAAAAGCTCCCTGTGCACACAAACCCTCACGCTGGGCAGCGATGCTCACCTGTGTTAGGGGTCGAGGCACTAATGTTTCCATTCACTGCTCTCCAAAAGATTAATTGTTTTCATGCAACCATCTGCACTGGAGGCCAAGGGTTACACCCTGCCCACAACCATGCCGTGTAGGAGCAAATACCCAGAGAGCAGTGTACAGATGAAGGCTTGCACTGCTCAGCATCCAGCTGCTTCCCCAGCATGACGCTCTGCAGCCCCAGGCCCCAGTGGCAGGAAGGGTTTGCACTCCTGAAGTGCCCAGAGCCTCACCCCAGGCACAGCTCCTGCCTCTACCAGCAAGCACTGGCCTCAGTGCAGTGCCAGGGCTGCAGGGGCTGTGGACCAAGAAAAGGTCACATCACCACATGCACCTCCAGGACAGAGAAACCAACCCAGCCTCAGGTCCCAGTATCTCATCAGAGTGGGCTTGGCAGAAAGCTTCAGTGCTTTGGCCGCCCCAGAGCTGGTGTTCAAGCCCTGGCAGGGAACAGAGCAGGCTCTGGCCGGCTGCAGATCTGCTGGCTGGCCTTTGCAGGCTCCAGCAGGATGGCTGCACCCAGCTGTGTCAATCTGTTCCCACCTCCCAGCTGACTGTAGCTGAAAGACAGATGATCTGTTATATATTTTCTTACTTTTAACTATTCCCACATGATGGGAGTTTTTCTGAGGTACAGATAATAGGTACACTCTTGAAGTCTTTATCAGGGCCAGGTTGTCACTGGTCCCTACAACACCAGGTGTACTGGGGAAGATTAGAAAGAGTAATCAGAATTCCATTTGTGCAAAGCAAAGGCAGAAGAAATTTCTGTGCTTAGACGTGGTAACAAGCTGCTTTCCATTGTGGTCAATGGACAAAGCCTGTTTTAAAAGAACAGGAGCATCTCCCATTGCACACCACGCACCTGCAGAGCCAGCCAAGAGAGAAGGTGGTATTTTTCAGGAGGTGCTTCAGCTCAGACACTATCACATTGCTCCTTCAAAAGAAAAATGTAATCACACTCCTCACTCAAGCAAAACTACCAGCATAGCTCCACCTAAATGCAAAGGGAGTAAGGGTTCAAAACCTGGTCCAAAGTGGGCCAAAAACCAATTTATTTGCCTGTTGTCTTCTCTCCCACTAAGCATAGGCAATGCTAGGGAAACCATGTCATTCATAAAATAGATTGATATCCTTGAAGCTGTTCAGCTCCTGCTTGAGGAAAATGCACAACCTGTGTCTTACACTCAGATGGATTCACTCACTTGTGGAATTTATCCCTTGATACCATTTTCTGACACAGGCTTTCCTTCACACACATCTGCAGACAGCAATTTCCTATTACAGATGCTGCCCATCACCTCCATATTCCTTTCTTCCACCCACAAGGAATTCAGATGTAGGCAGTTCAGAGCAAACAGGGACAGCCACGGAAGTCTGGCCCCAACTTGCCTGTGATTTAGCACAGACCCAGAAGCACCTCGTGGAGAGGGCAGAGTCCAGGCAGCAGTCCTGGCCAGCACACTGTGCCTGAGGCCAAAGGCACGCTGTACAGCAGAGCCCTTTTCTCCAGACTCCATTTCCCTGGTGCTCCCAGGCTCTGCACAAACAGGAATGGTGATGCTGTTAATGATGAGGGACATTCCCCACAGGGAGATGAGGTGGCTGAAACCTCAAAAAATTCCCCCCAGAGCAGCATGCATGCTTGCAGGCAGATGGGAGCTGATGCTGCCAGATGCACTCTGCAAGGGCAAGGGGGAAGTGGAGAATGAAGAAATGTGAGCAGCAGGGTGTGTCAAACCCTGCCTTGCCACAAAAGGTCCCCTTGCTTTTTCATGGCTGGAGTGGATGACTTGGGCCTCTGGGAGCTCTCTAAAGAGCTTGCATTGGCCTCACTTGCTAAGATGTGCTCTCCAGTGAAGTCTGTCCCCTGGATAAAGGAGAAAATGGAGAAGATAGAGACATCTGCTGGGAAGCTGTCAGGTTTATTAGATACATGCAGGTTTGGGGACGGAGCACCTAGAGGATCTCAAGGAATCTGAGCTCAAAGAAATAAAGGCAACTTCAAAAGGCACAACCAGACCAGCAGAATCACTTCACAACAGTAATTTTTTGCTGGAAATACAATTGAAAACACCTGAGAATCAAATCGGGATTCAGCCTATCCTCCTGCCTGGAATTGCAGCTGCTATTGATTCTGGGCACTAGATCTTAGGAAAGCTCCTCTGTAAACTCCTGACACTGGCCATTACAAGCGATCCCAGATGTGAAAGGATTTATGGGATCCCCACACCTTGAAATTAAAGCCTGTGCTAGTTCTGAAGCTAGAGGGAGATAGTGCTCGCTCCCCCTCCTCTCAGTGCTTGGTGTCACAGAGGTGTCACAGAAGTGCCACTGGCTGGTGGGGCAGAGGGTCTCAGTCTGGGGACCACAGAGTCATGGCAGCCGATGGAGATGGAAAAACACATCTATAAACGCTCTGTAGTGATCCATCTGAGATGACTTACTGTCTCTATCAGGAAATCTGGTACAAATCACAACTCAGTGATTTGTAGTTAAAAATCCTTACCCAGGAGAGCCCTTGCTCTTGACTTGAACTACCTTGCCAGGGCACACCTTTGTCAGTGGCTGGAGCAGAACACGTTCTGACAGGGTGCTGTAACCCACTCGAGTTCCTGCATGCTCCACACCAGCAACTTTTCATTTCATCTCACAGCTCTCATCCAGGGATCCCAGGGCAGAAATGGGGAGGCTGAAGGATGGAAACAGAGATTTTAGACTTGCAAAAAATAAAGCAATGTGGTCCACCTTCCACCCATTCCAATGTTCCTAATAATTATATTGACTCAAAATTAAAAAAATTATATTGACTCAAGTCAGGAGGAGATCAGCCCCTTTGTGCTGCCAAAATGGATGAGACTGTTCACAATGGTAAATACCAGGTCAGCTGCATTCAGAGAAGGCAGTTTTTCTTCTGTGGCAAAAGACAGGAGCGTCTCCTCACTGTGTACACCTGTCAGTATCACTGCAAACGGCAGCATCACCAGAAGGCAGGTTGGTGCTACATAATTTTCTTCTTATTTTTTTTAACAAAACAGTAGTCTTTAAAGTAAAGAAATTAAAATCTACCTGATTGGAAAGCTGAGTGTGTGGCAGTTGGTGGGGTTTGATTTTGGGCAGTGAGTAAAGCAAAGCAAGCTGCCAGCTTGTGTTCACACACATCTCTGAATCCTCTGTGAGGTCTCAAAACTAATGATCGATATGTTGTCTGTTGTGGTAAACAGACATTTTTAAAAGATTCTTGCTTCATAGTCCACAGGAGAATTTGATTTCCATGCCTATTAAATAATGATAGATTTTATGACAGCAAATGTAAGATCTGTCATGTGACTGGGATCAACTTTTGCTGATAATCCAATATCTGACCCTATAGCAGACTAGTGTTTCACATCTCCAGTGCAGCACCCACCCTTTCACACCCTGATGGGCACACTGTCCCTCCTGCCAGGACCTTACAGTCTGCTGCCAGCTTGTCCTAGGCGAGGGAGAACGAGAGAGCACAAAAATACACCAAAATTCCCTGTGTTTCTAAATAACTGGGGGATGAGGCTGTGAGGGAAGCCACACAGATTTGCAGGATCATTGTATGTGAGATATCATCTCACGTTCTTGTGTGTATTTTAATGTAGGGATTGATGTCCTGTTCCTGTGCATGCTCAAGTAATGACACCCATGGTTGATCTCACATTTTCTTTTCTCTGTGTCTGCCCCAGGGATGTACCAAAGCACCAGGGCACTCTTCTTTAGAGGAGAATTTCACTTCTTGCTAGCAGGTGAGAGACAGAGTCACCTTAAGTAACAGATATCGTAAACTTGTTGTTGACAGATAAACAGAGCTCAGAAACAAAGACAACTTCCCAAGACCTACTGCATCATATGAGTGGCATTGCTGCCACAAAAATGCCTTAAAAATGCCAGACCAAGCCCCAAATGAGCTGTTTGGAGCCCCACAAACCCCTGCACTACTCTGGGTGACATTTTTTTTCACTTCTACAGCCTCTAATGTGAATAAGTTGCAAGACTGTTACAGACAAGAGTTTCAAAGAGCTGCTCAAACCCTTCAGAAAAACAGAGCTCTGTGATCATTAACAAATACCTGTGATGTGTTACCGTGTTGAAAGAGTAAATTACTATCCTTCAGCAGCAAATAGTAAGTATATCAAACATGAAAATCTACCAAACATACCAAATGGGGTATGCAATCCGTCCTTGAAATGAAGGACATGGCGAGTTTTCTTGCTAGGTATAATCCCACTGAAATTATAAATATTGTGGGTTTTCATGAGACAGAGGAATTTGTTTTCATTGAAAGAGAATGAAAACTCATTTTTCATTGCCTTGATCTAAAGTCAGGAATCTCTCCATCTCTGAATATATGTGAAATCAGATCCAGGCAGAGCAGCCCAATGTCAGGTGATGTGACCAGAGACCACTGATTTGGAGCACCACGTCAGAATCCTCCAGGCAGAAGCCACAGCTCAATCTCTGCCTCAGCTTAGCTTCTTAACACACCCAAAACAAGGAGGAAGGCTATGAGGAAGACTCTGCAAAATGATTCAAACGTGACAAGACCCCCTTTTGGACCCTCAGGGCTCCCCTGAGGGAGGAAGGGACAGGGAATGAGATGCTCAGATTGCCCTAGCCACTTCTGGGGCAAACATTTACTTTAGATTAAGTGGCATGTAAAGAAGAGAGAAGCCCTCTCTGGCTGGCTGTTAGGGCTAATAGTTAAATATTTATAATGTCCAAATTAGCATAGTGGAAACTCAATTCATCAATTTGTTCTGGTCTGTTTGTAGGAAGGAGAGGGGGTGTCAGCCCCCTGCAGGAGGTGCAGCCGTGGGTGGGCAGGACGCGTGTGCTGCCCCCAGCCCGGCTCCTGCCGCCGCTGACTTGTTGCCCTGCTCACCCTTTTCACGGGGTCAGGGAAGCGGGCGGCTGCAGGCAGAGCTGCGGGGGTCCCTCCTGTCCCCCAAACCCACCTGCCCGGGGGAGCAGCCCCAGACTACCGGGGAGCTGCGGGGAGCAGCCTGGTCAGGCAGCACCAGCCCGGGGCTACCCGGGTGGGGGCTGGAGGGGAGGGGAGGGGGCTGCCCTGGAAGGGTTAAGGCTTTTCAGGCCAAAATCCCCCAACAGAAGGCAGGGTCAGCCTCGGAGCTGAAATCTAAGTGCTAATGACTGATGCCCTTCACCCCTCCGCTGCCTCCAAAGGCGAGTGCCCTGGATGAGCCGGGGCCGGAGAGCATTTAACATTTGAACTTCTTCTCGTCTGCGAGGCAGCAGGCCGTTGTGCGCGGGGTCGCTGACCCCCAGCCCCACTCCCCCCAGCCCCTCAGCTGCCTCCCAGCCCTAATTGAATGACAGATGGTCAGCGGCAGGGAGAGGGCAGGAGCGCCGGGGGCATGGGGCCCTGCTCCTGCCCACGCACCCCCCTCGCCGGCCGCCCTGGAGGCTGCTGGCACCCCGAGCCCGCAGCCACACACCTGGGGGACACCTCGGGGGCAGCTCATGCCAGCCCGATTCCAGCCAGCACCTCAGCAGCCCTTCTCATCCCTCTGCCACACGACTAAATGTCACTAAATCCATGGAGACCTGACCAGTACAGCGTGCCCAAGGCCTCCCCCTGCTCCCGGCAGTTCCAGAACAGAGGAAGGAGCTGGGCTGGGCTGCCGAGGCTCCATGGGGACATGGAGCAGCCACAGGAAGCCTGGGCAGGGCAGGCACAGCTGAGGGCGGCCCCATCCCCTGCATGCGCCCCCGGGGGCTCCGTGCCTCTAGCCTGGGCTGCTGGACATGTGCTGTCCCGGGAGCAGGATGCCACAGGTGACAGGAGGGACCTTCCCGCATCCGCCCAGGGCTCTGTGGAAACGGTGCTCGGTGGGGCCGGTAGCAGAGCCTCCTGCCCGCAGCCCTGGCAGCTGCCTCCCGGCAGGGCTGGGGAGCCCAGGGCGAGCCCGCGGGGAGCAGAGGCAGTGCAGGCACAGCCCCGAGCCCCCCGCTGCAGCCCGCTGTCCCTTTAACGGAGAGCCCTGATTCCCACAATTACTGGGATTACAAGGAAAGGGTTATCGATTTGCAGCCTGCTCTGTGTGATCAGCGCCCGGGCGCCCCCTCCTCCCCCCCACAGCCCACCTATCCTACTGTAAGCACGAAACCATTTATAAATGTTTTATTTCACTGATCGCCTCACCCTTGCTGCATAATAATAACCCCAGCAGCACGGCGATATATTCTCTCCACTCCCCCTCTCCCTGTGCCCACAGCCTGCAAAAGGCACCACCAACGTGATATGCAGCAGCACCTGATTTGTGTGTATGTTTTAATTACCGCCGGAGAAACCTGTACACAAGCATAAAAAAGGGTGAGGGAAAGGGAGAGCAGGCCCAGACGGCGGAGGCAATGGCAGCCTAATGCACCGCTGGCTGACAGCGACTTCCGCTCAGGCACCTTCTCCAGATCGAACCCTTCGATTGTAACTGAAACAATTTGCATACTGATTCCTCTCATAGCCTCCCGATCCATAACCAGCCAGGCAGCTATTCAAATGCAAGTAGCATCCCTAAATGCAAGGCTAGACTGACCAAAATGCGCTGTCCTACAAGCAGGAGGAGAAGAAAAACCCCTTGATTATTATTTCTATTTTTGTTCCTTTTAACCTTTAAAAGGTTTAGCTGGAAGCTGTTGGTTTATGGCTGGGGATGTAAGAGAAAGAATTGATCCTGAACTGGACTTAAAGATGGAGCAAAATGGGGCGCTGAAGAGATTTTTCGTTGTGGTTTTTTTCTTTTTTCTTTTTCCTATTTTTATTTTTACCTGAGCCACAAACTGCGGCTCTTTGGTGGGAAAGAGGGTCTATCCTCTCTCTCACCCCCTTTCTCCACCAAAACCATCTCAGCTCCTGCAGACCCAGGGAATACACAAATTGCTGCCTGTGCCTCTGCCTCTGGTGCCTGTTGGGCTGATGAAGATCGTGTAATTCTGGCTGTAAATTCTTGCGTTTAAGTTGGTCCAATAAAAGATCTCTCCTACACCTTGTGAGGGTTTGGTGCATTATTTTTTTAATGGGACTGGCGTGGCAGCCGCGGCGGTTGCCTTTTTTTTTTTTTTTTTTTTTTTCTCCTTCTTCTTCTTTTTCTTCTCTCGTTCTCATTTGAAATTATGCAGATAGATTTTTTTTTTTTTTGAGTTTTTCTCCTCCTAGGGACAAATGTAGGAGGCGAGCGCTCGGCGGATGGCCGTCCCGGCGGCGTGCGGCGGACGGCGGGGTAAGCGTGCCCAGCGGGGCACGGTGCGGGCGGAGGGCCGGCGGGCGGGGCGGGGCGGGGCGCGCCGGGGCGGCCGCGGCCGCGCAGCGACAGCGCAGAGGAGCGGGGGCCGCGCCGCGCCCGCGGAGCGGGGTGCGCGCAGGCGGGGGAGGGAGCCTGGTCCGGGGCGCCTCCGCGCCTGCAGAGCGGCCGTGGGTCCCGCGGGGGCCGCGCGTAAGGACCGAGGCAGCCCCGCGCCCGCTCCGCCGCCGCGCAGCCCGGCGCAGGTTGCGGCCGCTGCCCGCCGGCGCGTCCGACAGCGGGAGCGGTCCCGGAGCGCCGGCAGCCTCCATGTTTGGGGCTGTTCCTTGCTAAATTCACCGTGAATTTCCCCGAAATCGATCCCGATAATTTTCAGCTAATAAGGGCCCCGCTTCTATTTCAGTTGGGCTGAGCAGCGCTAGGACGGCCATTGCGGGTCGGGGGATGGATTGCGAGCAGGTTCCTCCGCAGGTTCGTGCGCTGCAGAGCCCAGCCGCACCGACTGCCGAGCGTGTGCCTGCCGGATCGCTGTCCGCGGGAATAAACCATAGAGAGGAGTAGATATTTTATTATTTAGCGGCAGCCGAGGGAAAGTTTTTGGGATGCCGTGGAGCTAGCTGGCTTCTCGTCCCTCTAAAATTCCTATTTGCCTCGGGCTACGACCTGCTATTTGACCTTTAGACACCCCGGAAGATAGCCGAGTTTTTCTTTCGAAATAGAAATAAACCGACGTGGTGGGATGACCTGGCCAAGGGGAGCCGGGCCCGGCCCCGGGCGGCCGGGGCTCGCCCTGCCCTCGCTGGGGGTACGCGAACAGGGAGAGCTTTCGGGCGGGGGCCAGGGGTGAGCCCAGGGTGACACGCGTTCATTTTGATTTCATTTGAACACATTTGATGGTTGTAGATCTTTCTTTGGTTTGTTGCATCACCACAGCTCACTCCTTAAAACAGTAATTCAAGATGTAAGTAAAAGTGTTTTCATTTTTTATTGATCCTGCTAACATCTTTCATTACCCAACACGTAACCACAACAAATGATTGCTCATTTGATACGCAGAATTTTATCGACGCTCTCCCAGGCCGGGGCGCGGATCCTAAATCCCGGCGGCGTTAGGCGCGATGCTGCGCGGCCGCGCAGCGGCCAGGACGGGAGAGCGGGCGCTGCCCAAGCCCCCGGCACTGCCCGAGCCCCCGGCACTGCCCGAGCCCCCGGCACTGCCCGAGCCCCCGGCGCTGCCCGAGCCCCCGGCACTGCCCGAGCCCCCGGCGCTGCCCGAGCCCTCGGCACTGCCCGAGCCCTCGGCCCCTGCCAGGCCGCGGCTGCTGTCCTGCGGCCGGACCCGGAGCGCTCCCCCGCGCTGGCCCTGCCGAGGAGAGCCCAGCCAGCCTGGGGAAGGCAGCGCACCCCCAGCTTGCGCGGGGCCCTGCGGGACGCCCCGGGGGTGCGGGGGCCGCCCGCCATCCCTGCCTGCCGCGTTCGTTGCCTCGCAGCCAAACCCAACAAGTAGCGGCAGCAGGAGCGGCCGCGCCGCCGGTCCCGCACCGCCTCGGCCGCCGCACGCCCGGCAGCGCCGGCAGC
Organism: Sialia sialis; assembly: GCA_009812075.1. NCBI lineage: Eukaryota > Metazoa > Chordata > Aves > Passeriformes > Turdidae > Sialia > Sialia sialis. The sequence continues at coordinate 12,243,881 of VRYO01000100.1, read as the reverse complement.
CAGGCGGCCCTCCGCTCTCCTCTTCCCTCTCCCGTTTTTTAGAAATACACTAATTACATGGGTTTTTTTAAAGGCGAATTTTGTTTTTAAAAATACAAATATAAATCACCACATTTTTGGGGCTAATAGAGAATACTGAACGATTTGAAAGCGCAGATCCTGTTTTATTTACATGACCCCTTTCAGCGAGCGGCATGAAAGGTTCTTCGGCCACCAAACAAATGCTACTATTTTTACCTCTCTTTGAGAATATTATTTTTGCTCTTAATACTAGAATAGAAGGCAGGTTTATGAAGGAGAGGCTCGAAGAATTGGTTTCGATGCAAGAGACCTACAGTGAAATTAAACTAGGTGGATTCTTTATTAAATGATTTTCGGTCTTCTGTGGTTTTATGAAAATAAAAGGGAGCACTTTGTCATTTTTAACAATGTAAGTAGCCAATAAATCTAATTTTCACATTGATTTCTGTAGGAATTAAGTGATATCTACACTATCTGCTGTGAATTGTTTTTGGAAACAAGTGCGACTTTCTCCTAGCAGAAGCTTTTTTTTTTTTTTTTAATAATAGTAATTATAAAAATATTTTTAAAGTACTTCTTAAACCATCAAGTTTTTAAAGTAGGGGAAAAAATATATAGGAGATTGATCGTGTACATCTGAGATGGCATCTAGACAAAGAATTTTATAAAATGCGCCAGGACAGGCAAAGGAAGAGCATTGCATAGAAAAATGTCTAATAAGAATAATTACAGAGGCGAAGAGTTTACAGAACCCTCGGTCAGGCGTCCGGGGAAGGGGAGAAAAGGATTTAAAAAAAAAAGAAAAATGAGCGACTATATACGCTCATACATATAACTAATAAAGATCTCAGCTGAGGAACCCAGGGCGCTGCGAGCAGCGCTGCCAAATTAAAACGTGTCCCTGACTTAATTGCTAACTCGGGGCCACGTGCTGCCTGCGCGGCCAGGTGCCCTTCCCGGGGCCTGGCAGAGCATCACCTCTGTGCACCCGCCGGGGATTTAATAGCACCTTTCACTAAATAATGACCCAGAAGAACAGTGCTCACCAAAGCGCTATTGATCCCCATTGTGTTACCGTCCGTGGGTTTGGACAGCCCGAGCCGCTGTCACCTCCAGGATTACTTCTGTTTCGGGGTACCGAGGCGCGGCCGTGGGGGCGAGGGGCGGTGGAGAGGGCAGGGGTCCCTGCGGCCCTCCCGGGCCGGCCCGATGAGGGGAGGGGGCACTGGGGCAGCAGCGGCCCGCTGCGGGATGGGCGCCGGCCCCGACTGCGGCTCCTGCCCGCAAACCCCGCTCCGCGGGCGGAGGGCTCGGCCCGGCCCCGCGAGTCCGGGCAGCGCCCTGGGCGGTGGCTCCTAGGGAGGAGGAGCGCGGCTCCTTCCCCTTCTCCTCCCTCCAGTTCCCCCCAGATCTGCCCCGCCGGGGAGCGGGGCCAGCCGTGTCGGGGGTGTTCCGCGGGCCATCGGGCGGGCACGGCTGGCAGCGGTGCTTTGCGCCCCGAGAGTGTTTTCCTGCGGGATTCCCAGGGCATCCTCGCAGGAGCTGAAGCCCAGGGTTGCAGCCCGCCGCGCCGCCACCGTGCGTATCGTGCGCGGATTGTGCGTGGACCACACATCCTCCGGGGGCCGGGGGGACGCCCCGGCGAGGGGCAGCACCCGGCCGGTCCCAGCCTGCCTCCGAGAAGGCGGCAGTGTAGAGTTCAAACGCATCAAACTATCAGAAGTCATTTATCCGGTTTCATAAATAATGTTCTTATTATCTCCAGCCCCCTTAATTCATGCTCCTGTCCGCTTGATTGCGGGGTTTCAGCAGATAAAAAGTTTATAAGTTGGTCGGGTTCTTGTTTTCCTTTTTCCATCATTAACATCATTAATATAAGCTATCAATAACCCTGTCGTTTGGAGCATAGCTTCACAGTATTGATCTGCGCAGCTATTCATCTCTGCCATAGAAGACACGGAATAATTTTCGCATTACAGTAGCTTGGATTTGCTTTTAATTCATATTTAAAGCTGCAACTGGCTCTGTGGAGCTCTCTGCGAAAGACTAGAGGCGCCTAATTAATAATAAGTTAGAAACGAAGGAAGGCACCAGCGAATAAATAATTAATACAGACATCTCTGTCTCTTTGAGTATTGCTACTTTAAAAATTTAGACTTACCAGGGCCATACTGTAAGTCTGCAAGTTATATTGAGGAGATGATTTAAGAAAGCTATTTTTTTTTTTCTGAAATACAATGCTAAATTATTTACGGTGTTTTGCAATCTTCCATAAGTTCCTTCATTAACAAGCGCTGCGGTTTGCTCCGGGGGGTGCGGGAGAGCGCGGCTGCAGAGGGACCGCGGCGGCTCGGCCGGGCAGCGCCCTGCAGCCCTCGGGGCTCGCTCGGTGCCCTCTGCCAGCTCCGCGTCCTTCAGCCGGCCGGACCCCACCATGGGGGCTCCAGAGGGGAGAAGGGAAGAGCCCGGCTCCTTCAGGCGGCTGGCAGGAGTCGGCTTGGAGCGAGTTCGGTCACCGCGCTGCCGACCCCGGGTTCCACGAGGCTCCCCTCGGGCAGAAGTCCGGGCCCGGGGGTGAGGGCTGCGGGGGGGGAAAGGCAGGAGCCCCCCGGTGGGCACCCGCAGCGAGCCCCTGCCGCGCCGCAGCTTCCCCTGAAAGCCAGGCCCTCCCCCACCTGCCCCGGCAGGCGCAGCCCTCTGTTCTCGGTCTGCCCCCGACAGATGTATATGTTTTTGTCGCCAAGCAAGTTTCCAAGAAGCTCGACAGGGGAAAGTCTAGAAAAGTTAATCCCCCCCGGCAGCTGTTGGCTTTGGGAGCCTTCGAGCGTCACCTTTGACACGCTCCCCGTGCGAGGGGACCCGGTGCCGCAAGCTGTCACCGCACAGGAGGCGCGGGAGGGCGCGGGCGGCGGCAGCCCCCTCACACGCCATTGAAAGAAAACCAAAGTGGAAAATATAATACGAATAAAAATAAATTAAAGAAAAAAACAAATTAAGGAAAATAAGAAAAAAAAAAAAAAAAAGAAGAAAGAAAGAAAGACAGAAAAGAAAAAGGAAAGAAAAGCAGCTGTGTCCGGCCGGTTGCAGCGCGCTGCGATCGCTGCCCGGGCCGGGCCGCCCCGTCGGGCGGGCCCCGGTGCCCGCGCGGTGTTTGCTGGCGTCAGGCGGGAGATTACGGCCGTTTCATGGTGTCATTAGCTCGGATTTAAAAAGCACACACACGCCACGCAATTCAAACAAGCAAAGTTGCGTTTTAAGTCCGCTCAGAGTATCTGCTGATCAAATAAAGACTTAAGGGCGGTAACGATTATTCTGTTAAATATATGGTACTTGACTGCACAAGCAGTAATTGATTAGCGCACCGAAATGAGCTCTCTCCGGCGCTCGCCCTTCGCCAGTGGGGCGGGAAGCTCCGCGGGAGAACCGTGCCCGGCTCCGGGACGAGGGGAGCCCACGCACGGGCACCCTCGACGGCGGAGAACGGAGGCTGCGGGGAGGTGTGCCGGCCTCGTCCTCCCTGTCCCGGGCTCCTGCGGCCCCATCCCGGGGTCCCGGGGCACCCTGCAGCTGAGATGGGACCGGGGTCGTGGGGCCCAAGGTCCTGCTCTGTCTCCGCGCCGGCGGCTTTTGCGCACCAGAGCCGCTTCGTCGTTGGGTTACCCCGGAGCAACGGAGAAAATATTTTAAAAATTAAAGATGTGTGAAGGGCTGGAGGAGCTGTGTGCGTTTATACGGCCACTCTTTTCTAAGGTTAGAGGTTGAACCTCGCAGGAGGCCGGCGTGTCACAGGACTCTCCAAATTGTTTGCGGTCGGGTTTATATTCATTTCTTGAAGAAAAATTTGGTGTTGCAACTTCCTACAAACTCGAGGGAGTAACATATTCGCTATGACGTTTGCTTGATAACTAATCGCTAAATACACAGAGATTAAATATTTTTAATTAAACTGTAAATTGTGTACAGATATTGATAATGAAGAAGCTGACAATGTTTCGATTAGATCTGTGACATCACCTTGCGTTGGCTTGGGAAACAATCACAGCTGTTCACTTCGGTCTCGAAACGTTCTCGATTGTTTTATTATTGTATTGAATTTTTGTATTTTATTGTATTTTATCCTAAACATTTTCTGAGGTCATTGATTAGGTTTCAGGTTTATCTTTTCTTCTTTGGCAGCTATACCTTTCCTTAGTTATTCCTCGCTATCAGAAATGGAGATACAGTCAGCGTTAACGTTACAAAAATTTAGAGAGCTGTGGAAGCGTTTAAGATTGGGGGTGTCTGGGACGGTAGGTACAGTGCGGGATCTGTATGTGGGATTTCTTTTAGCACAAAATAAAATACGGGCGAGCCCCTCGCATCCAGGGAAAATGAACGGTAGTGAGCACTTGATTTCTTTCGGAGACGGGGTTCAATAGCTCAGAATTCTTAAAAGTGTACGAGTGAGTGTGTGTGTGTGCGTGTGTTAAATTCGGAAAATACATAAAACTGCAGTGGAAATTCTGAATTTGTAGAGGCGAAAAAGTATACTCGCTTCCAGGACGATACACACGGCGCGCACACACAGACGATAGTTGTGATTCTAAAAGTTTCCTGCGAGCCTCCCAGCACCTGGTGATTTTTGAGCTCGCCGAGCGCGGGCACCTGCAGGTTGTGCCCACGCAGCCGTGCACGGGGCCGGTGCCCCGTGAGCACCCCGGAGTCCGGCGGTGCCTGGCCGA
>VRYO01000100.1:12214937-12229286 GCA_009812075.1 Sialia sialis | reverse complement strand
GCGCAGCCCCCAGCAGCCCTGGGCGGGCTGCGGGCGCCATCCCGCGGCCGGGGCCCGCCGGTGCCGCTGCGGCGCGGGGCGGGGGGGCCGGACGTGCCCGACGCGATTAAAATATTGATGTAGTCGCAAAAATCGTTCATTAAGGCAATTTAATCTTTGCTATTAAAAGTCCTTTCAATTCATTTGGGGTAATTAAGATGTAGTTTAAGTGATTAAATTCTAATTACTTATGCTGGGCAAAGAAATATTTGTCACAGTAATATGGTTAACTAAAGGCCTAGCTGAAGAATTTTAACATTTATTTTTACATGATATCGCAGGGAAATCAGGTGCTTTCCCCTGATTGATCCACTTAGCAACATATTCCGTTCAGTGAAGTGGTTACAGATCCATCAACACTGAGTTTGTGTAAACCCCCCGAATCCCGAACTGCTGAGTCAGCACTCCTCAGTCAGATTCACTTCATTATTCCAGGGGCAGCAAATTAAGGTCACTCATTTTAATACAGTGCCCAGGAGTGAGATGTTTACCGTTGTGGCTCAGCTGGGATCTGTATGTTGGCGAGGTGATGTCATCCTGTGATCTTCCCATACAAATACAAATGTATTTTCATCTCTTTTAATGTTGTAAAACAACAGAAGAGTATTCCCCGGATTTGATGGCAGAGGAATGAGACACAGATTAAAAGATCTCTGGGTATATGGAGGCACTTACACCCTGAATAGGAGTAAATAGAGAAACAAGTGCCAAATGCTGAATAATGCCAGGATTAAAAAGAAATAATTTAGTGTGGGCTCAGACATATCAGAATAGACGATGCTCTTTCCAGCTGAAAGGAGAAAGCTTTGGGGAGCACCCAGTGACCTGTGTCACCCATGTAGGCTTTCATCACTGAAGAGCTGTGAAGGGCCTTATCCCCACGGTGGGCTGAAGCTGAAGGACATGCTCCTTCAAGCAGTGGTACTGTCTGCTACCCGCAGCAGTGGGAGCTCATGGCCATGAGCTGCTCCATGTGCGGAGGCTGTCTCATGCAGCACCTTTCCAGAGGGATTCCACTTCCCAAGCACCTTTGAAGACTCTGGGGCAGTGGCAATAAGGATGAGGCAGTGCAGAGGACCACTAAATAGTGACGTAGCAGAGTGAATGTAACTCAGCAGTTGTGGTTATTATTCAGGTCAAATAGATTTGCTTGGGTTTAGTTCATGTGGTTACATCTAATCCTCAGGTAGCCTGTGTCTCCTTTGCCCTTTTAATTTGTTTTTATATTCCCTCAAATATGAAGCTTTTGATAATTGGGAAAGATCTGTTCGAGTTTCTCTCTGCATGCCCCAGAGGTGTTATTCACATTTCAGGGATGTAACTTACCACACTTTATTATGTGTTATTACCACCATGAATTTACCATAAGCTTTTGGCTACCTGTTTTCACTGAGCTGTTGTAGCCAGCATGATTAGAACTGTCTATGAAGGTCAAAGTCCTCAAGCAGCTTCAGCCTCCTGCAGAAATACTGCTGTTTTCTCCACCAGATGGTAGAGCCTCCTACAAAATATCCTTCAGGATATTCTTCAGTTAATATCAGTGAAGAGCTTTCACTCTCCAGACATGCTATTGGATACTGTGGGATGTTTCAAAACTAGAAATAGATGATTTGGAAAAGGATTCCTAGGTGGAAGCAGTTCAGACTGTAGCTGAACTTTCTAGACCTGACGCAACAGGGATTACAAAATAAATGTAAAGAGAGACTTCTAAAAGGGCTTTTTATGTTTTTAAGGCAGTCCTGTACACGTGAGGTTGGGATAACTAAAAGACTTTTGCAAGAGGAGGGGAAAAAAGGCCACCATATCATCTCATACAAAGCACTTGGTGGCCATCAAGTAATAATGACATGTGGTCAGCAGTGACCCTGGCCAGAGTTGAGATGTGACCTGTCACCTCAGGGTGAAAGGTCTCAAATCCTGTCATTGGTGACCTGCACACCATCTTCTCTCCATGTCCACAGGAATTCAGCATAGCTGGGCAGACACTGTGTGGATGCAAACAGAGGAGAAAAGAGCTCCTGTAGGCAGAGATCCTCTGTGTGCATTGGCTTTGTCCTCTGCAGGGTGAGGAGACCCACGCCCATCCCTCCTGGGCTGTACCCTTCCCTTCCAAGAGCTGCCATGGTGTTCCCTCTGCTGCCCTGAGTCCCTGCTGCCCTTCCAGCCACTTTGTACGGGCAAAAATCTGTTTGTGGCCATGGTGAGCACCTGTGCTGGAGCTCCTGCAGGAGCAGTGTGACCCTCAGAGTGCTGCTGCCTCAGCCTGGCAGTGCTCATAGGGGCACAGCTCTCCCAGTGCCAGGCCTGCCACCTCCCAAATTCACCATCTGCCTGGTGTCTGCCCTTTTCCATCCCCTGTCAGAGAGCTTGTTCTATGGTGGCACCGCAGTGGGCCACCAGCTCAGCAGTGCCTCTCTCAGGGAGAGTTGCCTTCTGACATCAAAAGTAGCCACAGGGCTTGGGGCAGGGTTTGCCCAAATAAAATTTTCCGTTGTTGTTCCCTCTGCTTCAGTGACAGATTTCCAGAAAAGCAGCCAGCAGAACTTGTTGTGATATTTTATTATGCTCACAAACCATCAGAAATTAGGTTTATTGACAGCATTACCAGTTTCATTCTTTGCTTCTCTTTTTTAGAAAGGAAAACTGGAGTTTGCCAGAAACAGCTGATCACATGTGTACCCACCAAATGCTTCTGAAAATTGACGAATAATAATCAGGTCTTTTTCCTTCAATTTTGAAAAGAAATCCACCCTCTAGGGATGAAACACTAGATCAAGCATCAGGGTTAACACCTGAGCTTACTATAATCTTGACTTTTAGACTGACTGAATAATGTTCTTTGTATCACAGACAGGCAAAATATCTTCTTCACTGTCTCAACCTAAAGATACAATTCGTGCATTTTCATAGGGGACACGATCCTGTTCACACCCCTGGCAGAGCAGAACTAATCCCACTGTGCTGCACCCAGCTGGGGGCCACAGAAGAGCATCAAGAGGCAGGAGCTGCAGAGGTGAGAGCCACTTGTGCACCATGCACAGGCAGCTGGGATGTGCAGACCTTACAGGGTCTGGCAAGCTTACTTGACCAAATCCCTTGGGTGACTTAGAAGGAACAAAGGGAGACAAAAATAGATTGATAGGCTGTGTCAGGAGAATTGCAAGTGTCAAAAATATCTGTTGCTCAGGGCACAGGAAGATGGAAGTGACTGGGAGAGGCCAGAGTTCAGGGCTGGATTTATAAGGCTCCTTCTGGCACTGATAATATTACATTGTCATATCTGCACGTGTGTTGCCAGAGTCAGGGTGACTCTTCCTTTATCCTCTGCTTTTCTTTTTTCTTAACAAGATTTTTTAAAAGGCTTTTTCAAAAGGCATCACGTGGAGCATCACTCAGCCAGGGCAGCCTGGAGACGAAGAGCAGGGCTGCCTGCAGCAGGGAGTGAGGGCAGGGTGTGAGCAGGGGTGTCCTGGGAGAGGTGCCCACCTCTAGGGAGTACAGCACCATGCAGAGCACCGAAATTCAATGTCTGTGCTGTGGGAGAGGGTCCACTCACAGTGCTCAAGGGCAGGGGCATGAGAAGGACATCAGTGCAAATTGCTGTTATTATCTTCTGCTATGTAAGATAAAAGAGAGATGGAGTGTGCGATAAATTGTTGTGAAGACAGGCTCTGGTGTTTCTCAAAAAAACCCATTTCAGTTGACATCTCTGGGGCCTGACCTCAGTGGACATGAGGGGATGTCCTGGCATTAGGGTAGGGCCTGGCCAGAGCAGGCACAGCTGTCAGAGCTCAGCTCAGGCTGCTGGCACAGCCTGGCAGCCCCACCTGGCCATGGGAGCAAGCCAAGCTCTGTGCCTGCTCTGGATCTACTCTCGTGTTGGAGCAGATTTTATCCCATGGTGTACATTTGCTCTCTGGCAACCTGGAAGCTACAATTTATTATTAAAATTGATTGGCTCCAGTGCAGGGAAAACGATCGCAAGGAAACCCTATTACAGTTTTTCATTATCACCATTATTTATTTTTAAGTGCTATTAATATTCCTGAGCCTGAGCAAGGCAGAAGATGAGAGAGAGGTGGTATCCACCCCTGCTGCTCACAACCTGAGGCCTGGCAGTGCAAGGGCTCTTGGAACAGTTGAGCATGTTGGGAAGTTTTTGCCCTCAATCTGCCTCTGGCAAATGCTAATGGAGGTAGAGCTGAAAATATTTGCAAAACAGTAAAATGGGCTTATTTGTGTCATAGTCTGGATAGGCTGGAGTTTTTTTTCTCCCTAGCAATGAGCTCTTTCGTCTTACCTCTGTGCTGTCACTAGCATTAATTGAGGGGGTTTTGATGGAACTGAAGTTGAGGAACAAGGTATGTTGTAACTCTTGGGACACTTTCTATGGAAATAATTGTTCAGGAATACCGCATTTCAGGAAATGAGCACTAGTTCAGAAAGACAATGTGTTATGCAAGCTAGTTTCACAATAGATGGCTGACTTTTTGTTATTCCCTGCTATTTCAGAGAGCTCATGTAGTAGCTTGTGATCGAAGCCCCAGAGGCTCTCAGTGCTAATTGAGCTGGCTTTGTACCTACTGCTGTGGCTGTCATTTGTGATGTGGTGATTCACACTGAAGCATTGCACAGCACTGACTTGGATCACGCTATCTGTGCCGTTAGGACTTTGTGACAAATTATGATCTGGATGGAGTATCTAGGCAGAAGATGGAATCTGTGTAGTCCTTGAAAAAGGAAGGTGTAAAGCAGCATGAGCAGAAATGAAGCACAGCAAATGTTGTCTGCACTGGCTTGTCTTCTCTGCCTGAGCCTGTTAGCAGGGGCAGTCAGAGCTGGAGGCTGAGGCTGTTACAAAGCTGAGCTCCTGCTGCTGCTTTCCCAGGAATTTCTGATTATCAAATGGTCAGACATAGAAAAGACTAAGATGCTGTTTGTATCCTCATTCTAAATATTTGTCAGTAAATAACAGACTATTTTTGCAAAAGCATTTTAACCCTTGATTTGCCAATGCTAGCCTCCAGTGGGATGCAGATTATTTCAGCAGGCACCAATCCCCACAGTAAATTCAGCAGTTTGGCTTCAGCAGGGGCTCATGTGCATGGTTTTTAGCCCAGAAGCTCCACGGTGCTTTAGAGGTCAGGATGTGACTTCAGAGCTTTCTTCCAAGGTTTTCAGATAAAAATACCTGTAGGAGACATGATTTTGGCAGCCCAGTCTATTTGGTTGATGTGTGATTGCTTATGAGAGTATGTGGCTGGAATATATATTGTTAGGGACTTTTTCAGAAGCCTTTCCTCAGAGGGGATTGAGCCACCAGTGTCTTGGTCCCTGCCTGGGCAGCAGAAGGAGCCTTCACAGCTCCTGCCTCCTGATCTGTGCAGCTCCTCTTTCTCAAGTTCAAAAGGTGGATGACTATTTTTATACCTCCTGCAAGCATTGAAACCCTCATGCCAGGGCTGGCTCTCGGTACTAATAGAAGTTGTAGGAAAGACCTTGGCAAATTTTGTTTTCATTCCAATAACCATGGTGTAAGTGGAGATACTGCACAGAATTCTTCATATAATCAGCACTGACCTCCACAGAAGCCAGACTAGACAAACAGAGAAAGAACATTCATATTGCCTTCAGAAACACTCAATCTCAATCAGAATTAAAGGACATCGTTAGAGGAAAAACGGGAAACAGACAACTTCAGACAATTTTGAAAGTGAGACAGGAGAATCTGTCCTCCCAAGGAAGTGTTTATCCTAGCAAAATGCTAACAAGATGAGCTGGCAACCAGTCGAGGGCTGACAGAGGGATCTGGGAGTCTCCCTCACATCCCATCAGATCTGGCCTGGAAGGTGATCTGGGAGGCAGATTTCAAATTGCAAGCATCCTTTAATAATGTAGAGCAAAATAACATCCTCAAAGACAAAGAGGGGATGATAGAGGAAATAAGGAGCAATTCTATAATGAAGATTTACTATACCATTGTTTTTTGTGACAAAACCTGTTTTATTTTGTTCTGAATACATCTGACCTGTAAGATTGTAGTAGCATCCTGGTTTCTCACAGTTCCTTATTTCTCAGTCAACAGAAAGCTACAGAAATTGATTGAAAGCCACTAATAATGGTAAAAAATATGACCAAGATTAACTGTAGAGTTCCCTGAATTTCCACTCTACCTCCTAGAGATATTAAATAGTTAAATTTTCAGCACTGATGGGTGGTATCAAGATGTAAACTCTCAGTAATAGCATTTGCTGAGTTTTAACAGACAACAACAAAGGTATTGTCTAACTTTTATTCCTTTATACTTACAATCGTTTATAATGAGTTAGAGATTTAAATGTCCCCCATCCTCTCCAAATTTGGAAGCTGACACAAACAGTCCTTTTTCCCTAATTTGTGCTGTACTGTGTTGCTGCCCACGCCTCTGCCAGCCCTCTCTAACTGTGCTCCCCTTTGTTGCAGCGTGCAAGAGGAAAGAACAGGAGCACGGGAAGGATAGAGGGAATACACCCAAAAAGCCTCGGTTGGTCTTCACCGATGTCCAGCGTCGAACTCTACATGCAATATTCAAGGAAAATAAGCGTCCATCCAAAGAATTACAAATCACCATTTCCCAGCAGCTCGGGTTGGAGCTGAGCACCGTCAGCAACTTTTTCATGAATGCACGGAGGAGGAGTCTGGATAAGTGGCAAGACGAGGGCAGCTCCAATTCAGGCAACTCATCTTCTTCATCAAGCACTTGTACCAAAGCATGAAGGAATAACCACGAACTAAAACCTCGGTGGAAAAGCTTTAAAAATAAATAATTAAATAAAGACAGACCAGGACCTCAAAATAGCAGGTTTATACTTAAAACTATTTGAAAAAAAAAATATTTATAAGTCCAAAGAAACCAAAGACTTATTTCACCTGCATTATGACTTTGTTCTAAGACACACACTTTAGTAGGATGACGACTTGCAAAAAACGGAGAGGAAGAAGGAAGCGAAATGGAGGGAAGGAAACGGGAAGCAAAGAGAAGAGGAACAGACCACTGGTCTCACACCTTTGCCCATCATCATCTTCACCGTACTTGCCTGTTTAGTGGTTTGGAGCATAGTGATTTCCTGTCATTGAACAGACATCTCTTTGGATACAGCTCTTCATGTCCACAGCAGTTGCCATGGAGGTGTTTGGTGTATCCGTATGCGTACACACCAGTGGGTAGGGACTTAGGGCTGGTCTCCAGAAAGGGCTGTGCCCGGGCACGGCCGACAAAGCGTGGAGTCGTCTGAATTCCTTGGAATGGTAGTGTGATTTTTGCTGTTTCACAGTTTGAACTTGACTGGTGCAATGCCTTGAAACAAGTTCAAACTAGGCAAAGAAATTTTGAATGATACCTAAACCAGTGCATTCTCTTTGTTTGTTAAGGAATGTTCAGATTTAAAAAAGGAAAACTATTCCATCCATAAAAAAAATCGACTAGCTACCAAAGAACACATTTAATAATTATATTGCAGGTATTTTATTGCAATGATTTTAATATTCCAAAGCTATTTTTACACAAATACTATGTAGAATTATAGGTATAAACTAATCTAACTGTATAACACAAAACTTGTAACCAAGACTGTTATTTGCAATTAGTAAAACCACATTATCATTTCTTTCTGTGATTGGCAAGAAAGAATGTCACCCGAGGAGATCACATCCCCCGGCAGAGCACGGGAGCTGAGAATGGGATCCTGCTTCCATTGAACTCAGCGAGCCCTTTCCTCACTGATTTCAATGGGAGCACAAGGAGCTGTGTGTGACACTGTGTGTGACACTGTGTGACCCCGTGTGGCACCATGTGTGACACACCATGCGTGGCCCCGTGCGGCACTGTCCCCCGGGATGTCCCCGCTGCGGCGCTCCTGGGTGGCTCAGCTCTGCCATCAGAGCTGTGCCATCTGCCTGCGAGCAGAGACCCGAGGCACTCAGGATGCAAAACTGGAAGGAATTGAGGGATGCAAACCCACAGGGCTCAGCGTCTGGTCAGTAGTCACTGACACCAGCGAGCTTTCACCCATCGACTCCACCTGGCCAAGGAGCAGTAACAGCTTGGAAGGCTCGTGGTCCTTTCCTTGAGAGCAGGGCCAGACATCAGTGAACTTTGGGAAGGAGGAACTGTGATCCCTCGGAGGAGCAAAATTCCCATGGCACCGAGGTACAGCCCGATGGTTCGTGGCTTTGTATCTGTGTGTAGCCGGCTGAGCTTTGGTCCCACGCATTCTTTCTTGCTCATCTATTAGTCAGGATAATGCATGAAATAGTTTCGAGTTTGTAGCTGAAAAGCTTTAAGCGCTTTGTTGCTAACAGACCCATAGGAGAGAAATCATCCCATTCCTACTCTGATAAAATTAAAGAGAAAAGCGTGCAACATCTGCATATTAAATTTTAATTTAAGGGGAAAATAGACTTTTAAAAAAAACATACATGTGCCTGTTAGATTTCTAACTGGTATTTCAAATTACTGTAGTAGTTATGCTAAGTATATTAAATTCCAAAATAATCAAATATGCAGGTATAGGCCCAATGCAAGGACTAGAAATAGATAGTCTTACTTCCAACCTTTTTGTTTTAAAGAAAAAAAAATATATAGAGGAAAATTCAAGGTAAACTAGAACCCAAACACTATAAACAGTAGCAGATACTGGTTTGGGGGATGAAGCCCACTCAAAATACCAGTGACACCAAGATAGAGCAACTTTTGTAGCACCAGTATTTTCCCAAGAGGACAGGGTCTAGTCAAGGTTCAGGGTATACAGTTTATTTCCACCCAGTGTTTAGTATACAGGTGAAATATCTCTTTATTAAAATAAAGTTAAACCAAATATTTTTGGCACTGAATATTTCTCCATATTTCAGTATGTTAAACTCACTTGAAGGCTGACAAAGCAATTATCTATGGAAATGGAATCTAATCTGGACATTTTTTGAGTCTCTAGCTTACCTTAAATTTTAGCAGGCTTTCTTTTGGAGTGTCCCATCCCCACAGAGACATAATTGACAAGGAAACATTGATAAGCTCCCACATAATTACCTTATGAATGCAGTCTCATTAGTATAAGGTTAATAAAGGACAGTGATAACTAACGGTTTATTTTCTTCCAGCAAAACACTGCTCTGTAACGTACCTATAGTTTAGAGAATAAAGCCTTATTTATTTAAAACTTGAGAATTTAAAAATGCAGGGAAATTCAAAGTACATTGCCGCATTTTTAGTATTTCCATTGTGTTGTCTTTATAGACTACTTGCTGAAACCAAAGAGAATTTTCATACCAGCATTAAATTTGCACCCAATATGCAATTTCAGGATCTCTGACACACACACATGCAAGCCCCTAAACAGGACTGTGTATATGTACATGCACACACATTTCTATGGGGTGTATGTATGTATACATGTGCACACACACGTCCACACACACTAAAACTGATGCACAAGTTATAGATTTTAAGTGTTTTGGGTTTTTTACATGTCTGTTTAAGTAGATATAAACCTTTTGGTTTTCTGTAAGCCATTAGGAACAAACCACTCTTCCCATGAGCAATATGCGCCTCATACTCTGAATAGGCAAGGAACACACTTTTCTTTAGTTTCCTTCAAAACATGAAGCAAATAACTCTGGAGCTGCTCAGTCTACCTGGAAGCTGTGTTACCTCTGAGCAGGCTGCCCAGCCACACCGACTGAAGCACGGACAGGTTACCTGGTGCTCCCTTGCTCTGACTGGTGCCAGTTGCTCGCCAGGGCATCCTTGAAGGGGAGTTTCTTCTAATGCTGCATTTAACATTAGCCAGGAAACCTGTCTCTGTCTGATAGTGTTAGTCTTTCTGTTCATTTCATTCCTGACAAAACGAAAATTAGTTTCAAATTCGACAAGAGGATCTAAAACTCTGCCAGGAAGGATTAGGAGAGGGAGCAGAACCCGAAATAGTTTGGGAGCATCAGGAGATGGGGCTTCAGTCAGAGGTGACTCCAAGGGCATTAGGAACATGCATTCAGCTGCCAGGCTGCATCCAAACCCACCGCAGTGACCCAGGGGAGGCCGGCCGAGAGGTGAACTGTCTGCATCCATCCCATTGTAAATGGCATCGTTACGTTTCTAGGAAAAAAAGAACAAAACAAACAAAAAAAAAAAAATCCTCCTTCAGACTGCCCCACAGCACCCTGACAGCCCTGTGGCTTCCCAGGGCCGCAGCCTCCTCTCCTTACTCAGGTAAAGCAAACCCCGCCGGAGCCAGCCTGCCACGGCGCTTTGCCTGGAAAGTTGCTCCTGCACGCCCCGCTCCAGGAGCAAATCCCCAAGCAGCAGAGTGGCCGGGGTGCCTGGCATGAGAGCAGCCCCAGGGATGCCCTGGGCACCGCTCCTCTCCTGGCATTTCAGGAAAAGGCAGCGGTGGTGGTGGGCACTGCCCCAGGGGCTCGGAAACACTGCTGAGCTTATACCAAAGAGTCTTAGGACACCTCTCCTCACCTGAGTTGTAAACGAGACATTTTTACCCCAAAAAACGTTCCTTCTTTCTACTACTCTTCCTCCTATCCTCCTCCTCTTCCTCCTCCTTTGTACATAGGGATGAAAACTATGCATTTAGCAAACAAAGAGAAAGCACTTACCCTTTTCTATCTCACTGCGTTTGGGTGCATTCAAAGGCCCAGGGGCTAATTTTGAGACTTTGCTTAGCCTCCTGGTTTATTATTGTGGTGTGGTTAGCTTTACAATACATTTGGTAACTATTTGCTAAAGACAAAGAAGCAAAAGGTAAGGAATAGCTACTTCCACGTGTTAAAAAAAAAAAAAAAAGAAAAAAAAAAAGAAAAAAAAGTGTGTAAAGATCTACTATTTATAGTGTGAACCAAAGACGCTACCTCACTCGATTTCCATTGGTGATTTTAATCACATTGATGATACCAAAGAATACCAAAGATTTTTCATGCACGGCCTTGGTCTGGAAAGGGAACTCATCCTCCTTCTTATCCCCACCCCCCGACCCCCTTCCTCACCTTCACTCAGTGTGTAACCTTGTCTTCATTCTTAGTGGTAATGCTAATAACCTTACAAATACTTCTCTTGCTACAACTGCTACTACTGACGATGATAAGGATAATAATAATAATATAATAATAATAATAAAGCTCTTGGCAAACATGTTGCAAACTTTGTAAACTCATAGGACGAGTGCCTTGCTTGAACCAAAGTGTTAAACCGCTGTTGACCTCTTTATCTCTCACCTTATACTCTTTGAATACCTCAGCCTGTTAGAAAGGCCACTAATGAAAAAAAGGAATAATTCTTCACCGTGGTGCTTTTTGCCGTGCAACCATGCAATGAAACTTTCTTTGATACCAAAGGAAAATGTTTTTTTCCACTTTCTTGCTGACAAACCAAAGGTTCCCTCTTCTTTCCCCCAAAGCAGCTTGAGTCCCTCAGCCCAGACAGGCCGTGCATCGCTTTTACCAATTCCTCCAAATACCTCATAGTAATAAATCTTTAGGGTTATGTTGTATAGAGAGTCTATGTGATAAGGCAGAACTTACTAGTTTGATAATTGTTAAGGTTACTTAAAAAAAAGCTTTATAATTCTTATTTATTTTGTAGGGGTTGTTTTGTTTGTATATTCCTTTTATATTGTTTGGTTTGGGTTTGGGTTTCTTCTTTTTTTCCTTTTTTTTTTGGCAGAACTTCTCTGTATACTCAAGGAAGATCCTATTCCTGGGAATGTTTCAAAGTGGGTAAAGATCGCTGTTTGCAATGAATGCAAGAAAGGGAAACATGGCTTTGATTACTTTCGTTTCAACTAGGATGCTTTGTGTTTGCTAGTCGATGTTCTTTTCACAGGGTAAAAAAAAATATTCTCTGCTGTGATAAATGGTTCCTATTTTTTCTCTATAATGTGCTGTGACTTTTAATTTAATTACATTTTGTATACACTTATTTAATCACTGCTTTAATTTATGACTATGTAGTTAAAAAAAAAAAATTGTATATAGTAGATTCAAAAATGGCCAAAGCTTTATGTTACAATCTTTTCATTCTTGATGCTGAGATGAACTGAAGGAGAGTGCTTCTCTTGACTGCAGGGTGTATCTTCAGCCTTGTCTTGGCATGCACTTCCACCCGTGTTACAAACACTGCCAGGTTACCCCCCAGGCCTCCCTTCCCCCCAACTTGTACATGCCAAAATGAGTGTTTCAAGGTAGTACTTTTGTCACTTAGAAAGCAGAAAGGCATTATTAGTGTGTTTTTCCTTTAATTTATTTGTCTTTTTCTAGAAAGATTGCTTTGTGGGTGAGACCCGCACATCCAAAGAATTTTAAAGTCGTTTAAATGTTGAAAAGCACTGGCATTTGTGAGAGATTTTGCTGAGTTTTTCTTTTCCTTCGCCATTCGCACGGGTAGCGCAAGCGAGTAGCGGGCGCGGGCCTTGGGAGAAAAGCGGACTTGAATCTGGAAACCTTGCTCAAGGAAAGGCCTTTGTGGCGGGCTCAGAGAGCTCGGGGCCACCCCTGGGCCACCAGCAGGCAGGGATGGCATCCTTGGGGCTCCCTGCAAGGGGCACAGAGCTGCCCTGGCACCCCGCAGCTCCGCGGAGGGCAAGGCAGTTCAGAGCTGGAAAGCAAAAAAAAAAAAAATAAAATGAGAAAGAGTCATGACAATGATACTTCTGCAAAGCTGATGATGGCATCACGGCACAGAGAATAGGATGCCATTCACTTGTGTTTAATTTTGCATAAAGACTAGATTCTGGTCCAACGAAATGTTGTGTACCAACACGGTTTGTGATGGCTGTAGATATTTCCTTTCCTGTGCAGTACTGAGCCCCAGGTGTACCTCCTTTTCCTTGAGGGTATAGTGAGGGAGTTGAGGGAAGGAAGGACAAGGGCAGGGTCTGAGCTTTTGGGCAGAAGTTACCCTTTCTAGGTACATTTTTATTCTTTGAGTATTGAAAAGGGGCAATAAAGACGCTCTGAAATGAAGAGTCATTAAATGATCTGCTGGTGGGCAGTGGCTCAGCGTCTGCTTTCAATACAGTGGCTAATGCTGTGCAGAGAGCTTCCCATGGAGGGGGAGCCAAGTGTGAGTGTGTGAGCAGCATGAGCCAGGGGCATTGGCCAAACCATGCTTAGGGAGCCGCGCCTGCCCTTCGCTCCGCCAGTTTGCTTTTTCACGGAATGTTCTGCATTTACTGCACTTACAGCATCCTCACCGTGGGGCCTCGTTAGTTTTGCAGCCTGCTCGAGCAGGGGAGTGTTGGTCCAGCCTTGTCTGAGCCTTGAGCAGCCCCGGCCCCGCCGCAGAGAGGGCGCCACAGACAATCACAGGTCCCAGCTCCGCAGGGGTAGGAAATCTTCCCAGAGCAAGCGGGAGTTCTTCCAGAGCAACGGAACAAAACCAAAAAAAAAAAAAAAAAAGAAAAAGAAAAAAAAAAAAAAAAAGAAAAAAAAAATTTAAAAAGAAAAGGAAAAAAAAAAAAGAAAAAGAAAAATAACGAATACGAATACGAAGCGAAGATTTTGCTAAAGCCCTTTGCTGCCATCTTTAGTTCGCCCATTAGGAAGCAGCAGTAGTTTATGCGTTGCATCTGCATTTCAGACTAAATGATTATTGTACCTAATTACGGTTGATTGCTGATATTTCCTCACTCTCTCTCTTAGTCAAGCGCTTCTTCTGTATTTTTGTGTGTAGCGATGACAAGTGCAGTGCGCTAGGCATTGCCCTGGGTTGGGTATGAGTATCTCCTGTACTGCGTTAAGGTTTCCTTAAGTTACTTTTTTTAAGCTTTGCTACTGTTCTCACTTTATGCCGTGCAATATCATCTGCTGTGTTTGCTAAGCAAAAAAAAAATTAAAAAAAAAAAAAAAGAAAAAAAGAAAAAAAAGAGAAAAAGTTCAAAAAAAAAAGAAAAAAGCAAGTGATGATGTCATCATGCTTTTCAGTGTTACAATGTTTCAGCGTTACAATGTTTCAGCGTTTATGTAGTCACAAAAATGTAGTAAATAAAAGGTTGGATTTTCCAGCACTTTAAATTTAGACATTTCTTGCCTTCTTTTGTTTCTCTGTATGCAGCCACAAGGCACTGGGCTGAGCCCCATGGGCAGCCCCAGCTCTCCCATGGGAGGGGCAGCTTCGGTGGAGTCCTGGGAGGGACATCCAGGGACGGGGACAAGGGGAGGACACACCAAAGGGCACCCAAGGCTTCCCAGCACTGTCCTCTTCCCTCTCTCCATGCAGCTGTGCAGCCCCTGCCCCCAGCAAGCACTGCCCATCCCATCCCATCCCATCCC
>VRYO01000100.1:12194543-12213937 GCA_009812075.1 Sialia sialis | reverse complement strand
CCATCCCATCCCATCCCACCATGGGGGGCTCTGGGAAGATGAGAGCCAAGTGTCTGAGAGGTGAGTGTGGTTCATACCAGATGCATTTCTCTAATTGAGGGAAAAAACATTAAGAAAATAAGTGAAGCAAATAATCTTGGTTTCCTTTATATCATCTAAGGGTATGGATGTCACCAAACTAATTCACAGAGGTGTTTCCTTTTGTGTGATGGAGTCCACCCCAGGCTTGCAGGATCAATATTTAATTGTTTAAAGGGATATTGTATTCCTTTCCTGTCACTGTTGTTAATGCCTTCGCTCTCTGTAATCCCATGGGGTCTTTTCCTGGGGATCTGATCAGAAAGATTACCCATCACTCAGGAGTGGTGGGAGGAGAGTCCCAGCCATAAAAGATTCAGGAATGCATTGAACCATTTTCTCTCTATCTCCTAATGAAGTGATGAAGCGTGTGCCACAAAATTTAACAGGGTTTTGTGGCAAATCAGGTTGCACTGCTGAGAGGAGGATTAAACCTTCATCGTTGTCCCATAAATCATGGCATCAGCTACATTTATTCTGATGGATGGCCTGGACTCTGCTGACAATATTTTAGCTCTGGAAGCGCCTGCAGCCTGTGCCCTGATGTGCAATTTCTTTTTACTGCTAAGCTGAGAGGCACTGAGCATATCCCTTCAGAGGCCTCCCCTCGGGCTTGGTATCCCGAGACCATGTCAGAAACCAAAGCATCACCAGGAGCCCCAGTCCAGGGCAAGCACAAAGGCAAAGGGGAGATAGGAAGCCAGAAATGTGCTCCAGCAGGAGTGCCTCTGGGATTTGTTCATCTGCAGCATCACACCAGCCAGGCCTGGGATAACTCCTGACTCGGGTCAGGATCTCCATGGGATAGTGCTGGCCAGGTGCAAGGTGAGGGCTACAGCTGTGCTCACCCTCACCTGGCAGAGAAGGGGACACATCAAAATGCTTTTTCTAAAAAAAAAAAAAAAAAATCTAGAGATGCCACAAGGGTTGAAGCACGTCAGGCAGATGTGGGGATTGTTTCCCAGGTTCTCATCCCATGGGTCAGGGGACAACAATGGGCAGCATGTGGGCAGAGCCTGCTACAGCCACAGCAGAGCCCCTTGCTGTGACCTCTACCCATCCCTTGTTTCCTTCTCACATGAGTCCTTTTGTCCACCAATCTCTGCACAAGAGCGTGTCCGTGGGCTGCACCCATGGCACACAGGGACTTGCTGCCCCACATCCCTGGGCACCCAGCCCATGCTGTAGGGACAGGCCAGTCACAGGCAGGGGCAGCTGAGGTACCCAGGAGCCTGCACAGCTTCCCAGTTACTTCATCATTAGAATTTTATTTTGGAGCTATGTTTAGCTCTCGTGTGTGCACCACTTATGCCAGCATGCTCAGAGGAGTGAGCTGGGCTTATCACAGAAGCCCACAACCCAAACACCAAAATGAGCTTCACAAACTTTATTTTCTGAACACTGGCAGAATGCAAGGTGAGCAGAACAGTGCAAACCGTCTCCCCAGGGCAGGAAGAGGAGCTGCTCCTGCCTCAGTTGCCCCTAGACCCTTTCAGGGATGAAGCAGCAGCAGCAGCTGGATGCTGCCTTCATCCCCCCTTGGTGGCAGCAGAGGGGATGCAGTGCTGCAGCCTGTGTGCAAGGCTGTAAAGACAATAAAGGCTGCCTGGGCTGGACTCTACTTCCCAGCCAGAGGAGCTGTGCCTGGCAACAGGGGAGATCTGGTATATTTGGGGGGAAATATGGGCTGCTTTGTGTTCAGCTTTGAGCTCCTTAGGGATTTGTGTTTATGTGTGGGGGGAGGAAGAGGTGGGTCATGGCTCAGGTGCCCTGTGTGTGATGGGGCAGTGCTGCTGTCAATGTTATAAATTACCAATAAATGCTGAAAGCCTCCAGCAGGGCTGTGCAGGGGAGGTGGGTAATGAGGCAGGGGACAGAGCAGGAGGGATGTGCTGCTGCTGGGCTGCAGCTGGGCCTGTCTCTGTGGCTGCAGGGATGGAGGGTGGCTGTGCTGGGGCTGCCTGGACACTGGGACAGGACCTGGACAATTCCTGAGCAATTTTCTCCCTTGTAGGGCACTGCTGGGGGAGAGGGGGCTGCACAGTGCCCAGCCCCTGTGTCAGGACAGGGGGGCATTATTCTCCCTGGTGACAATCTCTGTTTGGATGGAGATGGCAGTGTCACACCCATGCATCTAGGAGCCAGCACAGCTATTTATGTACAGGAAAAAGCCCTTTGTAAAAAATGGGCTATTCATCATGCAAAATAAGTTCCTGCCCAAGGGAGGTGCCCAGAATTTGAGTCTCAGTTATGCTTTCAGCGCTAATTATTACTTAAGGTTAAAGATGATTGTGAGGGAAAATTAATCCCTGTTATTGGCTTAGGAAGAAGTACTGCAATGCAAAGTATAAGCAGCTAGTGTAGATGAATCCGCAGTGGCTGCTGATACATAAACCACACACTCAGAATATCAGCTGAAAGTGGTTGGCAGCAGAGAGAGTACCAGGGACTGCCAACCCCACATGCCTACCCAGTCAGTGTGCTCTGCCCTGGGCACCCATTTGCCCCTTGTATGACAGGAATGTACCCTTGGCCTGACTGAGGATGGCCCTGCTTTTATTTTGGCAGCCTCATGAAGAAAATACAATGCCAGATATAACAACCATCTCCCCAGGGCAGCACTGCTCAGCCAAGGTCTGTCTACGCAGGTAGGAGGGGCAGCTTGAAAGAGCTGCTGTGGTGTATGTGACAGGGTTAACAATCCCTTCCCCTGGTAAGGGTAAGAAGGTTTTTCACTGCTAGGAACAGCTATTGGCTGGCAGCCAGGTTACACCACTTTGAGAACTTGATCAAAGGTTTTATGCCTCTGGTGTTACCTCTGGCTTAAGCTCTTGGCACGCTGTTTGCTGTCCCAAAGAACAGGTCCCTGAGCTTTTGTCCTGCTGGACAAGCAGGACGTTTAGCCTGTGCCTGGCACAAAGCCCTGTGTTTCAGCTGTGACTCCTGCCTGCTGTGCTTGGGTGAAAGCAAAGCATCTTCCGGGAGCTTTGCTTGGTGGAGGATGCTTCCAAACCCTGCCAGTGGTGTGAGAGCACCACTGCTCTCACTGCTCTCTTTGCCTCCTTCTGTGAGACAGAAGGAAGATGCATGGCCAGGCAGGAGGCTGTGTGAGCCCTGCTGCAGAGCAGGGAGGCTCCTGCAAGGGGCTGCCAGCAGGCAGGGAGCAGTGGCTCTTCCCTGGCAGTGTGTGCTGCCCAGGGTGACTTAGCTGCAGAAGTGACTGTGTTCATCACAAATATCCCTGGTGATGCAGGGACCAGGCGAGTGAATTACTCAAATTACTTGAATCTCCCCAGTGGTGCACGGAGATTCAATCTCAGCCTGGCATTAAATCAAGTCAGTGACATAGATCAAAGGATACTGCTTTAATCACCTCGTTAGGCCACAGACATCATTAGTTACTCATTATGATGTGTTGATGCTGGCATTCTCTGTAACACAGTTATGTACACTCACTATCAGACATTTTTCTCATCAAACGGGATGTCAATACTTTAACATCTTAATGAGTTACAGTCAATATCCATTGCAATAAAGCTCCTGTTTTCTCATGATTTCATCTACCCTTAGGGTTTTGATTAAAATGGCCGCTTTTTCCAGGTAATTGATTGAGGAATTAGGGAAATTCCATGTAGGAACAAGCACATGCTGCTATGCAGGCTCTGAAAACCTTCAGTTGTCCACAAGAGCTTCAGATACTGCAAGGGAGGTTGCAATTTTAATATGGATTTTGGATACTGTTGTTTAATTCTCCTTTCCCAATCACTTGTAAAACAGATTTAGTATCAAATAAAGTAATTAAAATACCTAAGAGTGTATTGGGAAAATGTTCCAAGCAAATCATTGGTTTGCAAAGTCTAAGGATGAGAACAAGACCTGCTGTCAGGTGAGCACCAGTTTGGATGAACATGCACAATGGGAAGGTTTTCTGATTTACTGCATTGGCAAAATATAAAATCCTTTGCAGGAACACAAAAACAGGCAGAACAGCCTGCAGTGGTATTTCAGGCTCAGATTGAGCAGGTGAAAGTTTTCAGAAGTCCACAGCTGTTCAAATTAGGGATGAGGCATCATCTATTTCAGCAAAGCAAGTTTTTTGCTGAGTCGACTGTGAAAGTTTACCCATGTAATGGGAGAGTGAAGTCTTGAAGCTTCTCCAGCCCACTGACCACCTTCTAAATTCACCAGAGAACAATGTTCATACACCACCAACAAAAAGAAATTAAATGTGAAAAGGAAGATGATGTAGCAGCACCGAGCCTGCAGAGTTGACGTGGTGCCCATGGCTGTCTCCCACCCAGATGGACCAGACAGGACACAGGACTGTGCTGCTCAGGTGGGTGTTTGCTCTCCCTGCTCTTCCCTTGGGCAGGGAGCCCTTCTGCTCACTGCAACCCTTTCATTTCCACCCATCTGGACAAATCCTGGCTCCAGTAGGTGTATTACTAAAATACAAATAAGTTCAGTAATTCCCCTTTAATTTCCCTCCATGAAATTTGACACCTCTAATGACAGATCAAGGGCTGCAGTTTGGGACTGTCAAGCCACATTCAAACCATCTTTTATTTTAAAAACCTCTTGGAGACAGGAAAAGACAGCAGAGGTTTCCTGGATCTAATTTAAATCCTGAATTAGACATTTTTTTACTCTTTATGGTAGTGAAAGTCTATGTGGTTTCTGGATTTGTGGGAATAAGAGAAAATTTGCCATATTCTTAGCAGTCACTGAAAATAGAAAGCGAGCTGTTATGATTTGTGTTGGAAACTGTAGACACTCCCAGCGTTGAGCTCAGCAGCCCAGGAAGGGCCAGCTCGCAGCTCTGGCTGTGCTGGGGGTGCACAGACACCCCAGGGTGCACACAGCAGCTCTGCTGGGCTTCAGGGGCTGGGGAGCAGCCCTGGGCACCCCAGCACACTCCTGAGCTCTGGGGCCCAGGCATCCCAGGTGCTCTGGGGCACCCAGGTAAGGGTGGATAAAGAAAGTAAAAGCATAAAGGGTTTTGTAGAAATGATAATTTCATGAGTGAATGCACAAGGGTTAGTATTGTGAACAGCCAGCACCCCAAACTCTTGGCTCATTTTCTGATCAACACAACCTGGGGGCTCCTTTGGACCTCTGCTGAGAGCCAAGTTTTCATTCCCTGATGTACAAGTGTTTTCTGGTGATCTGTCCCCTTGTCCTTGGAGGATTACATGTTGTGGGAAGGCAGTGTGGAGTTATCAGTAGGAGTCACTTCTTCACTAACCCAGCTTGTCTGGATCACTGGAGTCCCAAAGTTAGTAAACAAGATTAGAAATCCACTCAGAAAATACTCTGAATGAAAGCCCCAAGGAAAAATGTGGCTGAAAGTGTTCCTTAACACAAGAAGGAAAAGCCATTGTCTTTCCTTTCTGTGCACTCCTTGCCCCTGTGCTTTGCAAAGGTGCAAGGAAATTTTGCATATTCATTTTGAACACAAACATGCAGGTGAAGAGGTGCAGATAATGATGAAGGCAAAAGCAGCAAAGGCAGTGGGTGAAAGCACATATATGCAGAGTGTTGATGAGAAATGAGACACTCTGGGGCCTGATTCATGGAGTCAGGCAGGAGCTGGGTCTCTGGGGAGCTCCCATGGCTCTGCTGGGCTGTGGATCAGGATACACAAGGGCTGGGCTCCTGTGTGCCCCTTGCAGCCAGGTGCAGATGCTGCTCAAAGCCATTGTTCAGTGGAGGCAATAACTGTGCTGGGACACAGGACCCTGCTTGGGAGGTGGCTCCACGTCTGTTTCCTACACTTGCTTCCCAGTTTAACACGCACATGTTTCACGGGCTGCCTGGAGGAGATGGCCCTGCTGGGCCAGGAGTGCAGCCAGGGCAGCCACTGCTCCAGGCATGGCTCAAACAGGAGGTGATGCACAAGGGGGAGATGCTGTAACACCAGGCCCAGCTCTGCCAGCAAGCTCAGAAAAAGGGCTGGATGCACATCAGACATTTTATCTCAGTATAACTAGGTTGGAAGAGACCTCCAAGGTCATCAAGTCCAACCCACACCCTAACACCTCTACTAAACCACGGCACTGAGTGCCACATCCAGTCTTTTTTAATCACATCCAGGGATGGTGACTCCACCACCTCCTCAGGCAGATCATTCCAGTGCTTTATTATTCTTTCAGTAAAAAACATTTTCCAAATATCCAACCTGTATTTCCCTTGGCACGGATCAGAACTGTGTCCTCTGGTTCTGTCAGTGCTGCCTGGAGAAAGAGACCAACCCCACCTGAGCACAGCCACCTTTCAGGGAGCTGTAGAGAGTGACAAGGTCACCCCTGAGTCTCCTTTTCTCCAGGGTTTGTATTCCAAACCCCTCACCAGCCTCGTTGCCTCCTCTGGATGCCCTCAAGTGTCTCAGTGTCCTTCCTTTAGCAGGCTTCTACTGCAGACGACAGCTGGAATGAGCTGAACTGCTCTGAATCAGACATGGAACCTTTTGCAATGAGTTTACATCCCTAATGGTGACCAAATATTCTATTCATAGGGATTTTAAAGACTGCAAAGTATGAGCTTGGCTGAAGAGCAATCCCATGAAATGCTGGGCTGACCCCAGCCCCTGATCTGACCTGTCCTTCTCCATTGAAATCCTTTGCTCAGTGGAGCAACTTTCCTTCAGATTTATGTGACTCCCTACTTCCAGTTGTGTCAGAAGTCTCACAAAATCTACCCTTTCCCTAAAGCCTCACTGGCTAGAGGGAGGCAAATGAGAACTGTAACTTTCACTTGGGATGTTTCTTTGAACAGTGAAAGTCAGAAAAAACGTCATGGTGGTAATCCTTAAAAATTTCAGAACAAGAAAGTACAGAAGACATGCCAAATTCTATCAAACGGAATTCTTTCTGATTGTAAATCAGTGCGGTGATATTTGAGAGTTTATTGAGTGACATTAGCATTGGGGATTAATAATAGTTTTCTCAGGTAGATAGAGGTTTCCATGAACCTCTGGAGGGAGAAATCAGTGGCCAGAGCAAGGCTGACTGTGACCCACCAGTCTTTCAACTAATTTTAGTGGGCTTTGCATCAAGTGGGCGTTGGCAGTTCTTTCAGTGTCACTCACTTCTGAAGGAGGCCTACCCACAGTAATTACCTCATTCACCTCTAACAGAAATTATATGTTCCTTATCTCTTTAATTAGAGTGTACAATGCTAGTAATGATGTATTATCTATGTATTAATTTTAAAGGGTTGTTTTGATGTCAGGCTTGCTTATGTGGGGTCATCAGTATGAGGATATGCATTAAAACCAGATTTTAAATCCCTGAAGAGTTATATAGTCCTGCATTTCCAAAGCACTTGACCTTAGAAGTGCTTTAGATTGCTCCTTTCTTATGTTTCACTAATTTTCTTTTACATTGCAGCTCACTCGGCAAGCCCTGAATTGCAGGAAGTCATATGCAATAAGGGACAGAAACAAGTTCACTTATTTTGGTTCTTAGTGTGGTCCTTGGCATGATGAGGGAGAGAGACAGCACCTGAAATGAGTACACAGCTGCAAACTGCATCTCCATAGTCCCATCAGGCTCCTGCAATTAGCCATTGGACCCTTTAGGGAAGGAAGAACAGAGCATATCTGTACTTGGATTTAGGTTTGGTGCCAGTTTGTTAAGGATTTCGGCCCAGAAGCTTTGTGTGACTGGGTACAGATTGTGGGTGTTGCTCCCCAAAGAGATGCCTCAGACCTTCCAGAGGAGCACCAGCCCTAAGGAGAACCTGAGGTGTGGTTTGTCCCTTCAAGAGCCCAGCACATCTGTCTGGTCAGAGGTAAGGCAGACCTGGGCAGGACTGAAGAGACCCCAAAGAGTGGGTTTGAAACACAACAGTCCCCTAGGATGTCATGTCCCAGGACTCATCCAGGCTCAGGCAGCAGCACACCATGTAGGTGGGACTCTAAGATGTGATCTAAATTTTAGGAAAACTAGCAAAATAAAAAAAAGTTATTGTTGCAGAATGAGTGATGGGGAGCCCATGATGTTTTCCCAGATGCACTCTGAATTGGCAGTGTGGTTGTAGCATTTTCCTTAGGCACTATTCCAGCAAAACACTTGAGTATGTGCTTAATTAAATCATGTGAGAAGTTTAAGGGGCTGGAAAGGATGCAGCTAAATCCTTTGCTGGGGACTTATTATTAATGCCTCAGTTTCCCTTCTCCACCATAGAAAAGAAATATTTACTTCCCATACCGAGTGCTGACAAACTTAATTTAATCTTCCTTGTAAAGTGCCTTGAGGGCTTTAGGGAGAAAGTGCTATAAAAATCAGAATATTATTCTACACTCCCTAGCAAGCACTTAGCTTTATGTATTATCCTACTGTTGATGCATCTCCCTCTGGCTGACAGCAGGATCAATTAATGTATATAAACCAAAAGAAGCTGTTTAGGAGACTTGTGGTCCATGTAATCTGCTAACACCTGATGACAAATCCAAACTTGAAAAGATGGAAAAGTCAGAGGTTTTAAGGCATGTTAGTGTAAAAACCAGACAGGGGAAAACTTTGAAGACTGTGTCTGTCTTCAGAACAGCAACAGGAAAGGGGCTGCTCCTCTCCAGTAATCTATTTTTTATTCCTCATTGGTTTTTATGGCCTTTATTATTCCCTTCTCAGTTTTTCTGATCTTTGGTAAGTAAGTAGACTGTACCCTAATACTACTCTCATATTTTAAATTTTCTTCATTAGATTGAGAAAATCTGGATCTGACCTCAGAGGCAGCTGGAGTTAAGTGAAGACAAGGGATCTGCTGCCAAGGAGAGGCCAAGTGAAGCCAGCATGGGAGAGGTTAGGGCAGGGTGGAGCTTTTTTAAAACCCTCTAATTGTGCTTCCGCATTTAAACATGTTGAAAGTGCTGTTCAGGACAGAGTATTGCAAGCCACACACATTTTCCTTAAGGTTCACTGATTTCAGTACAGTTAACACAGATACTTTGGATATTTTTAACCTCTGTCTTTCCATGCATTGAAATACAAATATACTGTAATGTCTGTAAAAATACATTGAAAAGTGCTACTTCAAATTATCACCCAAATAAAATGCAAATGATTGAAAATATGAAGCTCTTCACAGGCAGCTGCTGTGAATCTTTGTTTCCTGCCTATAGATCTGAACATTGTATTCTGGCTAAACTTAATGTTTTTTCCTATTTTTGTCTTCTTTCAATGACAATACTTAAACTACCACATAGCTACTCCTTTGGCATTTTTATGTTTACTGTGTATTTAACTAATAAAATTATTACAATGAAACTGAATTTTAACAAATCTCTAAAGTACGT
Source organism: Sialia sialis (assembly GCA_009812075.1). Lineage (NCBI taxonomy): Eukaryota > Metazoa > Chordata > Aves > Passeriformes > Turdidae > Sialia > Sialia sialis. The sequence continues at coordinate 12,204,561 of VRYO01000100.1, read as the reverse complement.
GAAATAGTAATTATAGCAATTAATGAATGAGCGATTTGTTTGCTTGTTTAATTTTTTAAAATATACCTGTTGGCAATTCCTGTCTCTGTTTATGTGTTTGTGCCCTGCCTTTCCTGGATACAGCCTCTTCATGGAAATAATATTTCCTCTTCTGTGTTTGCTGCACTTGGCACACAATGGAGTCTCATTACTCAACAGAGACTTTATGTGCCATGAAAAATAAATAATTAAACTCCAGCTATTTCAGTAGGTAAATACTGCCTTTCTCACCCCTATGCATAAAGCAGCCAGTGTTCCACACCTGGTAGGGATCTCCTCTGGGAGTTCAGCCTCCCTGAAATCCTCTGGCATGAAACCTTAGAGTGCTGGCACAGTGAGAGTCAGCCCAGGGCTGTCCTGGGGCACAGGGGAGGGGGTCAGCTGGGGTGGGAGTGCCCTCCACCCACTCTGGCTGCTGGATGGGAAACAAAGATGGAGGGAGTTTCCAGCCAAACAATGTTTGTATGTGTGTGCATCTTCCAGCACCTCTTAGAACTGTAGCTTCTACGTGGGCAGATGTTCAGTGATGTTTTCCTCTGTTTCCGCAAAGACAGGCTTAATGACAGCCAGCATGATACATGGCCTGGCAGTTTCACACAAATACTTATAAGGATGAAATGCTGCTTAGCTTTCACCAAAGAAAGAAGTGCACACCTGCCTCCCTGAGATTCTCCAGCTTTGCAGTGCTGGCAGTGCTGCACTGGCAATTCCTAGCAGCTGTGGGTAAAGTAGAATTTGGGGGACCAGCAGGGCCCACCACTGCCTGATCAGAGCTTATCAGTTTTGCTCTTCTGTCTAGATTCAGCAGCTTCTTCTCATCTGTAATTTACTGGGTTTTCCTCTGAAAATATACCTTCCCTCACCCTGGGGAAATGTGAGGAAATCTCTGGGTTTTCTCCTCAACATATGCTATAGCTTCTACCCTGAGTTCTTTTGGTGTTTGAGTAATGATGCAAAAAAGGACAACCCCAATTTGGATGCAGTTTCTAAATCACTCCATTAGAAGTTACAAATGAAAGCTGATGGGGGGATAGGGTATGTCAATCACATCCTGTGGCTCTGACTGGTGTAATACATGCAGCTTACTGCCTGCTAATGCCCTACAAGCCTTGTGGAGACAGAGTTGTACCACCTGGAACTGCTGCCAGGTAAAGCCTTTGGGACCCACTGTGCAGTGTGCTATCAGCAGGGGAAATCCCAGAGTGCAGGATGAGCCCAGAGCCAGGTGCCTGGCAGTGTGAGTGGCACAGTGGGGTACTGCTGGGGGCACTTGTCAGGGCACCCTCTGTGCCCGAGCTGCCACTCACGCGTGCCATGCATGGCTGAACGTGCTTTGACAAGGATGGCTGCCACCTCCTCCCTTGCAATAAGGACCTGGCTTCCAGATTTTTAAACATAACAGAGGTGAATCCACAAGGCTGATAGCAAAACAGTGATGAAGATTCATTGCTACTGTGACCAGAGATACAGAAGATGCAGAGAAAAGCAACTTCACATGATTTGTGTCAGAAAGGTACCTGCTGTAAGTTAGAACAGCCCTAAAGATACTGTGATCTATAACAGCCTCCTAAGGCAAACCAGAATCCCCTTTTTATAAACATTATATCTGTTGATGTAAAGAGGGGAAAATATTACAAGTCTTATGATGTTCTTTCCTGACGAGGAAAAATTTGAAGCATTAAATGTGCAGAGTGTCTTGGTGAATCAAAGCTGGGCAATGGTTTCAAATGTGCCACATGTTCCTTGTTGGAGCTCTGCTGCTGACAGCTGATGGTGGTTTGCTACTGGCTCTGGACAGTGGAAAAAGCAGTCTCAATGATAGTGAAGGAAGAAGAGAAAAACCCTCCCCTTCCTAAAACTGAATTGAGGGAACGGACCCTTAACATGGTGGGCTGTGGCTAGGGCCCTGCTTTTGAAACGTGATCCGTGTGTGCAAATCCCACACAGACCAGATGCTAAAACCGCAGCGATTCTTTGACATTTCAGTTGAGAAGGAGAACAAATGTGCTCTGTACTCATCTTTTCTTTTTTGAAACAAAAACAATTAAATTAACCTTGAAACAAGGGCTTGGATTGCTATCTCTCTGGCGTCATCTTTACGTTGATGTAATTCTATAGACTGGTGGCATCACTGCTGATTTGCCCCAGTGTAAGAACAATCAGGCTCTGTGTTTTCCAGGCAGCTTATGTTTTGTAAGGAAAGAAACTCAGTCAAACGACTTAAAGGGGAAATAAATTAACCAAGAAATTCAGAAGGAGCCAAAAGCAATATGAACTGTACTGCTAGTTTGAAAAACATGCCCAGCCTAATTAAGGAAGTATTGACTTTACTACAAATGTGTACACTGATCTCTCTTCCTTTTGACTTCTAATTGATATCCAAAGGTGTGCAGTTTAATAAGTTTCTGCAATTTTATATATTTTAGTATATGTATTATACTTTACTGCCCTTGTTTGGGATTGTTGAATGAATATAAGCTTCCCTTCCCCTTCAAATAATGTTATGCAATATGGAAACAAATCAACTGTAAGGATTAAAATTATAATTGACCTGGTGTGAAAGTAGGAGAGAAAGTTCTACCCAGCATAGCCTGAGTTGAAATTCTAGCTGCTTCTGTATGAAGAAGAGTTGACCTTTGTATATGACCAAGGATTTCACTATTGATGACATCTACCAGGCACAGAGATTAATATACTTGTATATATTTATTTTTCACCCAGTGAAGCATAATCAGGACTTTGACTATTCAGCTCTAATGCTCATTTTTTGCTATAATTGCTGTTATGTTCTCATTTTGAGGATGTCAAATGCCTGAAAAGAGAAAATGTACAGAAAAAGTACAGTAAAGATGAAAAACACTATGATTGGGGTGAGAGACACAGGCTTTGTGTGTATCAAGGAAATCTGGTATATGAAGAGAGAGGAGCAGGGCTCAGGACTGATACAACTGACCTTGCCAACAAGTGAGGTGAGCCACGTTATTCTTCACTATAGTCATAGAATTACAGCAGCAATTCATGAGTGGAGTTTTAGGGAATACTTCTATGTAAAAAATGAAGGAAAATAAACCCACAAATATTTGAAAACACTTAAACTTGAATCTGTGTATATTTCACGTATCTGAATTTAAAAAAACCCAGTCCTGATGAATGTGTGCAGCACATTGTGTTCAGTGCCATTTCCATTTAATCTTTGCTATTAACACAAGGTATAGGCCACTAAATGCCCATGAATATATTAGATGGACTATGGCTAATAACCATGTGATTAAAATTTTAAGAACGAGGCCATGGCAGTTTTCCATAGCTCTGATATTTCCCTAATAACCCCCAACCCACTGACTGCTGTAGTAAATGATACATGACTTCTCTTGTAAACCTGGCATGGGGTTACATTAAATATTGCCTTGTATTTAACAACGTGCTCCTTTCCTGCCCTACTCTCATAAGTCTGGTAGGAATTGTGGCCTTAATTTAGCTTGGGTGGAACTATAGGTTGGACTTGTTGTTCCAGCAAGGTAATTGCTTCTCTACATAAATGAATTATCCTTTTCATTTGCAGTGCTCGTGGAAAGTTGAGTGTAATTTCAACACTGTGGCGGCCCTTTAACATGTTGTGCACGTGCTCACTGTGCTGGTTTTGTCCCCAGCGCCCCAGTTTGCTGCAGGGTGACATGTATGACAAGCTGGCCCTTTGGGGGATGCTGGCTCTGCCTCACTGCTGGCCTCCCTTACACAATGGGTACTCATGTGACAGAGGATGAGCACTGCCTGGAAATGGCAAGTCCAAGGCCTTCCTGACAGGCTGAGCGGGGTGGCAGCTCTGCAGAGAGCAGGGAAACTCATAAGCAGCACTTGTGGTGCAAGTACAAATACCTGCCCTTGTGGTACAAGCTCTGGTAGCAGGGGAGGCATGTGAGAGCAAAGGCTGTGAGCCTGAGTCCTGCTGGGAATAAGGGACTGCCTGACAGGAAGGAGCTGGCTGGGATGTGCCACCAAACAGTGGCAGTGCAAAGCCATGACCCAGCTGCTGCAGTAGGACAGGGAAAGTAAACAGGGCAGGCAGAGGCACCAGAAGCTGAACTTTGTGAACTCCTACCAGATGGAGTTACACCAGCAATTAATTTGATGCAATTACTTCCACACAACTGTGTTGGAAATTATTGCAAGATGGATCAACTCATTAAGAATAGGGAAACATTGCAAAACTCCAATCAACTCCTTCCCTTCCAAGTGTCATGCACTCACTTTCCACTGAAATGAATGAAAATAATGCAAATGGGATGCCTGGATTCCTGATGGATCAGTGCATTGAGTAATTGGGGTACAGCTCCTGGACGGACCTGCTCAGGAGTAAATACGGTGATGAGGGGAGAGAGATGACCTAGACTGAAAACAGCTCTTGTGCTTCCATTTTCCCCAAACCTACTGCTGGCAATATCTTGCTGTTTCTCTTGGCAAACATACATCTCCAGCCTCTGTTCAGGGCCTGCTGTTGCTAAAAACCTTCAACTTTAATATGGAAACCTATATGCTTTCTGATTAGTATTTCCATCAAGCTAAGTCCTGGGTAAACATTGTGTAATATCAGCATTCATCAGTGGACTTGCACAATCTCCTTGAAAAAACATTGAAAAAATATTTCAAAAACCTGCTTTCAGTCCAGAACGAATATCACAGCCACAGAAAAGATCTCTGTAAAAGAGAATATTTTTCCCCTCTTTCAGAGATTGATGAACTATTCATAAGCTAATAATTTACTTTTCAGTCCATTATTGCCTGATTAGTCAAGTGCTGATGCAATTAAAACAATGATCTTACTGAGTAGGTGTCTGCTTAGATTGACATTTAAAAAGAACAGGTCATTAGCACTTCTGTAAAACAGAACCTTTCTTAGTTTTTACCATCCTATTTCTGTATTTCCATTGCTACCACTCACCACTTCAGATGAGACTGCACTCTTCTCATTTGTAGCTGGCATCTAATTGCACATCACAGATCAGCTACTGAAGAAGCATGCAAAGTTTGTGAAATATCAGTTCAGGAGTTGCTCCAAATAGAGAAGAGATGATGCAAGTTGCTTTTCTCAAGGTGAATTATAGACATGGAGGATGGGCTCAGTTTCTGTTGGCAAGAAGGCCTGGCTGACTGCTAGACCTCGGCCTCTGGAAGGCTGGCAGAAGAAGAGATTCCGTCCTGAGAGGTGCTAAGCTCCTGCTGCTGCTGCCAGGAGAATAGAGAAGGCACAGGGCATCCCATGTGACACTGGAAACTTGAGGAGCATCACAGGACACTGACCAGGCTGTTTCCAACCAAAGGAATCTTCTGTATGTAAACAAAGTTTGGTAGCAAATTGTTGAGTCCAGGAAATAATTTCTGGTGAGGAGAATAAGCTTTCCTTCTGAAAGGACTGCAATTACATCTCTATTGTTCTCCTAGTTCCTCCTCAATTTAGTCTTGGCTGTGTCTCCAGTAAGAAAGTACTACTTGGAACATAAAGGAATTTGAGAACACACACAGGAAAACAAAAAACCCCAAGATGTTATTTTACTTGTGATTGCAAAAAGTGAATTTAGCAGGTGAGAACATGTTAATAGCTATATGGTTTTGCTCTGAAACGGACAATTAGTAGTGAAATTCAGCAATGGAGGACTTTAGTAGAAACTTCATGGAAAGAAAATATTCCTGTAAATTAGAAAACAACAGGGTCGTACAGTAGAGCACCTGTTAGTTTACACTTTCTATGTTTGTTCACTCTCTTCAAAATATGTAACACTATGACCACAATTCATGGATTTGTAAGAAATAAAACTAAGATATTGTTGTTCCTACACTGTCACAGATCCTAACTTTCCAGACACGGGACAAGCTTCCTGTAAAAGTACTTCCATTGTCTTTATTGATGCATTTGCACCAAGGAGAGCTGATGCAACAAGCTGGGTCAACAGTTTCAAAATAAGTATCTAAAATTAGGTGCCTAGCTCCATAATTAGGAACTTGAGTAGAGATGAACTGGTTTTTAAAAATACTGCGGTAGTCACAAATTCTGCTGAAGTCAGTATGAGCTAGAGGTGAGTTTTCCTTTAAAAATCAGGTTATTTTATTTAAATGCCTGGTATTGTTACAGGCATATTGGACATCCTGGGTTGAAGGTTTGAACTTCCCATCCCAAAGCATAACTGTATCAGCCTGTACCCAGTTCACAGAGCACTCATCATGTAGTACTCCAGAACACGTGTATATTCCATCCTGACAGACATCATTGTATGAGTGTGTCTGGGGACTCAAAACAAAAAAGATTAGAAAAATACACTTTCTCCTTTGATCCTAAGGCGAGCCACAAATGTCACAGAGGACTAAGGGCAGTTCAAAAGGATGCTGTGGATTAATAAATTCCTGTAAGTACATAACTCATTTATTTGCAAAGTGGTTACTACTGGTGACAATTAAATGATAGTTGATTTTTCATAGGGCTTTTTTTTAAACACATTTCAAATTTGTTCCATTGCATACTGTACCTTCCAGTCTATTTCTGATTATCTTCATCCTTTTGCAATAATATTCTCCCAACTGTGGTGATGTTATACCACAGAGGTGGCAGCCATGTCAAAAGCAGTTGTGCCACATCATTTAACAGGCAGTAATTGTCTCCAGGAATCACAGGAATCTTGATCTGCTGCTTCAGACATCACTTCTTTGACAGATAAAGCTGAAAAGACACTTGGGATGGAACCTAAAATACACTGTTTCAGGTTGCAGGGACTGTGCCAACAGCCTACAGTGCTGAAGAAAACATAGCCATAAATTTATCTTCATTTTTTGGTTTCCTATTAAACTTAACTTCTATACGAACCAAACTTATGAGACATCACTGTGTCATGCTGCCCCAAGTGAGGACATTTTAAAATCCAATGGCCAATTTGAGACAAGTTTCACACGTGGTTACTGGTCACAAGAGAAATAAAGGCCTGGCACATTTCAGCAAAAGGAAATAGTTAAAGTTTCCACCAAGAAAGAGGCTGCCAGCAAATTCATGCGCTGAATGTGCAAGAGCCACTTTGTCCACACAGATGGTACACAGAAACTCTCACCTGTTTAGACAGCAAGGTTAAGCTGCCATGAGATAGAAATGGATAAGAAACCTGTTTTTGTCCCTTTTTGTGCTCCCAGAAGTTTGTGTTGGTAGTGGGAGAGCAGTTAAAGTTCTGCTTGTGTTTCTAAGCTAATCCTGCTTTCGTGTGATGTGTAATGCAACCATGTGCTTTTCAGATATTTAAGTTAACGTTAAGCTTCTGAGGTCAGAAATTTATTTCAGTACTGTCATTGCCCTCAAGATTTCCAAGTGTGTGTAAGCAAATTCCTGTGGCTGAAGCCCCTTATCCCATATTTTTTCTGTGTATTCATACAGTATTTATAATTTTTTTTGTGACTGGGAGGAAAATTACGAGTTCAAGGGTATTTTAGCTGTTTTACCCAAACTAAGTCCACAAATTCGTTTGGGATTTTTACTATTATTTTGCTTTTATTATTATACATGGAATATTGTATAATTAGATCTCTCTGAGCATTTTAAGTTTTGTCTTCTGCCTATTTTCAAATCAATGATGTGTCTATGTGGTCAAAAGGGAAACAGTCCTTCTTCATCTGAAGTGAAGCAGGTCCTGAAGGATGTTTCTCAGACATACCCATGGCTCTCAGGGTCCAGGAATGCAGTGACTCGAGAGGGGAAGCTGAACTTGAAGTCTCCTGCATTGTCAAGTAGAGGAGGACAGCACACCAGATGTGGCTTTCTCTGTCATAGGCCTTAAAACTTTCTTTAATGATAAGTGGTTTTCAGGCTGGCACTTAACTTCCCATTGACTTGAACTCCTAAGAAATATGAGGTAATGGGAAGATGGCTGGCTCATTAATTAAAATGGGAAAAATTATTTGAGAGAACATTTTCCTGGAAGTGGGGCCCATTTGTGTCTGACGAGCTGTTTAGTAAAAATTGCTGAAGTGAGACTAAAAGTTTTAAAACTTTAAACTATTAAAAATAGTATGTGAAGCTTAATAGCTAAATAGCTACGATTGTAATTAAATAGTGGAAAGGCAGATTTGGTTTTGGCTGTAAAAAAAAAATATTAGAACAAGGTACAAACTAATTTGCAATGTCCTACAGCAACAATTACTGTCCTAAAGGACGTGACTTTTCATTAGGATGACTAGGAGGATCTGACAGGTGGCTGAATCATGTCCACTGCAGTCATGCTGAACTTCATCTGCATGCACCCACAGTATTTATTGCTCAGTCAAATTCTTCCTTTTATAATTCTGGATTGCCACATTTGCAATTACACTGCATCCGGCAGAGAGCTCTGAGATCTGTAATTATCAAACATGTCTACAGCAGTCACAAGCAACAGAAGTGACACTCATGTTCTTATGAGTGTAAAATCAAAGCACTGCACCTCCCACTTGCCCATGACTGAATCGAGAGGTGTTTACTGCACAGTTCATTCTGTGAAGCACCCTCCCAGTATAATGATACACAACTGATAAATGAGAGTGGGAAAAAGGTGCAATTCATACAAGCCAAACAGTGTAGAACTGAGTTGTTCTGGAACTTCACATTCTTTGCAATACCTCCAGTGGCTGCTCAGCCAGCTGTGAGAGAAGAGTGGCTATGCAGATGTACACACATCTGCAGGGATCCCCCTAGAAGGAATCAGGAACTGGTTAGGCCATACACAGGAGTCAGAACAATTGTGTATGTATAAGTCACCTTCTTGTAGGGAGTGGGTGCCTCCCATAGGGCTCTGGCTATAAGATGGGATGTTTGTAAACAATCACAAATGGAAGGAATTACTAGTGTAACGACTGGGGATGTGGCAGTGTCTGTGTATATCCCACCTATGGGACCACCTGAAAGCCTGACAAACACTGTGTTGTCTCATCTGCCTTTCTGAGCGAGCCCAAATCCGAGTAGCAGAGCTGCCCAAGAGGCCCGCCCTGGTGTGGCACTGTCTCCAGGTGAGATGTGCGGCGACATTCCTGCGCTTCTGCACTGCAGCTCCCGCTTTTAGGCAGATCTTTCTGCTCTCTCGAGGCCGCTTTAGCCGGCCTACATCTGTGCCCCTGCTGAAAGAGGGAGCCCCATCACCAGGGCAGTTTGTTTCCCCGTTTTCCGTGGTGCATGCAGCAGTGCGCCCACAGCGCTGGGGGCGGCTCGGGACACGGGCGGGGGTCCGCACTCGGCAGCCCCTGCCCTGACCTGCTTTACCAGGCAGGCCTGGCGAGAGGGATGGCGCCGGCCCGTCCCTTTCAGAGAAACCTGAATTTCTGCTGGATTAAGGCGGTTGTGTAACCGCAGCCCAGCTGACTCCATTGTTCCTCGGCACAATGTAGCTATCAGTGTGAAGTGAGCGCTGAGCACGGCGCTGCCGGGCAGGGCGGGCAGCGCTGCCCCGGGGCAGGGCCGCAGCCGGGCCGAGTGGGGCGAGCAGGCGGGGGCTGCGCTTGCCGCACGGCGGGCACTTCACACCTGGGGTGGCCGCTCTGCCGCCGCCCAGGCACACCTGCATTTCAGCCCCGGAGGCCACGGCAGGGGCTCCTGTGGGCACACGCAGGGCCAGCGTGTGCGGGGTGGACAGAGCGGGCCGGCCAGCGGCTGCGGGAAAGGCGAGGAGCCCGGTGAGTGAGTCAGGGCCGCTCCCCTCCCCGGGGTGGGAGCCCGACTGCCAAAGCGCTCGGTGGGGGGGTTAGGGCGAAGGGACGATGTCGTTTGCGCAAACCCAGCGGAGGGCACGGGTGTCCCCGGGCAGCGCGGACCGCTGTCCGGCCGAGACCGGACCGTGCCGAGCCGTGCTGCGGCCGCGCTGTTGCCGTGACAACCGCGGTGCTGGGCAGCGGCGGCGCGGGGCATTGGCCGCCGCGGGCACGTGGGGCGGAGCGGGCCCGCCCGGGGGCGGGATGAGCGCGGCGCGGGGCAGGCGCGCAG